>VZTY01024302.1:45588-125389 GCA_013400935.1 Turnix velox | reverse complement strand
TGGGGTTGTTCAGCCTGGAGAAGAGAAGGCTCAGAGGGGACCTCAGAGTAACTTATCAGTACCTGAGGGGGTCCTACAGAAAGGCAGGGGAAGGAATTTTTAACATAATATCGGATGGGAGGACTAGAAACAATGGATATAAATTAGAGGGGGATAGATTTAGACTAGACATAAGAAAGAAATTCTTTACAGTGAGGGTGGTGAAATACTGGAACAGGTTGCCCAGGGAGGTTGTGGATGCCCCATCTCTGGAGGTGTTCAAGACTAGGCTGGACAGGGCACTGGGCAGCCTGGTTTATGGGAGGTGTCCCTGCCTATGGCAGGGGGGTTGGAACTCGATGATCTTTAAGGTCCCTTCCAACCCAAACTATTCTATGATTCTATGATTCTATGACTCTGCATCTTCTATCACAATCATTGATACTGGTTTTTAATCTACAGATCTTGGTCATGAAAAAAATTATGGAGTATTTGTTCTGTCAACATATGCTGTCAACATATGGTCTGACAACATATGTTCCACAATCCCATTTTGAGGGACACAAATCATAGGAGTGGGAAATCAATTTCCCTGTAGCTAGGAGGTTTTTTATTGGCAAGCCTGTTGCCTCAAATCTTTTTTGAAAAAACTCAGCCATGAGTTCATTATGCTCTCATATCATTATGAGAGCATCAATTGGACCAACAGGCAGAAGAAAAAGTAACCAAAAGTGAAAAAAAAAGGAAGCTGCAGCAATGCAAACTGAAAAAAAATCTGATGAATTTGTTTTGAATTACTTGCAGCAATGAAGTGAGCCCAATAATTGTAATCCAATGTGGATGTGGAAAAGGGAGAAAAAAAGGAAATATCTAGTAAATATTATTTTTATAATATATCTAAAGGTATCAAAGATAAACCCACTCACTTTAATGATTTCTACATCTTTCACAATAGCGTCATCATCTTTGACACAAGTGAAAGATAATTCTTTGTTAATGACACAGTGAAATAATTGTTATTACCAAATCCAGAATGTATTAAACTTGCGTAGTACTTCCATCAAAAAGAAAAGACTAAAACATTTTTTTCTTGTTTTACAAGTGAAAAATAAATGTCAGCATGAAAAAGGCTCCACTGAGATGGCCACAAATATGACTGAAGTGAATGAATAGTGCAGTCACTACCAAAGCAGAGTAAATGTCAGAGATACATTTACAGTGCATGTAATGATGCTATTAAGAGCATTACTCTATTTAAAGAAATCAAAACATCTTTGAGGTAATCCAGTAGAATGTCACTACAAGTAGTAGTTGAAGTTTCAGTTCTGATAATATTGCCAGGAGAGCCCTAATTATTCTCTGGGATATCTTTACATGCATTTAAATACCCAATGCCATTTTTTTCCCCTCAGACATACTCAGAAATTAAATATATGTTCCAGAAAGTGGAAAGAATAATGTTCCACTGCAGACAGCACTCTTAAAAGAAACTAGTCCTTTAGTATATATTCTGAGAACACAAAACTCAGCTTAGCACTAGGCTTTGTACATAAACCTCTAGTAAGAAAATGATGGTGAACTGGGACAAGCCCACAGTTTTATTCCAAATACACTTCCTTGTCAGAATTTGTCCATTCATAATAGCATAACAGTTAAGAATCACAAAGGTCTAGTCTGCTTGGTAGAGAAGGAAGCAGAATACCATATCCCCCACGCCAGTGAGAGTAAACAAAGACTACAATCACAGATAAAGAAATACCTCTTTTTTTGCCAATCTCTGAAGTGTTCATTTCTGATGTTGAAAATAACCAGTTTTGAATCACTGTGTATTTGGTTTGCATAGCGAGGTTTTGGTAGCAGAGGCACTACAGGGGTGGCTTCAGTGTCCACTACTTCGAATGCCAGCTAACTCTAAATGGGCCCACTGAAGGCAGAAAAATCTTTCTTGAATTGCAGCAGGAGAAAGGAGTGAGAAGATGTAAGGGCAACAGCTCTGCACACACCAAGCTTAGTGAAGAAGGAGGGGGAGGAGATGTTCAAAGTTCCGAAGCAGACTCCTCTGCAGCACCTGGTGAAAACCATGATGAGGCAGGCTGTCCCTCTGCAGCCCATAGAGGTCCACAGTGGAGGAGATAACCATCTGCAGCCTGTGAAGGATCCCACAATGGAGCAGGTGGATGCTCAAAGGAGGCTGTGTCCTGTGGGAAGTCTGTGCTGGAGACAGGTCCTGTCAGGACTTTTGGCCCAACAGAGCCCATGTAGGAGCAGGTTTTCTGGCAGCATTTGTGACTCTGTGGGGGACTCACACTGGAACAGTCTGTTCCTGAAGGACTGCACACTGTTGGAGAAGCCCCACACTGGAGCAGTTCATGAAGAACTGCAGTCCGTGTGAAGGACTCATGTTGGAGAAGTTCATGGAGGACAGACTCCCATGAAATGAACCCCATGCTGCAGCTATGTAAGAGTGTGAAGACTCCTCCACCTGAGGAGGAAGGGACAGCAGAGATATGTGCTGAACTGATCACATCTCCATTTGCCCATCCCCCTGTGCCACCTGGGAGGAGGAGGTAGAGAAATCCAGAGTGTAGTTGAGCCTGGGAAGAAGGGAGGGGTGCAAAGAAGATGTTTAAAGATTTAGGGTGTATTTGTTATTATCCCGCTCTAATTTAATTAGTAAGAAATTAAATTAATTTCCCCAAGTCAAGTCTGTTTTGCCTGTGATGGTAATTGCTCGATGATCTCTCCCTGTACTTACTTCAACCCATGAACCTTTCTCCCCTGTCCAGCTGCTGAGAAGGAGGACAAAAGAGCAGTTTTGATGAGGATTTGGTGACCAGCCAAAGCTCACGTACCAGAACCCTACATCAATAGAACAATATTAAAAAAAAAAAAGTAATTTTAAAATTATTGCTATTTTGTACATTTTCTGTACAAATTACTAATATTAATTAAAAACATTATAAGGTATCATAAATATAAATAACATTATCTAAACAGTTGCAGTTTAAGCTGTATTTATGGTCTTCTGCATTCATTTATAATGTGGACTAAGCTGTTACAGTTACAGCAATTGAAATACTATTAGTAATTTTTTGTTTCATTTTCATTAGTTTGTTAAGACTTTAATAAACTAAAAATAGATTCTGAGCTCTTTATTTATAGTTGCCCACAGCAAGAGTTGAAGCACAACTTGTCCAGTTGAATCTTGAAAATCTTCCTGCATGCAGATTCTACCACCTCTCCTAGTGCTGAACTTCACTCTCAGGGTAGAATTGTTTATCTCCTGCTAACCAGTATTTGTTCCATTGCAATTTATGCTATTGGCTCTTAGCTTTTCCCGATGTGCCTTTGAGAAAAATCTGACTACATCTCCTATGTAAGCTCCTTCAGACAGCTGGTGGATGTTAGTGACACCCCAGTCCTTTTCTTCTGTGGGTTAAATCATGAGTTCCCTGAGTCTCATCATCTTTCAGGGGCTCCAGTCCCCTAATTACCTCTGCAGCCTTTCAGAGGAGTCTCTTCTTTTTCTGTTTGCATTCTCTATCCATCTTGTTTGAAATATGCTTTAATTCTAGCAATGACATAAAGATTAACAGAAAGGATTGATACCTCACAAATCTGTATGTATGCAGGCACATGAGTGTAGAGTAGAAAATAAATTATAAAATTTAAAAGACCAAAACTAGGTTTTGTTTTTCCAACTTACTAGCCACAAAGCTATGTGGAAAATAAAAACATAAAAGAGAAAAACAAAACCAACAGACAATGACGAAACTCTCATAAAAAAAATTCTACATTCTTAAAAATATATGTAGGTTACATTTTAAAATACATTAATTAAAGTTACAGAAATGTGCATTTTATATATTAATTCCAAATTAATTTCAAACATTTCTGTTCTTTACTAATAAGCAGCCTAGCTCTCAGAAATGTATGAAGCTTCCCTGTTTCAGATTAATTTAAAAACAATTTTGAAATGTTTCAGATGCTGTAATGAATGGTATTGCTTCACCACGTGTCGGTGAAAAAATTAAAATCCCACTCAATGATTTCAAACCTCATTCATTTTCATCTCCTACTTGACTGTTGTTTCTAAACCCTTCATTATACTGCCTGCTTTTCAAAGACAGTATTTTAGAGAATGAACTGAACACCCATACCTTGCAAACACCTCTCTGAAATGTTGTAAGAATTTCTCAGTCTATATTCCTATGTCTCATGATGCAAAGCACCAGAAGAGAGAAGAGCAATTATGCTAACTGCTGTCAGCATTAAGATCTTGCACTTAGAGTTAGTGAGTCATTACCCCTACAAACTGTCAGCCAGGCTCTATCAGTGAGATAAATACTGTTAAGAGAGGCTATTTTAAATACGTATCTTGAATGGGGGTCAGAATAGTTTCACGTATCTCTTTTATATATGCTGAAAACATAGAAAAAGACGTGTGAGAAACAACACCGTAGGCACTGAAAATACTGTCTTTTACCATTGGATTCTGACTCTCACAACAAAGTACATAAATGGAAACACAATCCAGAGTTTCCTACAAAACCACACTTCATACAGGTGTGGTTCATGTACACATAAAAATTTTCACATCTGCACTGGCAGGCAAACACACATTGTACAGTGCAAATCCAAGCTGAAGAAATACTCCTATGCAATAAATTATTTGAGATCATAAAAGCCTTAGAAGCACTGACTGGCTTTCCTGGCCCTGACTAACCTCACCTGGGCCTCCACCCTCTGCCCATGGCTCAGGATCCCCATTCATCTTATCACCAGCTTGATCTGTGCTGTAGGAGCTGCCTGTGGACTCTGCTGATCCTTGCTGATCCTGACTGATGTCCCAGCTTCATGCCTGACCTGCCTAGCAATTGCTGAAAGTGACACTGAGTTGTGGACTAAACTCCTGGCTTGTTCTCTACTCTTGCTTGACCCTGTCTGGTAGAAACAGGTTTGCACAGCTCCCCTTGTGCTGTGGGATTGGACCATTGTTGGTGAGGCTCCAGCGCTGGGAGCTGTCATTACCCACAGCATCCCTTCAGGAGCAGCCAGCCTAACAGAAATACATAGTGCTGTGTATCTGACTTGGACCTCAGTATGTATACATACACTTCTATTTCACCAGATACTAATGTATTCTGGTTCTCACTTAAAAACAATTAATTCAATGTTTCTCTTGAGATCTTTGGCATAATTGTTGAGTGGTAATTCAATTCAGTTTTCTATTCTTATAATCAAAATGATATTTCCATAAAGGATATTAAAAGCTACGCAAAAATACTCCAACTGAAAAAGAACAGTTTGCTACATTTGTATAAGACTATTTTCAAAGAGAGTAAGAGAAAATCCATGGAACAATTTGGACCATAAATTGTGCAGCTTTCAAAAACAGTTATAAAAGACTTGATACCCATGACCTCGACAAATTTTCAAATTTGAAGTCCTCTGCACTTAGAAGCACATCCTACGCTCTGCGCTTGTATGAAAGTAGCTTGTATAACTTCTCACTGAAGTAAATTAAATTTTCCTTGTTAAAGAAATGTAGATTCCATGTAGGGTCATGCTACAACCTTTCAAAGGCTAATAAAGGCTTTTGTGAAACTTACTGTTTTGGATTTTTTTAATGCACCTACTCCCACTTTTTCAATGTATCCCAATCCTCTAAAAATAGCCAGTAATATGACTGACTTGCTCCCTGAGTACTGATGATGTCTGTGATGTTCTGTATATTCTTGTCAAAACAAGCAGTATTAAATGGCAGACTAAAATATATCTACTTTTGAGCTAAAGTCTGCAACTCAAGAAGTGTGTTAATCCTGGGAAAACAAAACAAACCAAAACAACAAATCAATCTGCATTTTTCTTTTTCAAATTTAAATAACTATAATAAGGATGTCCACCTCCTTGTCTTTTTGACTGGATAAACTGTGACATGAGATAAAGGACATATTAGGAGATTGACAGGATGAAGTCTAAATACATATATATAAGAAGATCTGATGAGCTAATGGTTCATCCAAGTTCAATAACATTAACATTCATAGCATATTCCACTTACATTAGTTAGGTAGACATCTGATATTCAGCTTAATAGACATCTGATATTAAATCAGATTTCAATACACTACTTAGAGTTGTTTAGAAGTCTAAACAAATGTGATATTTATTTCTATCACAACACAAATACAACCACACATACACAGTATCCCAGAATGTCAGGGCTTGGCAAGGACCTCAAGAGATCTTCTAGTCCAATTACCCCTATCTATATATATAAAAATAATATACAATAACAATGTAATTTATCACTGAAAGATGTTTGTTGCTGCTTTCCATCTTGCTAGGCTCCAACTTACTAGATAGACAATTCCCACAAACCACAGTGAGGAAGCCTCTGGCAAACAATTCCATATATTTTTGCTTCTATCTAGTAAGTACTGTCATTTTTGCAAGACTTTCAGAAGTGACAGGAAACCAAAGCTACTTACTTATGTCTTCCCATGTAAATTAGTAGTGTTCATCAAATGATATACATTTATAGGAATTACCAACTAGCACTATGACTGTTCTACCTACTGACTTCTTCAAGCAGCATCTTTACTGCGCTGAGTTCACCTAACTGCAGTAGAAAGCTAAGAGCTCAGGTCTCTCCTGAATAAGGGTGACTTTGATGCCTGCTGTGACTTATGCTGTTTGATTATGGTCTGCATATGTTCCTCTGTCAGCTAAGGCCTAAGCACAAGGAACGGTATTAACCATTTTCTACAATGTCACCATGAGCCTAGAAGCTATCACATAAGTCCCACATCATTAGAGACTGAGTGATACCGTGCCCATATACCTAGCATTGGTTGCTCTGCACAAACAATGTATCTGACTGGAAATAATTTGGATATGCTTTCACCCATATTCCAGGCAATAAAAAAGTGCATTGCATACTATAAGTTATAAATCCTCATATTTCACTGCACACAGCTTATGGAGGAAGAGATGGAAACTTAAGAAAGACTGCTCTTACACAATCTCCTCAGCAACAGTACCTTCTGCAGATCTTGCATCTAAATATGAAAGCCTGCCTTTACTGTAAAATGTTCTCCTTGGGACAATCTGAAATGTTTTGCAGTATTTCAGACTGTATGCAACCCAAGAGCCCACCAGTTTAATGTGTTCAGCAACCTGAACACATATCACCTGTTGAAGTCCTGGTATGGACTTTCCACTGACTTTTACTGAAAAAAAAAGTGTTGGTGAAAGATCTTTAAAATCTCCAATTAAAATGGCTGAAGGTATTTTTGAGGCAGACAAGACAGTTAAAGTCAAGTGATATATGAGGACATATGAAGTGTACATCGACATGCACTTCCATGACACCAGAAATGTGTCAGTGAAGTCTCTATTCTCTGATCCTTGAGAGTTCAAAGAATTTCGAGTCCACTGACCTTCAAAGTGAACACACATTTATCTTCTTTACTACCTGATGACCTAATTTGTATTTCAAATTCTCTTAAATGAGGCACCTATCTGTCAGAATGATTGGCACTGTACACTTGCAAACAGAAAAAGAACTGTATAAAGCAATCATAGAAGCTTTTTATTCAGCTGCCACAATAAAAGACAGGTAAGGTTCATTATGCAATTCCTCTACCTTCTCTTAACATACCTGACCCTTAGAACTCTATCACATGATTCATCACTATCACAATTTCAAATACTTTCGAAGAACACTGCAGTAATATCTTCTCATAGTGATTTTGCAGTATTGGTTTGGGGCATGAAGGGGTTTTGGGCATGAAGGGGCTTGGGGCATGAAGGGGTTTTGGGCATGAAGGTTTTGGGCTTTGGGATGACTCCCAAAGCAGACATCTCAAAGCTCACTCAGTGAGCACTATCAATTTTTTTCATAGACAAAATGAAACAAAATGTGTAATGACAACACAAATATTACTAAATAACTTCTCATATCTGGATGGAAATTGTGCCCAATCTCATTCAAAAAACTTTGCATATTCCATCAAGTAATTTTTGTGTTTCTGCATTAGCAAACTGGATTATACAGCAATAAACAGGGAGGCAGTATGAAAACAGTAAAACAGAGCTAGACATGCGTGTGTCACTTTACCTGCTGCCTCTTCTCAAACTCTAACTTGATGCGGGACTTGATGCAGTTGCATGTGTCCTGATACGTCTGCTGCAGTGCAAGTTCCATGAGGTGTTTGTGGTATGCTCCAGCCAAGTTTCCGCAGATAAAAATTATTACATTGGCCAGTATCTAGAAGGTTAAAAAAAATGAAAGCGTCAGGGAATTTATTTAAATGAATTAACAGAAAACTCCTTATTGAAAGGCTGCTGAATTTATATATTTTGCTTGTGTTTCATTTTTAGCAAGAGTTCACCTTTAAAATAGTTTTAGTGACTAGTGGCAAAACCCCAAACAATAATACAATTTTCATTAAGATGGCAGTACTGGGAGTGATGGATGCAAATTGAAAGAGGGGAGATTTAGGCTGGAGATAAGGAAGAAATTCTTTGCTATGAGGGTGGTGAGACACTAGAAGAGGTTTTCCAGAGAGGTTGTGGACGTCCCCTCAATCCCTGGAGGTGTTTAAGGCCAGGCTGGATGAGCCATTGAACAACCTGGTGTGGTGGGAGGTGTCTCTACCTATAGCTGTGGGGTTGGAGCTGGATGATCTTGAAGGTCCCTTCCATTCCAAACCATTCTATGATTATTTAAAAATTATAATGAAAAATGTGTTTGCCTATTTAATGATGTATAAATTTTCTGAAAAAGAAATGCAATTCATATTAGAAATCCATTGTGGAATATTAATTAGATGGGATCATGAACTGCTGGTGTAACCAACAGCTAAGGCTCCCAATAACAACACCCAAAACCATGTTATAGCCATGCTCTTTTGGCAGGACATTTTCTTTTGCAGTGCTCTATGATTAAGGGGTTAAAAGATTCACTGACATCAACAGCTTGAGCTGCACTATATCTCAGTCTGCCCTGCTACTATCAGCTATAAATATTAACCACGGTGATAATAACAGCATTTAAGTAGTGAAATTTCACTTCTCTCTACTAGAATAAGTATATTTTTCACCAAAATAATTCATTCTGCTGAATCACAGAAATAAATCTATAAAATTTAGTGCCAAACTTGGAGCATCAGTCAGTCAGTGTATGCAAGACATGAACACGAGAAATAAGCACCTAAAAAATCCTAGTTTATTTATTAATTGCCAGGGGCATTTCAGAGAAAGAAAAGAAAGGCAGGAGGCAGACTTTTTCTGTGCTTGAACTCTGAAAAGGACAAATACTGTGTAATGACTATAGCACTTGCAACTGTTCTTAATTAATTGTTGCAAAAGAGGGTCACAGTAACCCATACAAGCTCACTTAAATCAGAGGAAAAACAGTACAGTAACAAAACCACGGAAGCTGAGATGCAGATTCAGTGTGATCAGAGAGGGTCTATATCTGTCTGGCTCTGGTGTATATTATGGCCTGGATTACAAGTACAATGTGATGTCATTGTCTGCACTGGAAGAGGAAGAAAGGGGGTTAAAATTCCATTAATACTCCACACTTGATCTAATCATCCGGTTTAAGATAGAATTCCCCAGTTCCTGGTTGGTTTTGTCCACAGGCAAATCTCTGTAGACTGCTAGCAGTAAAAAAGCCAGAGATGTCAGACAGTATGCTACAGCCATTCAGAGAGAAGAGAGAAATTGTCCTATTAATGGAAATCCATCTCCTTTTATTGACAAAAAGATAAAGTGTTAGTGCTCCTTTTATAGATGCCCACTTTAAAATGACAGTTTTAAAGAAATGCTTTGATTTTCCTCACAGATTATAACATTGTTACAGACAGTATCTTCTCCTCCATCTGTGACGTCTGACATATCACTTATCAATCCACCAAGCTAAAAGCAGCAACTATGCACCTTAGCTACAAAAAGGATTATTGTTTTCAATTTCATAAACTTTTCTTTCTCTCCCTAAAATTTAGGATCATTGCATTATGATATTTCTAAAAGCAACATTTCTAAAATTTTCTGAAGTACGTAAATGTAAAAACAATGAGAAAAATATACATATCTCAGTTTCTCCAAAGAACCTTTATTATGTAGCAGATGGATAAGAAATAGTTTAAATAAAACATTTCAGAACTGTCAGTAATTTAAAAAAACGTAAGAGATGAGGGCATACAGAAAAAATCATTGGTTTGAACTGAAATTAACACTGTGCTGTCACAAAATATATGCATTGTTGAAAAGCCACACAGAAAATTATTAAATGTACTGTCCAGCTATATAAAGTTATGGACTACTTAAAGCAAAACTTCTGGAATAAAGCCAAGCAACATACATTTTTAAAAAGTATTCTGCAATAGGTAGGTGGAGGAGTAAATTATGAGTATCATCTGCACCACTACAGAAAAACAGATTACAGTTTTATGACTAAACTAGTTGAAGTGAGAAACAAGTGACTGACAGGCAAGGAAGCTAATTAACCAGGCTTTTCAGATTCTCAATGGGGGAATTCAGCCTACATGAAGCTCTGTGCTGGATTCTAGTACCTGAATTAGGTTGTTCAAAGACAACTCAGATATCCCAGCCACTGCCATAAATAATGTAAGTGTAACACATAAGTGTAATGTGTAGACAGAAACTGTGTTCAAAACATTGTTAATTCTTTTGGATAGTATGGAATTGATGCAGAAATATGTCACTTAAGAAAAAAATTTCCAGTAAGTGAATGAACTGATTTCTAACTCACACAGATTTTTTTGCCTGTATGTAGTCTGGCTTGAATGAATATTTTTGTATTTGTCACTGAAGACTTATTGAGGAAAATACATACTTTCAACAGACTTGTTCAGCAGAAAAAGCAATTAACATAACTAAACAAAATAAACAACATATACTTCTTACTGAGTATCTTTCTCTTCCTGAGTGTTGCGTTTCCTTCTGAATTGCAGTTCAATGTAATGGTGAATACTGGATAATAAAAGAAGATATGGCAGATTTTCTGGTAAGAGCTCTGACCAACTTCTGTAGATAAAACTGTGTCTGAGTATGTTTCACTGTAAAGGAGTTAAGGGGCTCCTCAGTAGATTATACAACATGGTCAGGGCTTCTACCAAGGAAGACAAGCCTGAGCTGTGGAAAAGTATGCAACTAAAAATGATAACAGCAAAAAAAGACCAGGGTGATCTCAAAGGCACTGCTGCCTGAACCTTGAAAATCCTCCTTACAAAGAGATGATATATGAAAAAATCCCAGAAATCCCAATAAACATGAACTCTGATAAGCTGCCACTCAATTCACCATGTGGAAGCACTGAGTCACTAAGTAGAGGTTCTAATTGCTCTGTACAGTCAATGGACAGGTAAACCCATCTCCTGGATCACAAGCACCTATTAGCTATATGCATTGAGTATACATTGTGATTAAATTTCTGCTTAATCAATGAATATTCAATGTCTACAAAAAGTGAGCGAATTATGAGCAGAAAATTAATGCTAGGAACATCAAGATACTATCAGAAAGTATTTCTAGGTACTCCCAATTCCCAGCTTGTATACCTCTAATCACCCAATTCCCAGCTTGTATACCTCTAATCACTTAAGAAATATCATCATTCCTGATCTCTCTTTCATCTCTTTTGACATACGGAAAACTGTATGCTATTCCAGGCAATGGGGCATTTTCTAAATTATATTTTTACATTAGAGCACATGCATTTTTTTAGTAACAGTGAGTATAAAGTAATCTGTTGTCTAGTGCTTACTATAAAAATAGACTCTATTTAAAAGCAAATAAAGACAAAGTCAAGTAGCTATAACTAATCTCACAAGAAGGTAATGTTTACCAAGTTGCTCAAAAAAAGACATACCGCATTATGGAGAATACACAGTACATCTTGCTATTTCAGTTGATAAAAGCTGCCTATGCAAGGAAGTACTATACTATGGAAAATAATACAAGCTGCTGACTCTGTACTGAAGCCTAAACAATTTTTAACTATCTTAAGAAGTGTTCAAATTTAGGATTTAAATTGGTGTTCTCCAAAATTTCCCTACATGGAAAGCCTCTAGTATATGAATTACTTTGTTTCATTTCTTTCCCTGAAATATTGTATAGATCTTTCCTGCAATATTTGTATTGGAACAATTTTTATTAAATTCCACTCAAACACAAATAATTAGTAACTTCTTAGTAGTTAGATTCCATTTTTCTCATGGATGAGAAAGCTGAAGAAATGGAAGCTGAGGGGTGGGCAAGAAAGGCTGTAATTTACAATGTCTGCATAGAAACTAATGGGAGAAGTGAGAATTCCTATTTCATTGCCAAAATGCAAATTCCCTAACTCTGCAAAGATCACCCTGTTTGATCTTTCATTTGATCATCCATGGTGAGATTAGCCAAACTAAGGAATAAATCTTTACTTTTTCGGAACCTGAACCATTTTATAATCAGACAAAATTCAGCTAGGGAAAACAAAACTGGGTTCAGTTAAAAGAAACGGAAAAGCATAATTTAAAAAGGAAATCTATATCTACCATGTAAAGAGGACATTTTTATGGTCACTATGTACTATGCTACATACTGCCTTCTTGGTATACATGTTCTGTAAGTTCTTCAGCTATTCCATGAAATACTCTAGCCCATGGAGCTCTAGCCAGTCATAAAATACTGGCTAGACAATACAAGGCATAAAAGACTTGTTTTCTTTCACATTTCTAGACCTATAGAAGTCCAAAGTCAAGAATTATAACAGTTTAATATAGTTGAGTGTCGGCTATATTTGTAGCTATGTGATAGCTAACAAGAAAGATGACAGAAATGAAAACAGGAGACAGCTTTCCCTTATGGCAGCCACTGTTGGGAAGCAGAAAATTAATCAGGTCTGAATCTTTTATCCTTTTGCCCATCTATTTCCTTGCTTACACTTTGAGCTCCTTAAACAAGCCAAAGATTGTTATAGCTATAGCCATAAAACTAATGACCAATTGGTGTCTGGTCTGCTGCTGGTACACAGTGCAACAACTAGCCTTTTGTATTCATCCTGGTGAGATCACTAAGTTGAGGTCTCTCTATCATGAAAGCTCCTGACTTTCATAGAGGAACTTAGCAATCTTTTGAATTTTTGTTTCAGAGCTGTTGGTAGGAGTTAATGAGTAAAAGTCATTTGAGTACAGAACGTGACAGTTTGAGGGACAGAGAGTTGTGACACTGCCTTCAAATTTGTATACGTAATGCTTTTTTGCTTTTGCATTGTGATAGTTCTATGGAATCACTGGATTTATTTTCTTCACATCTGTGCATACACAGAGCCTATCTAAATACCAGTGTAGAGGAAACCAGATGATAAACTGCAAGGCCTTGCATAAAAACCAGGAAAAATGCACTAGAAACAAAAATCAGATTTATGGTCCCTTAAGATCACTTCTGTATAATATACATCATCAATACCTAAGTAATGACTCTACATATTTTGTTTCTAAAATATTTTCTTTACCAGAGGGACCTCATACTCTCTTAGCACAGGCATGAATTCCACTTGCCTTCCTGCTAGAGACAGGTCTTTCTGAGTTCACGTGAGCCTCAGGGATTATTCTGTTTCTTTTCTATTTCTTTACTACTAAAATACATATACACATCACAGAATGTCAGGGATTGGAGATCATCTAGTCCAATCCCCCTGTCAGAGCAGGAACACCTAGATCAGGTCACACAGGAATGTGTCCAGGCACAGTCTGAATGTCTCCAGAGAAGGAGACCCCATACCCTCTCTAAGCAGCCTGTGCCAGTGTTCTGAAACCCTCCTCACTGTGCAAGTTTTTTCTTGTATTTCTGTGGAATCTCTTACGTTCCAGCTTGCACCTGTTGCCCCCGGTCCTGTCATTGGATGTCACTGAGAAAAGCCTGGCTCCATCCTCCTGACACTCACCCTTTACATATTTATAATATTAATTAGATCACCCCTCAGTCTCCTACAAGCTAGAGACCCAGGTCCCTCAGTCTTTCCTCATAAGGGAGACGCTCCAATCCCTTCATCATCTCCATGTCTCTGTGCTGGACTCTCTCGAACAGTTCCCTGTCCTTCTTGAACTGAGAGCCCCAGAACTGTACACAATATTGCAGTTGTGGCCTAACCAGGGCAGAGTAGAGGGAGAGGAGAACCTCTCTCCACCTACTGACCACGTCCCTTCTCATACAGCCCAGGATGTCATTGGCCTTCTTAGCCATAAGGGCATATTGTTGGCTTATGGTCATCCTGCTGTTCACCAGAAGCCTATTGAATATAAAATTAACTAACTGAAACAAACAAACAAAACAAAAAAATCAAGCCTATTCCAATATATTTTTAGGCTTTACTCTTAAGGCAGATGAGAGCAATGTACTTGTCCAGGGAAGAGACATTTTTAATGCCTCCACACTTCTCTATTCATGAAGTCTGAATATAAGAACTTGACATTCATTCCTACCTTTTCTCTGAAAAGACTTGAACATAGGACTCTTTCCATGGCCTTTTGGAAGCCCAAGTAGAGCTATCAATTAAATGACCCTCATCCATCTGTTTGTTGATGGCTTCAAACAACTTTAAGGTATTTTTATGGAATGAATTCCCTCTATTTCTTTCAAAATAGGATTAATTTATACCACTGTCTATTTGTACAGTGTCAGGTTTTGCATCATGGAAACATCCAGTTTGCCTATCTACAGTTTCCCCAACCCAGCCCTCTGTAGAATCTTTTATTAAAATTTATTCTCAAATTTGTGACATGTTCTTCAGAAACTAAGGTCAATTTCCAACTAAATCTATGTATGCCTTTCTTTTCCCATTGCTCTGAGAACAACTTCATTGGGGAAATTTCAAGTTTCTCCTTCACTGACCAGGATACGTAAATTGTTTCTCTATGATGGTGTTATCTTCTCCCTGAATACTTTTGTAATATGGATTTCAAATGGCCTTTCGAGGCTATCCGGAAGGTCTTCTGTGTACTCAACTGCTGAAGGTAGGATGGAGCATGCAAGGAAGGGGAGATTGATTTGGTTCACTGCTATGGTTCTATATTGTATCTAATATCAATTATATACTTTTAGATATATGTTTTCCAACCCCCTATCTATCTGAACCATGTAACTGCATTCAAAGGCATTTTGCAACACTTTGAAAAATATTTGCACAAATGAAATGTTTTCACTCTGGGTTATTAACTTCAGTGGAGCAAATGGATTCTAAAACTGCTTATAAAACATGCCAGACTTCTGCTAATTAGCAGAATGACTTTTCCTAGCAGTGAAAATTGCAACTACAACTGCCACAAAACGTAAGATGAATTGAGACAGCTCCATAAGCATTTTTATATAGTTAGACTTTTATTTTAACTTAATTACAATTTAAAACTAGCTATTATTATATTATTATTGTGTAATATTACATAAAAGAATTAAATGTTTACATACTAGCCTTTTCTCTCAGATTTTGAAATATCTTTGTTACTCCTATTTTAATTTACTCTTTCCTGGATTCAAAATATTTGACATAGATTTTGCTTTAGGGATGGACCTACAAATTCTGTACACTATACAAGAAGCAGGTTTTAGTATGTGAATGCATGGGGAACAAACTAAATTCTAGTGGTGAACATGACAAAGTCTTCCCTTCCAAAGAATGTATTTCAAAAATCAAATTGGTTTAATATCATGGACAGAACAACAAATACAAGCCCACAAAACTGTCAATAAGGTAATTTCTGTTATAACCTTATCTATTATAGAATCATTGAATAGTTTGGGTTGGAAGGGACCTTAAAGATCATTGAGTTCCAACCCCCCTGCCTTAGGCAGAGACACCTCCCCACTAAATCAGGCTGCTCAGTTCCTTGTCCAGCCTGGCCTTAAAAACCTCCAGAGAGGTGATGTCCACAACCTCTCTGGGCAGCCTGTTCCAGTGTTTCCTGAACTATTCTATGATTCTATGATCATTAAGTTCCATAGGCAGGGATACTTCCCACTAGATCAGGCTGCACAGTGCCTTGTCCAGCCTGACCTTAAACACCTCGAAAGAGGAGCCATCCACAATCCAGAGCTCTGCCTTATTAGCAGATTTTGCATAGAGATTGGTTTACAGTTTCAACACTACATTTTTATGTACTTAAGGAAAGATAAGCTGTGAGTCTTTTATTGAAATACATCATGATGTTTTGCAAAAACTGACAGGCCTTCTTGTATCCAAAGAGAAGTTACTATCACTATGAAGGAAAGACTATTTCACTTTCCAGATGACTGCAGTCACATGGTTATTACATTTATCAATTTATGACTTCGCTTCTAAACTTGACTGAAATAGTATTGGAGCCCTATGAATAAAGTAGACATAGTTACAGGAAAATTCAATATCTTTCTGAGAATTCTGATGAATGTGTAGGGGCAAGAAATAATAAAAACCTTCCTTTCTCTAAGATGTTTAAGAACAAAACAGACTAAACTAAGTTCTTCCATCTCTCCCAAACCAATTGCAGCACAAGCTTATCACTCTGCACAGAATTTCTCTCTAAGAAGCTTTCTGATAAAATTCACAAAGGAATGCAGGTTAGATATTCATGCACAAAGTTGAAGGACTTAGTATTTGGGTACTGGTGTCACAGGAATTTAGTATAGTGTCTGATTCAGTGCATTATGTGTTGCTAGATCCTAAAAAAAATCTAACCTGCCTCTTTTTCCACACACGAATTCAATTAAGATGTTCCATGACTGCAACCAGACTCCAAACAGTTGTCTTCATGGGAAATAGCTATGGACACTGCAACAGGAATATTTGAAAATTACCAGGATTTACTAATTTAAACCTGATCTCTGAATGGACAGTTAGATGGGCAATGTCAGCATGTCTGGCTTTTCCAAGAGCACAAAGACAGGTTTAGCCATCAGAGCCTCTTGAAGCAAAAGCATGAGAAAAAATATGAACAGCAGCTTGTAGGAGAGCTTTTTAAGCCAGCATTAAGGGAGGCTCATGTAAAGATCACGTGACAGGATGAGCAGAAGATACCTCAACAACTCTTTGCTTAAAATCCCAGAAGAGGAATGAAAGGAGCAGTGGCTTGAAGTGCCAGAAGGGGATATCCATGTGTGAGGAACTTTAAAAATTGAATTCCAGTTTGGGGTTTTTTCAGTGCTCCCAAATTCAGTTACTTTATTTAGACTTTTTATTTGGTTCCTCCAGGGTATATTTGGCTTGCTCTTGTGTATGCATTCAATATTGTGACTTTCTTCTTTTATCTTCCTCCAGATTTCCTCATCTTCCTCCAACTCCACTTGCCCACTGCCATAGTAGAAGAAAGATACTGAGTTTGCACTGTGCAAGTAATGTAGACAGTGTCTACAAAGGTTACACAAAGGAGGACAGTGAATTTCTTTAAAGTGGACCTTTACAAGGCACTTCAGCAAAAGCAAGCAGCAGCAAGAATAATGATTATTAGAGAAAGCTTTCTGGGAAGAACTGAAAAAAAGTTTGAGAGGCTGAAACAATCCTGGAATCCTGAATCAGTGCTAGCTGTGTGTCAGGCAATCATCTTCAGCAAGGGAAACACAGAACCTGAGACAAAATAAAATACCAACAAATGGGAAATAAATTTGTGCTTGAGAGAACATACATATCTGCTACTGTTGTTTCGTTCCTACTCTGAAAGAAT
Source organism: Turnix velox (assembly GCA_013400935.1). Classification (NCBI taxonomy): domain Eukaryota; kingdom Metazoa; phylum Chordata; class Aves; order Charadriiformes; family Turnicidae; genus Turnix; species Turnix velox. The sequence goes on along the minus strand of VZTY01024302.1, from coordinate 107,696 downwards.
ATTCATCAAAGCTACCTCATATCTGACAAAGAAAACAGTTATCTGCCTTTTTTTTTGTATGTGTTTCATAATGTTGTCAGCATTGCCTGTGTGGGCAGATGCATACAGATGTTTCTATAGTTAGCACTGTGCTGAACACACTGCCGGACAAGCAACAGGAAAATATTTGACAAAAACACATCCAGGCACTGAAGCACTAGTAGCTACCAACACAATTTCCAGTTACTCTAATTATAAACCTGGACTGACCACTTAACGTGTATTAAAGAATTGCTTCTGTACTGCCATTTCCAGAATTCATCAAAATCCCCAAACTTGGGCTTCAGTCATTGCTCTTATATATAATTAGATGAATAAAAAATAATACTAGCACATCAACCTGTAAAAATTATTTCACTGTACTAGATTATAAGCATAAATATGAGCTTCAGCATACCCAAGAAAAATACAGTTTTCATCACATTATATTGGTAAAAATTAAAAAGTTCATACAAAGTTACATGATATACTGATAAATATGAACTCATTTTACAATCTGTACAGATGATACAAGATTGGGAACTTCATCAGCACTAGCATCAGTGCTAATTACTAGGAGTGTTAATTTGTTTCTACTTTCAGAATTACTTCTCCGGGAAGGCCAAATTACAAAATATGCTATGCTCACAAGCAGCAGATACAATGCAACTCTGTCTCTCTTTATATTTAAAAATACATCTAAAAATTATAAATACCACATATAGCTTATGAAAACAAAATAAATTAAAGACCAAGAAAGATAAAGTTTTTAAAATATAAAATTAAAATAATATACCCATTAATCTAAAGTATTCTTAAAATAATAAAGAGTTCCCCACTATGAGGGAACTCTAAAATCCTAAGAAGCACATCATATTTCAAGTACTAATTTATGAATAATGGTTGCATCATCTTAATCAAAACACATCCTGCTTAAAAAGCACAATTTTTTTAGTTTTGTAAAAGCTTAAACAAAGTATGTGTTTAGCAAACAATGAGCTGTGCTGCTGTATGCTAACAGAAAGAAACTATAAATTAGTTGCACAGTCTGCAACTAACGAGAATGACTGAGAGCTGAGAGTCACTGGTGTGTTACAAGTTGTGCTACATGGATCTGTATGGCATACAGCTAAACGCAAAACTGCAATACCATAACCCAAAATTTAAATCCCTGGAAAATAAGGGGTTTTCAATCAAGGACAAAAAACTCAACAGGAAAGTGGTCATTGAACACTACAGCTTTAAGTGTCCTAGCAACACTGTTCAAATTATACCATAGAATCATAGAAATGACAATTCAGAAAGAATTATTTAATAAATACACATTAAGTGGTCAGTCCAGGTTTACAATTAGAGTAGCTGGAAACTGTGTGATAACTATTAGTGCTTCAATGCCTGGATGTGTTTTTGGTAAATATTCTTCTGTTGTTTGTCAGGCAGTATGTTCAGCACAATGCTAACTATAGAAACATCTGTATGCATCTGCTTCCACACAGGCAATGCTGATAGTATCATGAAACACATACAAAAAAAAGGGCACACAACACTATAGAGTCAATTTTCCCATACAGGTCACTTCAAATTTATGTTACCTTGCGACTCTGCAAAAATAACAAGACAACTTTGAAAAGACCCCAAAGCAAAATTCTTTTTTGTTTACAAATGGTATCAAATCTGTACCACTGCTAAGTCAAATACCTTTGTGCTTTGTTTTCTTTACATATATTCCAGGCCTTCAGTGAGTAAAAATGAGGGATGTCAGGTATGTTTTAAAGTGTGCAACTGTTCTAGCTGGGTTCAAAGAACAGTTTTAGGTATAGGTTATAGGCCGGGAAATTACATATCTGGTGGTTTTGATGGACACTCACCTATTAAAAATCAGCAGAGAAGGGGACTAATATTGGACAATTTTTGTTTTTAAAATGAAGTGTTAAAAAGTTATAGTAAGTTCCTCCATGCTTTTTAATACTTTTTAAATACTGTAAGTTTTGCTAGCACTTTTCCTACATTTCTTGCTAGTGAACAATGATTATATGTGTTCAATAAATTATTAAATTGGGTTTAAAGTGAGATTTTTCTTTAAAAAATAAATGCCACAATAATCAAAGAAGAATCAAAGAGGACTAGGCAGGAATTAAACTAGTAAGAAATAAAACCACAGTCAGAACATTTAATTACTAAGCATTAAAAGCAAATTAAAATTGATTCTAAAAGCATCTCAAAAATTAATTAGCTAGGCTTAATGAACTAGCCTGTTCTTTCATAAGTTCTTTTTACTCTTGCCTGCTATTTTATATTGTATTTTTATTAATCTGATTTCTAAATTATCTTCTACCAGTCTTTCAACTTTAGTTTAAAATTCAGCATATAACTCATCACAAACAAAATGCTTATAATCAGTTTGAAAATGCTTAATGGATAAATCTAAACAACCACCAGAAGTCAATTCAGACAACATTTTTTTTTAAATTAAATCCACCTCATCCCAGCACACTGTCATTTCATATGGTTAAAACCTCTTTGAAAAATAGACTAAAGCACAGTAGTTGGAAGTCCATTGAAAATTTCTATTATGGATGAAAGAAAACATTTGCCTCATTGCACAATCAGAGACCAGTATCAGACAGATAATTAAGGACTAAAGTAGAAAGGTTATACAAAAATTAGTGCAACTAAATATACAAAACAAGGGCAGTGAAGAAATTTATTCTAATTATTGAGAAATTTTCTTACAGTAGCACAGAATGTGAGACATATTTAAAAAGCCATAAAATATTTAAATCATTATATTAGCTTCTATATTATTCATACTTTGGAGAAACACTGAAAGCATAGCCACTGCACTTTTTTCCAAAGGAAAATAACAACCTTACATCCACAACAGGAAAAGTGAAGTGAAATTAGCAAAACTTCAGAGCTGTCTATCATCTTGTTTTGCATCCTATGATGTGGCCGAGCAGTGTCTGCAGGCTGTCAGAGAAAGGTGACTCCTAGGAAGAAGAGTGCCCTCTCCTCTGTTGTAATACCATGGTGATTTCCCCTCCCTCCTCCTGTGAGCCCCAGGTAAACTGCCAAGATTTCACACCAGAATGGGTCTCCAGCCTACACAAAACACAAAATAGCATCAAATACTAGCAGGCAGAAAAAAAAAATCACAAAAGGGAGAGTAGGTGGCTGAGGCAAATGGCTAAGTTTCATCTGCTGCATTTTAGACAAGACATGCTTGTTATTGCTATTAAAAACAAACAAACAAAAGCCCAAACAAATTAACAAATTTGTCTTCCATCTAGATTGTTTACAGTAGTCAAAGGAAATTCTACTGTATCATGGGAAATTATTCCACAACTGAGGAAATTTAAATTACATTTGAATAAAATCTTTCGGAAACAAATTAATTCCATGTCTTTCAGCTTGTCTATATTGTGCTCAAGTACTGTGTTTTTGAAAAACTGCAAGCAGGTGACTATCAAAACAGTGTGTGACATTGCCTGACACATAGTGATTTGGTCTTTAGTTAAGGTCAGCACAACCTAGATTAGAGTAAACATCTCCAAGCCTTAATTCTGATGGGAAAACTCATTCACAAAGTAGAATCAAGTTTCCTTTGTGTTAAGAGACACAAATCAATCTGGATTTTAAAGCACAGATATAGCATTGTCAAAGTGGATACAGAAAGGATCTTTAGAAGCTCTGTGACAGACAAGCAGAAACAGATTTTGTTTCTCTTCTTTTTGCCTTTAAAGGTTGTCAAGGGCAATCACCATCAATTTTTACTGCATAAGGGTGGGGAAAACTGAAAACTTTATTGCAATTGTTAGGTGAATAACATAATACTGATCTGAATGACACTCACAGGTGGTTGCCTAAGATTATTTCTTACTTTCTTTTCCCCTGGTTATCCACCAGTTCTACCTTAAGTCTCTGCTCAGAGCTCCAATGGCCTCTTCTTTTCTGAGTCTTCAGACCAAAAGGCTGACTCAGCTCTGTGACTTGCTAGTCTTGTGCCACACTCTAGAAGTACCATCTCCTAAATTTTCACAGTCCATCAAGATGCAAGCAGGAAATCTGCACCTAAGTCCCATGGCAATAAAGGCATTTTATAAACCATTCATAAATGGCTTTTAGGCACACAAATAACTTAGAAGATTTGGTTGCGGTTCATTGACAGTGAAATAGACTACTTGCACTTCAGTCATGTCTGGCAGTGAGCAACTCCTGGGACTGTTTTATTCTGATTCATCTCACTTGTTTCCCTCTGCCAATCACTTCTCCCTCCTTCAGTTTGTACGCAACTCATAAAGCAGACTCAACCATCTGGAGCCCATGTCTTGTCTTTGAGTAACTCTGTAAAGCAACTCTCCCCCTCAACTTCAGTGATACTGAGATGCTGTGGCAGAAAAGCCCCAGTCTCTCGCAGGTTTTCTAACATCTACTACTGGTTTGTCTGCTTATCAATCCAGCCCTGGCTCCATGACTGCAAGACAGGGTTCCTAGGGAGTTTTGTTTTCACAGCCATGGCAAGAGGGCTGCTGAACTAATATTCTCTGTTTGTTATGGTGGTCTTTCAAAGTTACAGTAAGATGGTCAAAGCAAGTCTGTGTAAATAGATCTTAAGGTATTTGAAACTAGAAATTTGATAACAAAGATAAATGACAGGGCTCAAAAATTATCAAGGGTCCATGGTACACCAAGATTCAGAGTAAGGGAACTACCGCTAGAGTGCATAAGAAAACTGATTCAGTTTTGCTAGACAAGACTACAATCACATGATTCTCACAGCTCTTTCTGGTTTCATAAACTATACATTAGCCTTTATTCCTGCTTGATCAGCGCACTTAAGACCCTAAGACTTTCTGGCACTGAAGAAGTAAGGGCATAATAATTTCCGTTCTCATATCAATGATACAATGCGCCTCCTGTTCCAGGTGAAAAATATTTACATTTCTTAGTGCAGAACCAGAAAATAGACAAAATCATGTAAGGAAATTCATTAAGTTATATTTATTTTTACAAAACTTTAAGGAATTGGGATGACTTTTTTATCTACCACGTGAAAGATATTAAGATAATAAGTAATGATATTCATCAGATATGCTGAGAATATGGTCAAATGCACATCATTCTTTTCCACTTACAAATCTGAGCTTTTCCACTGCAATAATATTCCCCAAAATATGGTACTATAGCATGTTACAAACATTATATAGCATGTTTGAGGTCTAATTTTATGGACACTTATAAAATATTAAAATCAGCATTTAGCCAATAAGATAGGAGAAATGGAGACATATAGCAGAAAGATGATTTTTTCAAAGGACTTCAAATAAATCAACTGGACTTCAAGAGACAAAGTCGGAGATACCAGTCAGGTCTTCCAAATCCCAAAACAAAGTACTGTTTCACTTTGACACTGATGAAATGTTATTGCTGCTCTATCTTTAGAAAACACAGTTTAAAATAGTTATGTAACTGAGTACAGTTTTGGCTTTACTTTTTCCATGCATCTCAAAAAAGTTCTTGAAAAGTTGAAGATAATTAACTTGTCTTTTAATGTCTTTTAATATGACTCTCCAGAACACTGTTAGGCCATAAGCAGTATGAGAAAAAAGAGAGCAGGCAAAAACAGAGCAGGCAAAGCTGGCTGCCACAATAGAATATTTGTATTTCTCTTTTTTTTTTTTTTAATTTGTATTTCTATTTGTAGTTCTCTTTCCAAAAGCTTAATTATGTAAATGTAGGAATGCAGAAGACTTAGCAACTAGTAAAAATACCTAGGGTTTTAAAGAGATATTAGATTTCAAAAAAATCCACTAAAACTCTTGGTGATCTAAACCTGTCCTGTATCCCCCAGATAGTCTGACTCTCGTAGGCAACATTGCATTCATGCAGTCTGCATTTTAAGCCATAGGCAATCAAAGCTGATAGTCTGTTGCTCACCTCAAGGCAAAGTGCATAAGATTGAAGAGCGAACAGTAATGTGAGGTAAAGACTTCCATATTTGTGTTTAGTCCTATGATATTCAGATGTGCTTAAACCCAGCTAGACAACTAAACTAAAAACCTAACCAAAAATACTTGCTAGCCACAGCAGAAACATAACGTTGTGATGTGGAGGTATTATTCTAAAAATAAGCCTTTGACTTGCTCCAAAAAATTACATGTGCAGGAAGGGGGAAAAATGCATATATTTATTAGTACTAAATATATGTATGTGTATATATATATTGTCCATTATGTACCCATACATACAGTAATGATGTCAATTCCACAACACAGGTCATGGTTGAAGTAAGATGATATTTAAGCTCCCTTCCAACCCAAAGCTTCTATGATTCTATCTGTTATCCCTAACATGAACAGATCTGCGACACTGAATTCAAGGCAATATGTATGAGGTTCAGGCCATACATACTGCAGTTCTACTTTGATCTATGTCTTGGATGCTTGTTAAGGGAAGACTAATACCTGAATCATAACTGCCCTTTGAGATGCTGCTTATTGCTCAGGCTTTTCTGAACTGAATTTGTCAGGATGAAGTACAGAATCCATTTGGAAAAATCTCTCATCAGCAGTTACACAATGATCATTGCCATCTTTTGGTATCTAGTTAATGAGACAATAATTGCATTAGCACTAAGATACATGGTGATTTTTGTTTTTTTTAATTCATGCCTATTCATATGTCTTTTTGATGGATACATTTTTCTAAGAGAGGAGTACAGATAGGAGACAGTAATATGGAAGAAGCAGGGTATTTTTTTAAAGATTCACTTTCCCAATTCCAAAATTGGCATTATTCAAATAAAAAATTATTATTATTATTATTATTGCTGTAGCAGAAAACAATAAGCAACAGCCCTGTGGAAAAAGTCCCAGTTCCTCAGGTTTTAGTGTATGCAATATAATCATGTTCCTTCTTCCACCCTCTAGAATTACTTTTAATGAGAACATACCCTAACATTTTAACTTCTGACAAAAACAGTAATCATATTTATTTCTCTTATTTCACACTAATAAATCCATAAAAGTTCTTTTGAGCCTCCTTCACAAACCACAGTAGGAAGTGCATTTTATTAAGCAAAGTATTCTAAGTCTTCATCTCAAAATTGCATGGGTCAAGTCACAAATTTTTCATTTCCTTCACTAATTGCACTTCAGCTAATTTGCACATGCCTTGAGGATCAGGCTTATCATTTTTGTCTCTTTATTTGGTGTCATCAAAACTTCAATAACCTACTTCCTTGCTAAACAAGCATGCTAAGGAGTATTAATGTATTTTCTGGTTTAGAGAATATGCTTTCACATTGTGTAAGGGAAAACTCAGATCAGAGAAAGGCAAGAAGGAAGATCAAAGATATAAAAGGGCTTCTAAACAGGTAAAGAAAACAATTTCTGATTCTTCAGTCTGTGAAAGCAGTGATGAGGGAGACCGCAACAGAAGTTTATAAAATCATAAATACCCCGGGAAGGGCAAATAGAGATCAACTTCAGCCTTTTCCTCTGTAGCAATTTGGAGGGCTAAGATTAAACCAATAGATGACGGGTTTGAAACAAGCAAAAGATGGTTCTTACCATGCAGTAAGAATGCCTTGTGATAAGATGCTGCTAAACATGATGCAGTATACTGAAGGATTTGAAAATAAATATATCCCTATTAAAAGAAAAATCCCACCAGATCAGCAAAAGAAATAAGAAACAAGTTTGTAAAAAAAGAAATTATAAGAAATAAGCAAAAATGGATTGCAAACCAGGGTATAAGGGAAGTAGAAGGAAAAAAATAAACAATGGGAGAAAACTTTCAGCAATTTATGAAGAAAAATATTCATAAGGATAAAATGAAATGGTAGCCTTTTGCTAGCTTACAGTGAATATGTACCAAAGCATCCCACTTTCAGAGCTAACAACACAAAGCTTGACAGACACAGTTTTTAAGACGGGGGAATTAATTTTTCTTTCCATAGTGCAAAAGAAGCCAATTTAACTGCATGCACTTTGACTTTGACAGAGAACTGCAGGTACAAAGGAGCATCACCCCAAATCACTTAAGTGCAAAGATCATAAGTTCATAAACATCTAGGTTGGATGGGACCTTGCAGACCATTGAGTCTGACCATCAGCCCAACTCTGACAAGCCTTATACCTGGACACAAAGGTGAACAACCACAGATTTTCCAGCTCTTGCTTTACCACTTAGTTCTTCTGTTCCCTAAGGCACATCATTAAGTAAAATAATCCGAAATGTGCCTAGCAGTAATGAGGATCTGGACACTGCTGTCTTCCTGTTACTGTTGTCACAGGCTATTTTAACAAGTAATACTAATTTTTAATTAGATTAGAAGGAATCGTGTCATTCATTTCAGGGATGGAAAGAGCATTCATTATTATGGATCTTTTTTCAGAAATTTTATTTGTCAACCTGTTTCTTAAAAACTTTGAGCATTTCTTGGTTAAGCCAAGAAAAGAATAAGAATGGAAAAAGAAATGTCCACTACCACCTGAGTGATGCTCAATGTCTCTGGGAACAGCACATTCCATTCTAGCTGTCTGCATAAGGGAAGCTCTTCCTTCAATATATACAAACCTTGCTCTCTGCATACCCACAAGGACTTCCTGAGGCAGTCTTTCACTGTCAGTTATCCTATCAATTCACTAATTATGGAGCAGCATTTTCATACTTATTTTGTCTTTTTAACTTTGGCACTGCTGTGGTAGCCTGGAACTCTGATGTTGATCAACAAATGCATAGTGTAAATTAATTACTTTGTCATGTAGTAATATAACTCCCAGAGGGAGATATGAAAGTTTTAATGTTTCTTACTATGACCTCTATGACTATGACCATGTATCCAGGGCTCAACACATGTGAGAGTGGAGAAAAGAGAAAGAACTGCCTCCCTCTTAAGCATATGGCACCTCAAGTAGTGCCAAAGAGCAGAACTCCTTCTCTGGAGATTCAAGTAGATAGAAAGCAAACTTAAAACCACAACCATGTTATTCAAAGGAACAATCACATGCAGCTTTCAATAAGTACATAGTTTTATTTATACATGGTACAAGGCTATGCTGATGTATTTTAGAAGAAATGATTCTGTGACCTAGTTTTACTAAGTGAGCAAAAGAGAGTGAAAGACATTTAAATTATTTGTTTGTAAAGAGAAGGAAGTCAAATATTCCAGGACAATCTCCCCATCTGGTCCTGCTCTCAGGCCTCTCTGACAACAGTCCTTTGGGCCATAGCTGGTACTTGGACCTCTCATGTACTCCAGTCTCTCCAACCATAGACACATGGACTCCAGTCATCCACAGTCTCCCACTCAGGTTGCTGCATGCAGGCCCTCATACATTTACATTGACAGAGAATATGAAATCTCTTTGTCTAACTAGAAATGAAGGTTAAGAGGACTGACAGGATGGGTTGAGCACTGGTCAGACAACTGTACTGACCACCTTATCCATCTGTTTTTCCACATTTGTTCCTGTGATCCCTTCCTTTCTTCACCTGTGATTCCTTCTCTAAACATCTCATAGTAACTCTCTCACAATCCAAAAATACTCTATGCCTCCACACCATTATGACACCCATAGCCTACTGGGAGTGACCCCCTCAATCTGTTTTCCCCTCACTGCTCTCATTGACACAGTGGCCGATGGCTGTCAGATCTGGACACTAGTGCTCACAGCTCTCCTATAACAGTCCAGTGAGCTTCCTCTGACATTGTTTCTCTGACTCTGCTCCTTTCTATTTTTGGAGATTAGCTTTCAATTAACACAGACATAACAGTCTATCCAGCTGATCCAATTAGGGAAGAGTCAGTGGTGTGTGTAAAATACAGGCATGGACAGTAGCAGGAGGTTGTGATAAGAAAAATATCTAAATCCTCTGTTAAAGTGGGGACACGCTTTTTCCAGCAAGGACTGGCTGGGTGCAGCTGCCACCATTTCTCAGCCCTCTAGTAGCTAAGAAAGGGGGGAGACTGCTGGGGCTGCTCCACCAGCACTGAACATGGCTCATTTTCTGCCCACTTTCTGCTGCCCACCTGTGGTCTACTTCCACCAAGGAGGGTAAGAGGCACAACTTTGCCACCTAGGACCCATCAGTATCAGTCACACATCTGAGACCTGCATAAGGCAATACAAATGCAGAGCTGCCAATGAAAGGGGGTGTCACAAAGTGGGGTATTGATTTGCACTCTACTTAGGCTGAACAGGAGCCTAAAGGTGACTGAAAGGAAAATCCAGAACATGTTTACAAACATTGCTGCTTACTTCCCTCCTGTCCCAGGCAGCACAGTTCTGCTTCCATGCAAACCTGGGATTTTGTTAAGGAATATTGTTAGCTAATGCAGCTTGCTGGAAGCTGAAATAATGTAGCAGAGAGAAAAGGAATAGACTACAACTTAGAGGACTACGTGTGCAGCGTGTACAAGAGACTCTGATGTGGCACAGTCAATACTAACAACAGTAGAGAGGGAATCATCTCTGCCTTCAGAGGTCATCAGTGCTGCATCAATAAACTAAATTGAGGTGAGAAAGCCAAGCAAAACACCCAGGAAAACATACACTGTCTAAGCTGGTGGATACCAAAAAAAACCTTTGTCATCACTGATGACCAAACAGCAAATGAATCAAAATCTTAGAGCAAACAGAGCACCACTTAGTACTATGTATGCAGATTATTATTAAAGGTGCCTTACTATCTACTTTTCAGTTTTTCAGCATTTCACTTCTCTTACTTATTCACATTTATGCTTTTGTCACCATTTTTGCTGGAATAATTTCCATCTGTTTCTTCTTGTTCCTCTTGTCCTTTTTGTTGCATGTTCTTTTTTATATTGTGACCATTTCTACTGTTTAAAGATTTTTAAAGTTCTATCCTATGCTTATTTTACTAAAAAGAAGGGTGTGGAGAGGGAATCAAAGACAGGCCCTAAAGGTCTTAACCAACCTGAGTAGATGATGTTACATAATTAATTAAACAGGGTAAGCGAATTACCTAAATAAATAGCACATTAACACCAAAGAACTCAGTCAAAATGCCAGTACTTCACTGCCCAGTAAGGTTCAGAGGACACCATTACCAGAGTAACAGACTTTGTGGATGTCACCCTGGGAGCACACCATCTTCTCTCTCCATTCCTGCCTTTGAGTTGTCTGGAAGAGATGCACAGCCTGGGAGAATTCATCATTGCCACGTTCTTTCCACAGGCCAAATTTCAGTGATTCATTCTACTTGGCCAAGCAGTGGAAACACCTCTCTGGAAAGGGAGCATGTGTGTGTTTGTGTCTATGGAAAGTCAGCATTCAGAGCCCATCACCCAAACCCCAGTGGAACTCTGGCAGAAGCTGAAACTCCATCTCACCAGCTCCATACTATAGAAAACAGGATTATAGAATCATAGAATGGTTTGGGTTGGAAGGGACCTGAAAGATCATCGAGATCCAATCCCCCTCCCACTAGATCAGGCTGCTCAGTGCTTTATCCAGCCTGGCCCTAAACACATCCAGAGAGGGGGTATCCACAACCTCTCTTGGGCAACCTGCTCCAGTGTTTCACTACCCTCACTGTAAAGAATCTCTTCTTATATCTAGCCTGAATCTACCCTCATCCAATTTACATCCATTATTTCTAGTCCTTCCATCACATATCCCATTAAAAAGTCAGCTCCTGGGCTTGGAGGAGATGGACCTTGGATACTGCCCTGCTGTCTTGGGCCCCTCTTCCTTCCAGGACTGCAAATCTCCTATTTGCATTTAGCATGCAAAGCTCACTCTCATGCAAGCTGCTTCAAACTTTCATGAATCATCCAAGCACACACTGGAAAAAAGTCTGATTTAATGCTCATCAAGACATAGTCTCTTTCCATCTGCAAAAAATTTGGGCAAGATCTCATCTCTGGGAGTCCTGGGAAAAAATGTGGCAAATAATGCCAATTAAGTAGGACAGGCAAATCCTGCTGAGGTTATACTAAGCAAATGTTGCTTTGATAGAGCAATTGCTGAATTAAGATCACACACAGTATTCAAGAAAAAAAAGATTACTCAAAGGTTACTCAAAGAAATTCAAAGATTATTCAAAATAAACAGTGCAGATCTCTACAGAGCAAAACTCAGTTTTGTCTTCTAAAAGATCAGAGCTCAAAATCTTATGCTTCAGAGTTTGAAGAGTTCCTCTTCTGAGGCAGTAAAATACTGGCAACTGCTCTAGGAAGACAGGCCCTGGGATTTTGTGTAGCTAGCTCTTTGCATACATGGAAGTCTTTGTACCTGCAGGTTCAATGGAAACAATTATTCTTGCTTAGGAATCAATGAGAAAATTTTCTCTGTGTCACATTGATAGAAACATGGGGGGCATCTGCTTCCTTCTCTAGATGAGAACAAATATCCGCTGGGTTCACTTAAGATGATTTTTCTCAGGTGCTTTTGTCTCGCCTTCATTGCTAGCAACCCATCAGTCAGTCTTAATTCTGCATAAGTATCTGAATCTCTGGGACATATGAACTATTTTGACATAGAAAGTTCTAAATTATTTGTTAAAGCAGTGTAGAAGGTTGTTGATTAGCTCTGGGGCAGACAGTGGAGCCAGCCTGAGGTTCAGACATAGAATCATAAGAATGTATTGATTTGGAAGGAACCTTCAAAGGTCACCTAGTCTAACCCCCTTGCAGTGAGCAGGGACATCTTGCATGCCCCCCCCCAAGTACAGTTTCCAGAGGAGCATTAAATGCTTTCACAAAGCCTGAACTCCTAAAGCCCATGGACCTGAGCTAGCCCAGTGTGGAGTCAACTTGCTTACTTCAAGTCTATGTTTTTACATCTCCTGAACTGACAGTCTGCTATACATCTGTAGGAAAATACATCCTGAAAGGGACAAAGAAAATAAAACTGGAAATAGATTCAGAAACATAACTTTATGCCTAATAAGCCACAGCCTATGCTTTTTTTTCAGACTGCTGCTATCAAAGTTCTAACACATAGAAGAAAACCAATTACAACAGAGGGGCTAAACACCAACTTCCCATAAGACACAGCCTTCTCTGCACATCCATTTGCTCTAGCATGGGGTCCTCCACAGGCTGCAGGAGGTTATCTTCTCCATAGTAGAGCTCCATGGGCTGCAGGGGGACATCCTGTCTCACTGAGATCTTCACCATGGCCTGCAAGGGAATCTCTGCTCCATCACCCAGAGCACATCCTTCTCCATTTTCACTGACCTTGGTATCTGACAAGTTGGTGCTCTCACATCTTCTCACTCCTTTCTCCTACTACACAGGTTTCCCTCCCCCATTCTTAAATGTATTATTCCAGAAGTGCTTCCACCATCACTGCCTGGGCCACTGGCAAGTCCATCTTGGAGCTAACTGGCATTGCCTCTTTTGGACATGGGAGAATCTTCTGGCATCTTCTCACAGAAGCCATTCCTCTAGCCCTCCAGCTACCAAAAACCTGGCCAGGCAAACCCAATACACTTGCTGTAGGGTCCTCTATGAAGCAATAGATGTTTGCCCTCCTGATTCTACTTACTTTTATACTGCACTAAAAGTAGCTGACAAGGTGGGGAAACATATCCACATCATGACAGTGAAAGGTATTTTTCTTCAACAGAATTCTTGAAAATTAAGAGTAGAGATAGATGACCACTCTCAGCATAAATTGACAAAGTATCATGTCTAGGATGAATGCCTTGCCCAGAATTTTATGCTTCATCTACAGTATGAATAAATTTTACAAATAATACCAAGCCATAAAGGTATTAAACCATGACTGAAAAGACTAGGCAATGTCTGTGGAAACAGGAAGAAAACAGTAAACCTAGGTTCACTGAAGGAATTAAAGAATCCTTACTCTAGAAAAACATTCTGGTAAGATGATATTACAAAATTCTGAAAGCATGGAGTCAGTCTTTCATTAGTAAGTTATTTACATTAATGTTTAAAAGAACAAGGTATATAACTCCCTTGCAAAAGGTATTTTGTAAAATGAGGTTTTAGTTGCGGCTCCAGCAATGTTACATGGAAATGGGAAAGAAAACTACAACCAGTACAGCACAGCTTTCTGTTCCACTTTAGAAGTAGTGGAATTTCCAATCACCATTTTAATTATTTCATGGTTTTGGAGGTATAACAGCTTTAGGACTGAGCATTCTAACATAGCCATTTACTAATTTAATTAATATACTAATGGACTTGTTTATCAAATAAATTTCTGTTTTGAAAAACTACTAAAACGGTCTTTTTTAGAATAAGAAATGTAAGCACAAGTAGTAAAGACTAATTCATAAATATATACAGGTGAAATTAGTTGCTGATAAAAATAGTAACTTAAATGGAGTGAACACAAAAGGCAATAAAACTCTTTTTGTAAAGCCTCAGAATCACTGATAACTGGAGACATTTCCATGATTTTTTTACAGCTTGGCATTTATTTTTTACTTTCTGTGCTTTGATAAATTCCTACATATCTAACTAGAACAGTTTTCTGTTATTTTCTTAAATGCCATCTGAACATACAATTTCATTTCAGCATGGCACTGCAATTCTTAGTGTTTGCTGAATTCTCAGCCATATTACATATTACAGGCCTTCTCTTTACACACTTAGGAAATCTCTGTAAGATGTACACATTCTCCATGCTAATCTCAAACACTATGAATTGCAATTGTGCATTCTCCTACAGATCTTTACTCTTTTAGGCAAGTGGGCTCTTCATAAGCATATCTGTACTGTGAAGACTGCTTTAAAGATTCCAAAGTATACCTGTGGAATTTAAAAATTAGTAAAAAAAAAATGGTAGCCAGCTTTCTAATATCTGCCTGGATTTAAGCATAAAATCAAGAGTGCAGAAATGTGCAATAATAAAAAATAGCCCTACTGTATTGTGCTAAACAGGACATAGTGTTCCTCTCTCAAAGTGTTTTGCAGCTGCTGCACAGTGTGGGAAGCCAGAACGCTGCTGGAGTGGAGATAGCAAAGGAAAAAAGGAGTGAGGGATGGGAGACAGCAAAAGCTGCTCCTTCAAGGAATTCAGTCTCCCTCTTTTAATAGCAGCCACTGCCCTCCACTCCTTCTGCAGAGATAACAGGAATTAATTTCATGCAACCCTGCAGGAGAAAGCAGGAGTTGCTTAAGCTCCTTTAAGCTGCATTACCTCCTAATATCCTTCAAGAAAAGGTATTCGAGGGAGAAAGATAAATACAACTCGCACCAACAGCTTTTAGCCATTCAGGCTACTAAAATTCCTATGTGCTTTAAGCTTTCACTGTACAGCTATAAAGCCTCAGGGATTATACAGTGATGAATGTACTTCAAGCCAAGGTATTTTTTCCCAGCCTTTTTTAAATAAACATGATTTTTTCTTTTACTGCCTGATAACAGCATAAACCAACTTGTATTTTGTTTCCAAGCCCTAGAGCTGCACATTTTCTTCTTTTATTAGCCAGTGAGTAACGATGTTCTTATTTTCAGTTCTTATTCTGTAATGCCACTCTATTAAAAAATCCATTTTTTGTACATATCATCACCTAATAAATATGTTTAGTTAACAAATGAGTTTAAATCAGTGGTCTAAACAAATTCTATATGCCTGTATGCTGCATGCTGATTAGAATATCAAAACGTACACAGTTGCCATATCAGAGTTGCCCATCTTTGAAACCTCACTCACCATCTGATATTGTCAATTAAATATTTTTCTAGAAGCTGATAAGATATGGAAGCATAAGAAGCACTATAAACTCTGAGAAAGCTGACTAGATCTATGTGAATACTTGTCATTTAGATCATTTAGATATGGTATTTTATTTTAGAGATTTCCATTAACTATGAAATGCAAAATGTGTCAAACATCATCTCATGAATCTTGATAGAAATAATCATGTCATTATTGTTGAGTGATCAAAAGCTGTACACATGCACATGTGCACACACACAGGGGAGCACAGATAACAATGGAGGGGAAAAGCCTGAATGCTCCCCAGATACTTACAGACCCATCACGTGAGCTGGTGTCCCATCTGCGCAAGCCCATAGGGGGAACAGAGACACAAAGCCCAGGCAGAAACACAAATTAAGGTCTAAGAGAAAGCAGGCCTTTGCAGGTCCCGCTCTGGGCTGCCTCATGGGAGCCTTAGCCCCAGTGTGACAACCAATCCCTGGGGTCATCAGGAACATCTTTGCAGAACTCCAAGACTAAGGGCAGTCACTGTCCAAGGGTATGGAACACATGATGGATGCAAAGCAATGCAAGACTTATGGGATGTTTAGGGTAGGAACCAAAGGTAAAGGGAGAGATCTTGGTGGTTTGGGGACTGCTAGTGGGAGTCTAGGAAAGTCTCAAAGAATCAATACAGCAAAGGCAACCATCCCAGAGGGGTTTTCTTTCATCAGGGAGTGACTGCTGTTCTGAGTGCTGAAACACTTCATTATTCAACCAGTAGGATTCAAGCAGCACTCCAGCAGCTTGTACATAGCGGCTTGCCACAAAGAGGAAGGCCTGCCACATGCTGTCTCAGTTATCTAGCTAACTTTTAGGTGTGTTTGTAAAATGTAACCCATCAACATTTTCAAAGACCATGTGTTGTTCCTTGCAGCCTGCAGAATAAGGCCCCAAAAGGAGGTCTCTGGGCCTGATTCTTTGCAAGAACAAAATGGTTCTCGTAGAAAGTTAGAGATTCTAATGGCCAGGAAGCTATGTTAAAAATCAGTATCTACAGCCTGTTCAGGAAAAAAACCCAAAGGAATCAATCCACAACGGGTTTCAAAAGGGAAGATGGGTTATTAGAAAAATAAAAATTACTCGTTTTTTAGTCACCAAAGATCTGGAAACAAATTATATCAAAAACTCAAGAATCAGAAGTCAAACACGAGCCATAATCCATATATACACTAACACTAGTTTGTGAATATCCAGCAGCAGATCACATAAGAGTAAGGTAGCAGTTTCATTTTTAATTGCTTACAGCAAATAGGATAAAATCTCCATTGTAATAGGAGACCTCAGCCTAGTTGATGGCAAATGAACAAGATCTTGAGGATGTACTCTTGGAATTATTCCAACTAAAACATCCCTGAAAATAAAATCTTCATTTAGTATTTGGTTTTGCCCAATGGGACAGAGTATCTTAGGTTTTTATCCAGGTTACCAGAAAGTGACTGATCACACAAGCAAAAAAATTAAAAAACAAGAAATAAAAAAAACCCAAAACCACAAAACAACGAAACAACCAACAAAGTAACATACACATGCGTCTTGCCTAGTTACAATTTTATGCCTCTAAAAAGGACTCCTTTTACAGTGCTGCAAGGAGCTGACAAAAAAATTCACAAAAGGCCATGAACACTATTTTAAGGAAAAAACCCAAACCATGAAGGACAGTTTGTAGTGATTTAGGCACAGTTTGGAAAATATTTAGGTACAACTAATGAAAAAGATTACAAGAGCAACAAAATTGCTGGCGGAGAGATTGAAACAGCAAAATTTCTTAAAAAGATTTTAAAAAATCACACTCCTTATAACAAAGAGAATTAAAAAAAAGGAAGCTTATAGGATGTTAAATTATTTTGGTTAGCTCTTCTGCTACAAATTAAGAGCAAAATGACCTCTACCAAATAGTATCAGCCCATTATGAGATCAGAATCATCAAGAAGTTGATAACAGAGTAGAAAAAACACCAGTATCTGATTAGAATCTGTTCCAGTTTGGGGAGAAACAGGTTATGTGTTTATAGCAAGGAATGGCAGCAAAATACTTTACATTCCAGCAATAACTGAAAGGGATCTTAAGTATGAAAGTCTCCTCTGCCAAATGCCTGAATGCCATAATTAGTGTTGTGTTCTCTTGTAGCAGTCCCAACCACCAGGCTCCCAGGAGCAGGCAGAACAATGTCCTCTGCTTGGCAGTAGAATGCTCTCCTGTAAAGAGGGGGCAGAATACTGGATTTCAAACCACATAACTTGTGAGGACTAGGGTTAAAATTTTCAACAGAAAATGAGCTGAAATCATACATACACAGTTACTTTTTCATAAACCAAGATTGGTACACAGGGCTCTTTTTCCACTTCCCTGTCACATTGCCGTGCATTAAACTCCCCACAGAACAGCAAGGTATTTTACTGTAGACTCTATTTCTCCATGCTGAGCACCGCAGCACACTAGCCTCTTTGTAGACCTAACCCCTTATTAGCATGTTGGCACTGCTGCAGCTGCTTCTGGCACATTCATCTGAGGCAAATGTCCACGTTGCAAAAAAGATGTTGACAAAGCACAAGTAAGGATTCTAAGAACAACTGTGAGTGATGAAAGGCTTCGCTACTGCAAAAGCAGGCAACTAATTTATTTTACTGACAAAAAGGTTATCAGGCAAATTCATGATAGAATTCTATAAGTACTATCATGGGAGAAACAGAAATTGGATATTACTGGCTCTGTCACTCTGCTTGACAAAAAAATGGTATCCAGAAGCTGGGAGACAAATTCTTGCTAGGAAAGAGGAACAAAGCTTTCCACTTTGTTGTCAGTCAGTGTTA
The DNA here is from genome assembly GCA_013400935.1 of Turnix velox. Lineage (NCBI taxonomy): Eukaryota > Metazoa > Chordata > Aves > Charadriiformes > Turnicidae > Turnix > Turnix velox. The sequence goes on along the minus strand of VZTY01024302.1, from coordinate 89,158 downwards.
AAACATCTCCATGCTTGTGGTAGATCATCCCTCTCATCACCAATTTTTATATTGAGGTAGATTCCCTTTCCACAAAAGACATGCATGTGTCAAACAGAAACTAGGGCAAGTTACCAGCAGAGAGTATGTGCTCCCCCAGCAGGAGGCTTTTATCTCAGTATCCCTTACTACAACCAACACTGGATAATCAGGAGTATTTCAGCTCTTCTGAAGTAATGTAGGCTCTGACAAATCTCAAAATACACAAATGCTTTTGAACGTCAGTTTCCCTCTGCTAAAAGACTGAAGGTATGATTAACACCCATAATGCTATGGGATGTCAACCCATAGCATTTTTTGGTTTTTGTTGTTACTGACACACATTTATCCTATACCAACTTGACATATATCACGGACAAATGGTATTTCACCTTTTAGTGCAATCAGTACCTCTAATCTAATCATTTAGTTGAGGTCTCAATTTTCAAAAAGCAAAGAACACAAAACATTTTTTTGCTTACACCCCAAAGTATAAACATTAGTAATCTAAAAGTGTACAGAGGGCAAATGAACTGTGACAGTGGCATTTAGTCCCTTCCATATATTCATATAAATGCAGTACACTCAATTCTTTCAGTAACTGTCAAACTATTCAGAACATGTAATAAATTACTCAAAGAGAGAGCAGAAAATTGATAACATCCTGGAAATTAAATACTCTTAACAAATTTACTAGCTGATCAGACTTCTACTCTTTTTGAATTAAACAGGAAGTTGCTGAAGAAATAAAAGGAACTAATTGTACATCATAGCCCATGATTTCTTCCTTTTGAGTGTAGAGACACGATGGGTCAAAAAATATAACACCTTCTGAAAAACTGCTTCAGATATGCCAAATTTTTATGGCCTAAAAGACATTGAGGGAAAACAAATTTTGCAAACATTAGCTCTTAATGCTTTTAGGAGAGAAGCAGCAAACTTCATTACTGTGTTAGCAGTGTATCTATGTCCAAAATTAAAACCATGGGTTGACATAAAACCAAGAATAACATTCTCCCAGATTTATTTCACTACAATTATCAATAACTCTATTACCAAATTATTAAAATATAGACTGCAGCTATATTAAAATATAGTCCTTGCTGAACATGCAGTACAACTTGGCAAAAAAACATGCAACTAACTCATTCCAGAAAAAGAAGAGCAAACTCACCTCACTGTTTGAAATCTCTACAGAGAACTACACCTTAGAAACTATTCTGTTTATGAGACTTCCATAACAGGAATGCATAATTGTTTTTTTCCTGAACAACTTTTAGGGCAGAGCATTTGTAAAATACCGGAATATTAAAGTTAACCATTGAAATACAATGTTTTCCTAAGTAAGGCTCAAGTACCTTAGAAGGAAAGTGGAAAACTGTATACTTACTTTCATGATATTCAAAATAAATAGCATGATATCTACCTTTATTATTTTACTGGTATTTTTATTAAAATGTACATATTTTAAGCTTCAGTGTCATTTTGGTGTCGAAGTCCAAATAATTCTAGGTCCCTAAAGTGACATAACTATATTAAAAAGAACCCATATATTTTCTTTTCAAAATGAGATCTAAATAGTTCCTCAAAAATACGTATTTCTATCATTGACATCAGGAATCATCATATTACTACAACAAAAACTGTAGTATTTCACCATTTTAAAAGATCTGAAAAACAGGAAGGAAAAATATAATATTTGTATTTTTAAATACAGTATGTTCCAGTTTGAGAACTGGACCAGCATTTTTATCTACAGTATGTCATGTAGTAACGTATCAGAGTTGAGTTACAAGCCACGACCAAACTGCAAAATACGTGGCCCCCCTGAAAGTTATGGACTCTGGAGAGGGGCGGTTTTCTTCCATCAGGTGGACAACCAGGAGGAAGCTGTAAAATTCCCACAAATAGCTAACAGTTACAGAAGACGAACAGGCCCTTATAGAGGTCAATGTCTTCACAGCAGATCTTCAACCCAGTAGACTTCAGGGTAATCAAAGGAACAATGTTCTTTTGAATCAAAGACAATACTGATACCTGGAAAAATCCTTGGTCTTGGAAGTAAGAGAGTAAGAGTAAGAGAAACAACGTGATTCACACACCAGAATATAAATACACCTACTACAGTAATTTTCACATTGGTGAGTGCTATGTGGCTGCAGATTCTACCACTTAAGTGTGTTACTTAGCAAGACACAGCATTACAGACAACCTCATTATCAGAAAGTCACCATCCATTAATTAAGCCTGTACTAATTCAGAAATTAAGATAAATAAGTTTATTCTCCTAGTCACTCTCTGACGCACTCCTAACTCATTTACCAAGCCATTAAGTGCACAATTAACAATTAATTCCACAAAGCACCTACCTGCCAAACCAAGTGGTCCTTTACAACAGCTGTACCTGATAGACAGATGCTCAGCACAATCGTATGAGATGCAGAGGTCAAGACACTGGCAACTATAGCATCCCTCATGTTGAAGGGCAGCATGGTATACACCACAAAAATAATGAACAAGAAAATTGATACCTGTGCAAGACAAAACAGAAGCATGTCAAATTTATTTTGGAATAACATTTTAAAAGTAGCATTCAATTTTGAAGTTTCTTCAGCACAAATTTATATATCTGTTTTTTACAAGGAAGTTACTGCTATTCACTCAATTTTTTTCAAGTTTACTTTCAAAATTGTCTTTTCAAATTTTAATAACACTCTTTTTATAGCTAGAGTGTAGTTCTCCTGGAACTGGTGGCTTCTGATTCTGAACTGCATTACAAAAGAAGTTGTCAAAACCCTCCACAAAGCCTAAATTTCAATGCAGAAAGATCTTGTTCATCCTTGTTTACTAAAAATTCACAACTTTATGTAACATCACATTATGCAAAAAAACCAAGTTCAGCCAAGCATTTTGGTTTAATATTATTATAATTTATGTGTATCTACATTTTGTATGTCAAATTCCATTAAAACACTATATTATAAAATAATATGTTTATTTGGACAAGAAAAGCAATTCAATCACAGTCCATAAAAACTGTTAGCTTGTTTTTAAGGGCACTAGCATTCACACTAACTTTATGGAATGCAGTCAGACCACAAAGTATTCATTACTCAACATCAAACAGGCTGAGCTTGTCTAGAACTGTGTTATGGAACACCTGATGACAAATTTACCTGTCAATTCTTAAATTTCCATCATGAAATTTGGATAGGAGAATGCTACTTCAAAGCATTAGAGTTATCAGTTGTGCTAAGATAGAAACTCTCATCCAAAATGCCTGCATGAATTGCTCCTGACAATAGTTCTTGATTCTTGGCCACACTTTTTTTTTCTCTTATTTCCAGTGATGTTCTAACGACTTAAGGAGCTGAGAACTCCATTTATCAGAGAGGTTCGTTTTTTATTTCACCATGGCTCAAGAATACTCTCCTAAGCACCCTAAAGAGTTTCCATTTCCTCATCCATAGCATGTAGGGCTTGGGACTTTTCGACATATTTCAAAGTGCATCTGTATTTAAGTTGGATACTATAGAAGTGAATACTCAAATGCTTCTGAGTTGGATGGTTCTTTGGGTAGAAAGAGGCTTTCTGCACTGAGCCACAGTCTGCAAAATGGACAGTGACCCTCAATCCTTTTCATGATCTTTTTTTGTAAGAATTAGCAGAATACTGCTGACAAAAATATTAAAAAGCAGGGATGCCATGCTCTGAAGGAGCCTATTATCCCATCACAAAAGTTGCTAACATGCATTGCTCACATGTCTGCATTTGGTGTGCATCTCTCTCAGTAAGCACAGGATTAATATACAGTGCACTGTTTCTGACAATATTAAAAGCAGTCTGTTCCATCACAGTATGCCATAACCACAAAGCCTGTCACAGTTTTGAAACTGTGCTGGAAGCAGTCTTTGATGTAAATCATCACTATGACTGCCTAGTTGAAATACACTTTCTGTCCTTTAGATCACTTTAGGAATCTGGTACTCAGAGACTTTTTTGACATGTTTATGTTATCCATGTCTTGTAAATAGGGAGTATTTCTGCCATGACAGTATGGAGCATAGCATATAACATTCATTGGTGTTACATCTTAGAGAGAAGGATGTGGCTTTCCTGCTGTGATTTTGGGGTATCCAGGAGTTTTGCCAATCACTCTGGCTTCTGGCACTTAGCAAACTCTGAGCGTGTTTGCTATCTCTTCTCCTATATTTCACAAGTGCCATGTTTTCACCTACTTCATTCTTTTCTACAGCAATTTAAAAGATGATGAGCTGCCACAGCATGGATGTTTGGAGGATATATAACAGATTTTGTGCAGCTGCATTCAGAAGAGCAGCATAAGTTTGTGACTCCTCACAAACATTCTCACAGAGCACAACATAAAACTATAGGTAAGCATCTTTATGCATTTTTAAAAATGGAAAGGTTATGACTGTGTAAGATAGAGAAGTGGCTCCTTCTTTAAATCAAGACCATACTGAGTATTTTTAATTATGATAAATTTGTCCCAGCATCTCCAGATATATATTGATCATTTCAGCTTCTGACCTATAGTGGTGACTATGATCTGAGAGAACTGATATGAAGCTGACAATAGGGCACACACATTGTTGTTGGAAAGGTCACTGGTTTGGACTCAGTCCTTGGACCCAACCCAGTTTTGGAGCCTGTGAAGCCCACCTGTTCTTAGAAACCTTGTCTCCATGAGTAGTGTCACAATTCTGACAGTTATCTGGAGTATTAGGTTTAACATATTTTACACTTTAAAATTATCTTTCCTAGCATTTCCTACCAGAGTGGATGTTGCTTTTGGCACTGAGAACAAGTGTACTAAGAGATACTAATTAATCCACAGAATTATGCTTACAATAATTTATTACTTCATGCATTTTTACTATACACAAACTTTTAGCTTCCAGTAAGGATTACAGAGGTAGTAAACATGTGTGAATTATGCCTTATTCTTGAGCATGAAGAACTCTCAAACTAATAATCCCTTTATTTTGTGTAGAGATCTGAGTTTAAATGTCATTAGAAAACAGTCATCACAGCCTCTGTAAAAAAAATTAACAGCAGTCATTACTAAAACAGGATAGAATAAAAGCAACTTCACTGCAAAGAAATGGATATTTTTAAATTACTTCACGGTAAGGGGACATTAAATGTGCTGCTAGTCACAGACCAATATGAAAATAAAGAATTCCATAAAAGGAAGGAAAATTGACATTTTATATAATGAAGAGATTATCTGATTGTGTGCTGTCTAGCATATTACTTCTTTCACTGAATGGAACAAATAAGAGGGACATGGGAAGGAATGACTCGTGGACCATGAGTAGTGACTCAGCAATCCGTAACAATGCTATAGAAAAATGGGATTGATCTACCATCACCTGCAGCAGCTTTGAGATTATTCCTGCATACATTTGGAAAAAAAAATAATTTGGTTTGCTCTATAATTCTTGTTTGTACTGTAATTCTCTTCCTTGCTTAATGCTCCTCTTTCTGCTGTATCTCCTCACAGTATTACCAAATTAGTCAAGAAGACAGATTTGTTCTGTACTGATAGGTCCCTGCGAGGAGAAAAGCAGCTTCACAAACCACTGTGCAGCCCAACAATGACATGTGTTTGTAGTGATTCGAGCCTTTAAGTGGATCACATGACAGTAAGCTGTGCTTTTGTTTTTCAAGTGAAAAAAAGCAACAGAAAATACATTGTTCACCCTTGTTATTCTTCCCACTTGAGTTTTGCTCATAAATAGTAAAGAACATAGAATCTTCACAGAGTCATAGAGCTGGAAGGGACCTTCAGAGGTCATCTAAGTCAAATTGCTCTGCAGTGGGCAGGGACATCCTGCTCTACAGCAGGTGGTTTAGAGCTTCATCAAGCCAGACCTTGAATGCCTCCAAGGATTCAGCCTCCACCACCTTTCTGGACAACCTGTTTCAGTGTCTCAGCGCTCATGGTGAATAATTTCTTTCTAACATCTAATCTAAAACTGCCCTGCTCTAGTTTAAAACCATGGCCCCTTGTCATATGCTCTGACAACATCAGAAAACTGTAACAGCTGTAATAATTTCTGGTCATCACAGCTAGCATTTTCTCTAGAAGGAACCATTGCTATCATTCTTTAATGCTACCTGAATATGCTATCATAATAATTTCCCATTTTTTTTTAATCCAAAGCCAGCAAGAGAAGGATGACAGCATGTTGCTAAAGCCAAGACATTCCACCATAAAAGTAAAACCAGATTTATTTAAATCTGGCTGAGACCATGCTGCATCCTCTTCAGAACAATGCCACACAATTCTAAAGTATATTGCAATTAAATTAATACATTATAAAAAGAGGAAATCAAAATAGGTTCAAATGATTATACAGTATATCTAAACAGACTGAAGTCCAAAGTAATAACAAATGGTTTGCCATGGACTATTCAGGAGGTAATTTTACAATGCTCAACCACTTGTGCCTCAATTTTAAAAGTATTCTAACAAGAACATACTTTGAAAACATTTTCAAAGTTGTCTTAAAAATCAAGAAACATACTGCGAAAGAAACACAAATTTCTTAAGAACTTAACCTGGCTATAAAGGATCTGAAAGTCTGTGTTAAAATATGCATGCTTGCACATACATAGAAAATATGAGCAATTACTGCAATTAGTTTGAATCAGAATTATAATAAACTAGTAAGGGTAGAAGATGAACACACTACATTTCAGGAGATCCAAGGAGAATTTTTTGCATGTTAGGAGTGAATTAAGTCTAACATTGAATTTGACCAACTGTAAAGCTGTTTATTAAAATAAAGGAAAAGCAGAGCCATCAGATAAAAATGTCTGGTCTATAGTAAGAGAAAGCTAACCAATTACTTACATTATTGTAAACATTAATTGCACTAGTTTTCTGTTCCAAAATACTAGCTGATGAATATATAAAGCTACAGATACTAACATCGAGACATTTTTTAACAGCAGATCAAATAAACTATGCTCAAGCCTCTTACAGAAGTTCTGCAATATGTACATTGATGACCAGTACCTCCTAAACACCAGGACAGTTTCAGAGAACTGGAGGCAAACTGGATTGGTAAAAGGTAAAAACAGAAATTGTAAAAAGCAACTAAATTGTCAAGTTTTACACTCTGCTGGAGGACTCAGAGAAAGGAGTATCATTGAGAATATTTGAAATCAATAACACAGTAGAAGTTGCAGAAGTGCCTCGCTCACACTACTGTGATTGGGCCATAAAGCAGCTGACAGATTCTAATAATTGCAAAATAGAAGACATGGGGAAAACAACTTCAGGTGAGCACTTACAGAAGCAGCCTTCAGTTTAATTACCACAACCTCAGGAAAAGACACAAGAGTCACTGTGAGCAGCTCTTTGGAAAAAAATTCAGCAACATTTGGAAAGGAAAATAAAAGGGTAGCAATTACTAGGAAAAGAATCAAGCATCACAGTGACACTGTATGAATCCATGGTTTGGGTATTTCTTGATTAGTTCATGCAATTCTTTTCTCTCCATCTTAAAAGTCCAAACAAGTCCTCATGTTGATAACATTCCCTTTAAGCCTTCTCCAGGCTGAGCAGCCCCAGCTCTCAGTCTTTGTTCTTCTCCAGTCCCTCAGTCAAATTTGGGGTTCTTCACTGGACTTGCTCCAGTAAATCCACCTTTCTCTTGTACTGGAAAGCCCAGGCCTGAACCCAGCACTACAGATTTCATGTCACCAGTGCTTAGAAGTGGGAAAGAATAACCTGCCTTAACTTGCTAGCATGTCTCTTCCTAATGTAGGCCAGGGCATGATCTCACCACCATTACAACAGCAAAGTACCACCCAAAATCCAGTAAATTCCCAGGGAAGGAGGACATGCCTCTTTCTGACCTTGTCTACCTTCAAGCAGAGTCTTCCTTTCCTTCAGACAAACAAAGGACAGCAAAGAGTAATACCCCTGGTGAAATGACATTTGGTGTAGCAGGCATCAGAATAAGGGAAAAATAACTACAATTGTGATAAACATATTTGGTATAGAAAAAAAAATTCTGTTAGAAAAAAAAAAAGAATAGTGAAGAGCTTGAACATAGAAAACTTCTACTTCCTTTGCACAGATCAATAGCACTCGCTTAACAAGNTGTCTCTTCCTAATGTAGGCCAGGGCATGATCTCACCACCATTACAACAGCAAAGTACCACCCAAAATCCAGTAAATTCCCAGGGAAGGAGGACATGCCTCTTTCTGACCTTGTCTACCTTCAAGCAGATGGTAACATTGAGAAGAGTCTTCCTTTCCTTCAGACAAACAAAGGACAGCAAAGAGTAATACCCCTGGTGAAATGACATTTGGTGTAGCAGGCATCAGAATAAGGGAAAAATAACTACAATTGTGATAAACATATTTGGTATAGAAAAAAAAATTCTGTTAGAAAAAAAAAAAGAATAGTGAAGAGCTTGAACATAGAAAACTTCTACTTCCTTTGCACAGATCAATAGCACTCAGATCAATAGTGTCGCTTAACAAGTAAAGACAGAATCTACTGCGAAGGAAAGACATGATAAATTGAAATGACTGAACAGTATGACTCCTGTTATAGAAACCTGAGAACCTGAATGGATGATTTTTTGCAAATTACGCTTTTTCTTAAGCATATATTTTTGTGTTTAAAACTGAGAAGAAATGCAAGAGATTGCCAAGGCAAGGAGCCTCTCAATGACTGCCATCAAATACTATGACTGCATACAGAAAGGTACTAGCATAGTGTTAATAGAAAGGAAGAAAACAGATTTCTTTTAAAGGAGAGATGCCAAAATATGTGATAAAACCTTCTTGGAAAATTTTATTATAGAAACAACATACCTAGAAGGGAAAGATGAGAGAAGAGTGGACATAATGATGTTAAGATAATCTAAACTTTGAGTGGGAAAAAATAAAAACCCTTAAACAAGGCTAAAACAGTTTTTGTAGCACTTACTAAACCATCTGTGTTATTCCATAGTGACACCTGCCTTTCCCAGAAGTATTAAATAATGTTCACAATTCACAAAGACTTTAATACAAAGTGAGATTTCAACTTTGATTGTACAGTGTCTTTAGGATCAATACAAAATGCTGAGGCATTTTGTATTGATCAGAGCTTTCTGAAAATTACTCTCATCATAATCATCCTCTTTTACAAAAATTGGATGCAAAAATTGAATGCATTTTAGTTGTAACACTCCCTTGAGCAAAGGAGAAAGAGGGAGATGGTACTCATACATTTATTTCCCAAGGCTCCCAAAATGAATCCCTACCAGATTCTTAGATGCAGATAAAAGATGTTATTTATCTAATAGTGATTCAGTATAAGCTCCAATTCAAAAAAAAAGATGTGGCTAAAATCATATCATGGTAATTCAAAGAAATTCAGCTTGTTTTGATAACTTACACGGGCCTTTACTTTAGAAAGTCTGTCGGAGTTTTGGCCTTTTTTTACAAAAAGACTGAAAAAAGAGAAAGGATGCACCAGAAAGAATCTACACAAAAATTGTATTAAAGGTTGAATTTAACCTGGCAGCTAAGTAGATTCACCATTAGCACAGTCATATCATAGAATCATAGAGTGGTTTGGGTTGGAAGGGGCCTTAAAGATCATCTAAGTCTAACCCCTCTGCCTGTACCCTATTAAAAAGTCCTACCCCAGCCTTTCTGTAGGCCCCCCTCAGGGCTACTATGAATCTTCTCTTCTCCAGGCTGAACAACCGCATCTCCTTCAGCCTGATCTCATAAGGGAGATGCTCTTGCCCTCTGATCCTCTTTGTGGCTCTCTTCAGGACCTGCTCCAATAGCTCAATGTCCTTCTTGTGTTGAGGCCTCCAGAACTGGACACAATACTCCAGGTGGGGTCTCACCAGTGCTGAGTAGAGGGGTAAAATCACCTCTCTTGACCTGCTGGTCACACTCCTCTTGATGCAACCCAGGATTTGGTTGGCCTTCTTGGCTGCGAGTGCACACTGGTGGCTCATGTTGAGTTTGTCATCAACTGACACACCCAAGTCTTTCTCTACGGAGCTGCACTCAAGCCACTCTCCACCCAGCCTGTATCTGTGCTTGGGATTGCTTCAACCCAGGTGCAGGACCTTGCACTTAGCCTTGTTGAACTTCATGAGGTTGGCTTGGGCCCACCTCTCAAGCTTGTCAAGGTCCCTCTGGATGGCATCCCTTCCTTCAGGTGTATCAACTGCACCACACAGCTTGGTGTCATCTGCAAACTTGCTGAGGATGCACTCAACCCCGCTGTCTATGTCTCCAACAAAGATCCTGAATAGCACTGGTCCCAGTACAGATCCCCGAGGAACACCATTCATCACCAGTTTTCATTTGGACAATGACCCATTAACTCCAGTTCTTTCAGTGTGACCATCCAGCCAACTCCTAATCCAGTGAGTGGTCCATCCATCAAACCCATACTTTTCCAGGTTGGTGACCAGGATGTCATGTGGAACAGTGTCAAACACTGCACAAATCCAGGTGGATGATGTCAGTTGCTTTACTTTTATCCACCAATGCTGTAACTCATAGAAGGACACCAAGTTAGTCAGGAATGATCTGCCTGTGACTGGTTACCTCCGATCACCTCAGCATCATTTTTCATGTGACTAAGTAGCGCCTTCAGGAGGATCTGCTCTATGATCTAACCAGGCACAGAAGTGAGACTGACAGGTCTGTAGTTCACTGGATTTTCTTTTTTTGCCTTGAAAATGAGGGTTATGTTTTCCCTTTTCCAAACAGTGTGAACTTCACCAGTCTGCCATAACCTTTCAAATATGATGGACAGTGGTTTGGCAACTTCATCTGCCAGTTCCCTAAGGACCTATCAATGGATCACATCAGGTCCCATGGACTTGTGCACCTTCAGGTTCTTCAGAAGGTCTTGAAACTGATCTTCACTTACAGGTGAAGGTGGATCCTTCTTCTCCCACTTTATGCCCTCACTTTCCAAAACTTGGGTGGTACAATTAGAGGCCTTACCTGACTGAAGCGAAGAAATTATTGAGCACCTCAGCCTTCTCTGTATCACCCATGACCAGCTCTCTGGTCTCATTTCAGAAAGGACCTACATCTTCCCTAGCCTTCCTTTTGTCACCAATATACCTGTAGAAATTCTTCTTGTTCCCCTTTATGTCCCGAGGTAGCTTTAATTCTACATGGGCTTTAGCTTTCCTAACCTTATCCCTGGCTTCACTCATTGCTTGCCTTTACACCTTTCAAGGTCAAATGCTTTTCTCAGTTCACAATGAATTTCTTTTCCTCCTAAATACAAACCTTGCTTTCTTCTCCAGACATTTTTATGGATTTTTTTTTGTGGAACAGTGGCTGTAACAACATGGAAATCAGTAAAAAATGATAATATAGACAATGTTGCAGAGAAATTCTCAGATGAAATTACCATATACACACAAACACCATTATGGAAATGAAAAAAATAATCATGATTGTTTGCATATATGAATAAATACTTATAAACTGATATTACTTTAATGTTACTTTAATGTAACATCTGCATGCAAAGTAAATAAATAAATAAATAAATAGGCTGTGCCCTTCTGAATCAGCTAGACTTCACACAACCTCTGTGACAGCTGAAATGAAAAAATCTTGCAGCCAATTCAGAGGTACGAGCATTTAAACAAGGTAAAGAAATAAACTAAAGTTTAAAACAAATATAGATCCCGTATCCTACATTTCTTTCCCAGGCAGACTATTCAGAGACTAACACATCACCACCAACAACAAAATTATGCCAGAGTATATTCTCATACGAACTAAGCTGACTCATTCCTTCTCCCTAGATGCATCTGGCTGCCCAGTCAGTGGTACAGAGGAATCTTACAATACTAAGCACAAAGAAAGTTTCATTCAGGTCAGGGCCAAATGTTACCTCTGTTCTCCTTTATTCTATCCCCGTTGAAAAAGAAAAAAAAAAGGAACAAAGGAACTACTTAGGAGCAATAGGATATATTTTTACTTCCACTGATCAGCATGACAATTGCCTCCCTCTATTGCAAGTCAAAAATTTGGTTGTGTCAAAGTGACTGCTTATCATTGAGTGTAATCTAAACCAGTTAGCCATGGGTATTAATAACACTTAAAGGACTGGACAAAGCAAGACTAACAAGCTACAGATGCAACAAAAGATTCAAAGACTGAAAAGCCAATATATGGAGTGTGAATGCTACCCTGACTGGTGAAGGAGAGTGTTTTGCCCCTCATTATGTGGGCAATTTGTAGGTTAGTAATTCAACACAGCACAAGGTCTTTCAACAGAGGAGATCTAATAGCTATCTCTGCCATCAGGTAAGAGCAGCTTTATCCATGCAAGAAAGAGGGAAAGGATGACATTATTAATCTGGATAGAACCATAGGCCAGATTGGGCATAAAGGAAACACACACGTCCAGACCAAAGTTCTATTCCATGGATAAAAATGTGGAGTTTGTGAAAGAATAGACTTCCTGTGCATAAGAACACAGTGGCCAGCCACTAGATTAAATGGGTGCCACAAACAACCAGACAGAACAACAGATGCTTTGGAGTTTATCTGAGTAAGGATAACTGAATATAAATGTGATCTTTCTTTAATTCCTGTATTCCATCTCAAAAGATTTTCACAACCATGTAGAGCTTTCTGCTTTCCTTTTTGTATGCAAATTACTAGTCATACTTCTATTTTCACCTGAGTTGTGTTATGGGTGATTGGTAGGCAACTGGCAAATACTCTCCCTGACAAAGTGGCAGTCCTTAAAAATAAGATACTGAATCACTTTCACAGTGCTTAGTTCAACTCCAGAGAACGTGAAAGTAATTGTCAAACAAGACAAAATGTTTGGAAACTGGGTCAACAGGAGTTTGAATGGAAGAGTTGTCTTCTGATAATAAGCACAGACCAAAGACTCCAGAAACATACCAGCCAAGAGTCTTTAAGCAAGCTTGGAGCACCTATGAAGATAACTCAGTTATTAATCTATTCCCTTGCATCAGGAATTATAATTCACATCTGCTTGTTTTTCATTCATGCTGAGATGTCAATTAAAGCAATACAGCTGCACTAAAATGTCAAGTGTGTGACGCAGAACTAATTCTAATACGCTAGATGTTAAAATCTGTTGATATTTACATATCTCCGAATTTCACAAATGCTACTATTTTAAGGTGGAATGTAACTGTGTCAAGAACAGGATTCAGCAACAGGCTGAGGAGTGACAGACAGTTTAGATAAATATCATTATTATTGATACTTGAAATAAGCCAGTGTAGCCACTACACTTCAACAGCATCAGAAAGAGATATACTAGTACTTAGAAAGGGGAAACCTAGAAAATAATCATATGATGCAGGACATCAGTCTCGCCATAGTCATGTTTCTGAAAATTCACAGAAGTACTTCTGAAGTCCTCTTACAACATCTAATTATAGACACTGAAATTACTCCACAAATACGACCGGAAATATATAAAATAGTTCTCCACAGTTTTGAGATGCAGTTTCCTACACTTTGAGAAAGGACTTTTCACTACACAAATCCCAGCATTATTCTGCTTCCAATCCACCTCTACATACGGCTTTTCCCTGCAGGAATAGTTTAGTGAAAGCTTTAGCTATGAATGGAAAGAAGCATGAGTTAAAGATGACAAGATTAAAACATAGAAACAGGCCATTATATAAAGTGGAACTTTAAATGGCACCTTTTACAATAATTGTTTTTATAAATTAAAGCTCTCATAAAAGAAAGGTAACTATATTTGCAAGGCTGACAACATATGTCATAATTCTGTTGAAGATAAATAAAAGATCATTTATGTATGGCCTAATCTCATTTGAGGTGAAATTATTGTTATTCCAATAATAATAATTTTCTTTTTACCATAGAAATTTTTTATTACTGAGAAATTTTAACACACTTAAAAGGAATGCAAATGTTTCTAAGAGAATGATGTTCAGGGATATTACTACCGATATGTGCATGGATTTTCATCAGGTCGTATCCTGGAGACTAAAATTGCCAATTTGTTTTACTCCTATCAATATCACTGGACTACATCAGTTTTTCCTGGCTGTGATTAAAAATTACAGAAATTAAGTACTTATTTTTCAGTAATTTCCTCCCTGGTTTTGAGTCTTATTGACATGAGAGATTTTTTTTCCTGTAAACATACAGAAACTATGCTCTCTGGACTAAGTGCATCTTTATGAAATATATGAAAAAAAAAAACCCAGCACAGTAAAGTAACTTGAATTTTGTCACAGCACATATCCAACAGAAAGGGGGAAAAAAAGGCGCTGTTTTTCTGTTCCTGCCACATTGACAGATGCTTCCATTTTACATAATAAGGGAAAAAAAGGGTACAATTTAATGCAGACAGAATTGAATGGGACTAGGAAAAGTTCAGAATGCAAGAACTTAAAATCTTCTTAGATCCTCACCTATAAAAGCCAAATCACTTATGTCCTTTGAAACTTCTGTCAAGCTCTGTTACAGGTTTGACTTATCTCAAAATGATAGTCAGACATCTTAGATACTATACATCCCACTGTTCACAAAATAATGCTTTTTATTTATGATTGTTTCATCAACAATGAAACAGAAAATCTGCTCCACCAGGGAATGAAATACAGGCTCAATTTTTTTCTCACCTGGTTATACTACTTTGGCATCAGAGGAATTATTTCTGTCATACAATAATATGAGACCAGAATCAAATTAGATAAATAAGGAAAAGAATCACATTCAGGCAGTAAACACAAAATTTCTAAACTTGCTCATTTTTTATTTTATTGACCTTACTTGCTTTGGTATGATCATTTAAATAATTACAATAGGTAAAAAAAATCTTGTCAAAATGATCAATAAAGTGAAATTTAAGCTAGCAAAGGCACAGCCATCAAAAAATTTCTCAGTGTAAGTAGAGGTTTAAGTTAAAATGTTATCATAGAGGATTTAAGTTACAATGTTATCACGTGGAAAGAAGTTATGTTAAATGTCTAAAATGAGAAACTGCACTGCTCATTAGCTGAAGTGTGACTATACGTTTTTTCTGCAACATTTTTTTTTCTTAAATCTTTGTCCTATCCTTTTCCTTCCAATCCACAGACTTAATTCACACACTTAAGCATTGTAATAAACTGAAGAGTAAAATACTTTCTGCAAAACTGGTAATTTTCTGTATATTTATCTTCCCTCCCTACCCCCTTCACAATTCTACCCATTACAGTCTGGAAATACCCACTGAACCATGCATTCAAGTTTTGCTCACTAAAAGAATCACTGATGATCTGCCAAGAAACCAAGGCTCATCAGTGCTGTTTCTAAAGTGCAGCCTCAGAGGTAGCTCACTGAGATAGATTGAAAAGCTTCCACAGATACACCTTGATTGAGGCAAACTCTGCATTACTCTGTTAAAATATAACATTAAATTATTTAATTTGTCCTGGAATACTCCACATTCTTCACAAAGAAACATCTTGATGGAGCCCTGCTCACATTATCACAAGTGGAACTTTGAAATGGGGAAGAATTCATAGGTCTTACATAGGAAAATTAGTTCTTACACAGCTACCTATGATGGATTGTCATCTAACTTCACAGTTCAATGGTTTGATTCTACTAGGGATAGACAAGGGCTGTGAGCCAGGAAACTGCCTTTTCAAAGGGTAGTAGATAACTTTGAAAGAGTTTCTGTGTTTTCATTATAAGAATATAAAAGAATGTGATGTCCACCATAAAAACACTTCTCCCTAATTCCAAATGCAATACCTTCTACTCCCAAATGCCCGTGAATGATGTGAAAATAATTACACATAGGTAAGATGCCACGCCTCCACTTTATCCAGAGACACTGTGGATGCCCCATTCCTGGAGGTGTTCAAGGCCAGGCTGGGTGGGGCTTTGAGTAACCCTGTCTAATGGAAAGTGTCCCTACCCATGGCTGCAGGGTTGTTACTACACAATATTTAAGGTCCTTTCCAACTCAGAACCATTCTACGATTCTATAACTAAGCCAGCACTGCCTTGGTGAGGGCCATCTGTAATCACTGTCCCTCTGGGGTACCCCTGTCCTGGTGTGAATCACACAAATTTGCAGTCTCTTCAGAAAGGCACCCTTTGGGATGGAGCACCTTATTCCAGGAGGACACCTCCACCCACTGACAGTCTCTCCTTCCCCTTGCTCCCTCATAGCATCTCCCTGCCTGCCCCCCACACCATGCAGCAGCTACAATTTCAGAGGTACTACATGCCTCTATGACTAGCACATGATGGAGAGGCTCACTTCAGTTTCAAAGCTATCTGAACCCCAGTGTGAACAGCACAATGCATCCTGCAGCCTCTGCCCCATACAATTACCAAGCTGCTCTGTTGCATGATACTATCTTCTGAGTTTCAGTTATTATTAGCTTGCTGCTTGTGAAAAAAAAATCCTGTTGTTATTTATACATAATTCTTCTCATTTATATGTAATTAAAAGTGAAATGTGCATTTACAAGAGTCTACAGCTGTGCCACTGTTTGAATTTATTCTTAAGGAAGCTGGGTAAAAGTTCTTAAGTGCTTTCCCACACAAACCTATCGGGCCTCTACAACTGCCAGCACTAGGCAGAAGAATTGTTTATCGTACAGAAAATGCCTACTCTTTTAAATACGCTGCAATACAGATACTAGCAGTGTGGAAAAGAAATCTAAATAGGACAAAAAGACTTGCACTAGGGCCATAGAAGGATAAACGAAGAGTGACAACAATTTAGTTATGAGGCTGGAAAATAGTAATAAATATTGCTACATATTCATAATGTCGCACAGTTAAATAAAAATTATTAAACACCAGCTTTTTGGAACGTTCCACTTTGAAACTTTCTGGTGATTCATATTGCAGAAAAGTTTAAAAATGAATGATTTAAATACGAATGAGTGATTTAAAAATGAATCAGTAAAAGTAACTGAGTAGTAGGCAAGCAGAAAGCTGGACCCAAACTGAGATCAACTGGGCTCCAAATGTATGTTTCCCATTCATAACAAAAAGCACCTCCTGCTAGATTGTGTCAGTTAGTCACTCTCCCACATGAGTAATTCCGTATGAGAAGCCCCATACTATAGATTTACAGAGCAGTAATATATACACCTATGGCATCAATGTAAAGAAAATATGAAGTAAAGTAAAGCTAGGCTTTGCTAAGCAAGGTGAAGCACAACTGAGTATATATATATTTCACAGTGGCAAAGCCACAGTTCTTATTAATATCATTCAGTAATTACGGCAAGTGCCAAGTAATACTGTTGAAACAAAGTAAAAACAAATGTTTGACTTTTCAAGGTAAAATGCCCTATCAAGGTGCCCTTGTTTGTTTAGAATATCTGAAATTAGCTATGAAAACAAGCAAAAGTCAAACTGACTTTCTAATTTTCCTTTTGATCTTGGTAAATAAGGAAGTGAAACTCCAAATAAGAATTGCATTGTTTACAAAACTAAGTCTGTTTGATTACATCAATAATAAACTAAGAAAATACTTAAAAACACTATTGGTTTTTTAGTGGCATTGTTTCTTCAAGGGCTTCCCATGGAGACACTAAAATCTGCTGCTTTAAGCACTTCTTTTACACAAATAAGTAGGTCCACTGACCTTAGAAATAAAACTCTTCACACCTCCTAATGTGTCATTAATTCCATCCTCTGGGAAGGTTATGGAAAAATCATAATTAATGTACTGCCATAAAATTATCTCAGATTTAAGGCCAGTTCCTTAGCTACCAATTGATGTGTTATTTATTGTTCTTTTATTAAATATGTAAATCAATGGTCACTATATTTTAATGAGGATAGTGAATAGGATTTCCATTTAAACTGACAACTTTAAATCTGGACCTACATCTCCATTAAATAACTCGATAATATTTTCTTGAAATGTGTCAAACAAAAGCCTCACATGTAGGTTCTGCTTTCATTAAAAGGATTATTCTTTCAATTTTTTTCTATGAATTCTAACTTTTTTATAAGAACTTTCAAACCGCATAAGTTTTGCACTTTTCTGGTGACTTTTCACTTGATTCTCCAGCCCTTAAAAATCTGAGGAGTAATTTACTTTCTTTTCTCTGTTGAGTTGGAAGGGACCTCCAAAGGCCATCTAGTCCAAGCCCCTGCAGTAAGCAGGGACATCCTGCACTAGATCAGCTTGCTCATAGACTCAGCAAGCCTGGCCTTGAATGTCACCAGAGATGGGGCCACCACCACTTCTCGCGGCCACCTAGGCCAGTGTCTCACCATCCACATGGGGAAGAACTTCTTCCTCATGTCCGATCTAACCTTACCCTGCTCTAGTTTCAAACCATTGCCTCCTCATCCTGTTGCTCCATGTCCTGGCAAACAGCCCCTCCCAGTTTTCCTGTAGGCTCCCATCAGGCACTGAAAGGCTACTTCAGGTCTTCCTCAGCTCTCTCAGCCTGTCCTCCTAGGAGAGGTGCTCCAGTCCCCATCCAGCAGTACCTCTAGATCCTTTTCTGCAGATCTGCTCTTTATCACATCATTCTCCATGTAAAGCAGCCATGTTCAAAACATAGCTGAAGCTCCCTATGAACAGTAATACAGCATCCTCTCCCTTACACCTTTCTCATTGCTTTTCTTCTTCACATCACAGTAAGATTAGTTACCAGCTTTACATATTATGATTACTTTCCTGTTTTTATTTAATTGTTATACAACAATTTACTTTGTCAAAGTCTACTGTGTTCTAGTAGACAAAAATTTGGCCTTGAATTTTCTAGTTTTACTGCTTAACAAAATCTAGATATCTTTTGGTTTTCCTCTAGGACTCTATTTACCAATTGCTCACAGAAAAAAAAGTGAGAACAGTGACAAGAAAACACAGCCGCATAATTTCTAGTCTATTTTGTCTTCTCTCTGACATATTTCCCTCAAATTTTAAAAAAGCTAGGAAGCCTAAATAATACAGAAGCACTCTTAAAACCTGTGGTTGTGCAGAAGATAGACTCCCTCCATTCAAAT
This sequence comes from Turnix velox, assembly GCA_013400935.1. Classification (NCBI taxonomy): domain Eukaryota; kingdom Metazoa; phylum Chordata; class Aves; order Charadriiformes; family Turnicidae; genus Turnix; species Turnix velox. The sequence continues at coordinate 70,107 of VZTY01024302.1, read as the reverse complement.
TGTAAGACTATATGCCTGGAGAGAAAACAGCCTTGAAGAGTGTACAGAAAAGGAGCCAGCAGAAGGAAACCAAAGGGATTGAGGGACAGCTTCTTGAATGTCACCGTCTTCATTACTCAGGGGAAATCAGAGCAGCATCTTCCCAAGTGCTGCTGATTCAGTGATATATTTGCATTTTGACAGTGGGGGTATAAAACTCACTTTCCTGATCCCTCATCTTCTCCCATAGCATGTCCCCATGCTAAGCCATGCAAGGCAAACTAGTGGACAACCCCCTGGAAATGGTCTTTTCAAGGAAATAATTATGTGAGAACAGTAAGAATATTACTGTGCCTCTGCTTTGCTGAAAGAAGACACTGTGCTCAGTGGACTGAAAAGGATCCCCCTGATGATCTGATCCTTTTCCTTATTTACATTGACTCAGTGAATGCTTGCATTATTGAAGCTGAAAGAAGCTGAGCAGCTGCCTGCTACTGCCAATACATGACTTGAATCAAGTTGTGCAAGACTGGTAAAATGTTTTCTCAGTGTAAATATAAAGTTTTTATAGTAGCCCTATATTAAAATATGTTTCCATTCCCTATTCCAGTAAAACTACTCTTCTGTATCATCCAATTAAGAGTGCTAATACAATGTAAAATTCTATTGATTTTTCTTATTCGGATTGCTAGCATCCATAGATGTCTTTTGGGAATAGGGAACTAGGATGAAGCATCCACAGCTACTCATTCTGCCAGCAAGCTTCCCATTCATCTCTGCAAATATAAAACTTGTTCTGATGCAAACATTCCTCTGACTTAACTCCTGAGAGAATGTGTTCCCTACAGCTTATGACAATCAAGAAAAATTGTGAATTAATTTACTTGTGAAGTAAAAGAAAATCACTAACCACTCTGGAGTTTGGTCAAACATGCTGAATGCCACTATCCTCTTTATTTTGGTGCAATGCCTTATATTTTGTACTGTTTTATGAAGGGGGGAAAGGAATGGACAATGCAATGGCATGGTGCAGTTGTCCATTCTTGGAGTAGAGAATTAAATGGAGCCTTTCACCCATCCTTTCACCCAACTAACAATTTTTCTGATGAGGCAGAACCATTGTATTTGTATGTTTTGTAAGCCTGTCCTATGAAAAAAGACCTCAGGAAGAGTATTAAACTTCATTTAGAAGGGAAAATGGTCCCAGCTGTTGGAGGCATTTGGTGTTTTTTCTTATCAGAAGTCCAGGCTCTTTTTGCATATCCTCATTACTTTGCAAATTGTCCTTTCCCAAACACATTACTGCAGTGTCCTTGCATCTTCAGGCTCAGCAATGCTGACACAAATCTTTCTGCTGCCAAACCAAAGATAATCTTTATCTCTTATTGCTTGTACTGCTTCCCAAGTGTCAAAAAAAACCCAAAAAACAACCTAGTCCAAAAAAACAACATTAAAAAAACCCAACAAAGACAAACCAAACAAAACTGGCAGATTGGCTTTGCTTCAGGAAGAAAAAAACTACTCCTCCCCTGATTTCTGGCTTACTGGCACACAGATTACCCTGTTCTGCCCTAGCTCTTCTGTCTGTAGTCATCAAGAACAGAAACTTCTTTTTCTTAGGTGAAAGCTAGGACTGTCTGATGCTAGAGTCTGTGGCTGTTTTATTGAGAATTACAAGACATAAAAAAGAAAAATACTTACATTCTTCTTTCTATATTTGACTTTTACTTCCTATATTTATTTATTTTGAAAAAAGCTTTTTTCCAGCTGACATTCATAGTCTCACAGACTATGGACAGGAACACTTTCCATTAAACCAGGATGCTCAAAGCCCCATCCAGCCTGGACTCGAACACTTCCAGCAAAGGGCACCTCATCTTTTTCACCCAAGTGGAATATTCCAAAACATGAAGTTTTCTCCTGCTTTCAGTCCCCTCTTCTTCTGAAGGAAAGCAGTATTTCCTACTCCTGAAAGTGACTCCTACTTTGCAACACCAACAGGTCAAGCCGCACATCTGGAAAAACAGCTACTGGGCATGCACAACATACACCAATGTGAAAACTGGCCTGCTAGGTGGAAGAGATGCACACCTCTAGCCTTCACATCCTACCTAGGAATATAAACCTCTTGGCTGATCGTGCTGGAGCTCCCTTCTTACCCATCTGTTCTGTTCTGGCAATGGAGAAAGAATGATAAACACCAAATTTTCATTGACCAGGATTCAGCCATGACGTACCACTGAATTAATCAGATAGTCTTGCAGGCCTAAAGTATATAAACGCTGCTTTGATATCACTGTCTCTCCCTCTTTCTCTGAGTTCTTCTTGCTTAAGAATAGCAACAACAAAAACCATCTAAGAAACTGTTAGGCAAAGTCACAATGGGCAGTCATTTGTTAAAAATAGAATAGACTCAGAAGAGCTTTGAAGAATCTGAACTAGGTAATTCTGCTTATCAGGCTCAGCCTGTCGTCAAAACAAAACTCTGTCTTCTTAAAGACCAGACTAAAGAGTTATGGAATTATTCAAATGTAGGAGGACCCAGGAGAAAGCCCAAGAGGGGAAGGATTTAAAAAAACATGCAGAGAGAGATGATAGCTCATCTGAGAGGCAGATAATCAAACATGTAACGCACCTGCAGCCAGCCATATGGGATCAGCTAGTTTCAGGCCGTCAGCCTACAGAAGAGTACAAGACAGGGAATAAAGCTTCTCAATCATCACCAAATAGCCAAACATACCAGCAAACATACAGAATGTTCCATCCATTTAAGCCTCAGAAAAACTTATTTTGGCAAAAAACACTCATGTGGTTATACTATGTAGACACTTAAAATGTACTGAGTATTTAAGCGATGGAGATTTTTTACCCAGTAATTACATTATAAAAAAAGGGAGAATTATGCGGTATATTATTTTTAGGTATCCTGCAGGCCATACAGCAAATGTCACATAAACTTAGTTAGGTTTTATCATATGAAACCTTCTACTAAATTTCTCATCAGCATTAAAAGCACCAGTTTTAAGCCCACCCTCCCCTCACCTATGAAAGACAGCTGTCTATTTAGACTACCAATTTATTCACCCAAATCTCAAAAAAATTAACTCTGAATCCACTGAAAACATTAAAAACTCTACTTTCAACACAATTCGAGCAATGATAACCATAAGATAAATATAGTAGCAACACATGCTACACTTCTGCTTCCATTTCATTACTAATGCCAGTTGAGATCACACCAGTAGGATTCTCAGTAGAGCTGATGCCATGCAATACTCATTTTTCAACACTGACAAAAAAAAGCTAACAAAAATCCCTAAGAAATAAATCAGCTTTCTGCTAAGAAAAGCAAAGCTCAATTCTTTGCCTGATTCATATTTACATAATCAGGCAAAAAAGGATTTTTTTCTGTCAAGTAATCCATATGATCTTGGGAAGATTCACTCAACAGAAGGAAAAAACAAGTTTCCTTTTATCCCTTATGCTAGCGTGCAAATTAATCAATAAAATGTTATATATAAAGTTTCATGGGGATATAATCATTAGAATCCCTATTCTCTTCTCTCCTATGAAAACAGGAAAATCTTGTGCTCTGCAGAAACTACCAGACATTTTTATGATGCAGGCAACATATTTATAGGGATGGTCTATCTCATTACTCACTTATTGGTAATTGCAGAGACAAAATTTATTCCCAACTGTGAAACATCACCTAGAAACTTCAGGAGCTACTTACATATGGGAAAATAGAGATCACATTTGAAAAAATTAACCTCTGCTAACTCTATCTTGGGTTTATGAAAAGACTTATGCACAACTCACCTTCTTTATATAGAGAGTACAAGCCATGTTGATTACTCATAAACTTGAGCAAGCTGAGAAATGGTACTATTTCTGCAGAAGAAAACATGCATACTGTGTTTGCATGTTAATAGGAGAGCTTGTGGGAAAAAGTACTCATCTAGAAATACAATTACATCACTGATAATAATCCATAGTAATTTCTAAAATAGATTTTTCATCAGTCCTGGTTGTTTTTTAGCCATCCCTTAGAATCCCCTGTAAATCTTAGCAAGAAATACACTGAGAACTAACATAGTTCTGTTTATTTTGCTGTCTGGACTGTAGCTACCCAGGGTGAATGAAAAGATGTCTGTCTCCCATAACTGTTTGCTGTTGGTGTAACTTCTTTCACCGACCCTGTTTTCAAGACTTAAGACTTCCATCACTAGTAAAGAATCTTTCAACATGGTAGTCACTCAACAAAGCCACAGCAGTGTGTCAGTCTAAACACACTTGGAGTCTGGACTTCAGTGCTCATAAAACCATTTAAATACAAGGCAAAATACCTACTTTAAAGCTAATCATATTTTATGCTGGTCTTCTGATAGAGACGAATTCAGTTCTTTGTGGTTTGGGGTTTGTGAGGGATGGGAAGCAAAAATTTTTGGAGACATTTAGTCTATTAGCTTTACAAAAGAGCATATATAAATTCAGGCAAAGAAATGACCCATACATTTTCTTTAAACAATTCAAGTTTCTGAATGTACAAAATCCTCATGGAGGTGCCCAGGAACAACTCTATTTTAAGGCAGTCATTCTAAAGTCAGCTTCAAAAAATATCTGCAGTCCTGTTTTCTTCTAAAATTTCCTCAGAAATTTCAGACAGAATAATTGCTTAACCTTCAGATTTCAGGCAGTTTTGGCTAGCTTTCCTGTGCACTTTCTAAGATAAAATGTCTTTTTCATCACTGACTAAGTTATCTGCATGAAAATGTCACCTGTCCTGCTAAAGCAGAAATTTCAAATCCATCAAATAATATAAATAATATTTTAATGGCTTGATTTAGCATTTTTTTATCAAGAGGGCATTCATTAAAAGGATGGAGAAATTGCAGTACCCAAATCCATTTACATAATCCATTTTTCCACACTTAAAGAATATGTTTCTCTTTGTTGTTACCTTAATTTGTTCCTTGTAATTATACGCCTCTGACAACAAACATAAAATATAAATTTCCTCCATTTTTTCTACTTCACCTCTGACAAAGCAACTATTATCTGACAGAAAAAGTGTACACTGACTGGCAATTCATTATTTTTGTCTGAATCCCTTCCCTGTCCTTGAGAGGAAAGCAATCTCTAGCTGCTATTTACAGTTCTGAAGCTCCAATCAAGTACAGATAGCTAGAGATATATAAATCATATACAGAGGTTCTGGGGAACATATAGCAGGAAATAACGTGAACCTTCACTCAGACTTTTGCTGCAGCTTAAAACATAAAGTATATGTTCATGAAGATTATATTCACTAAGTATATCTAAAGTTGAGGCTCTGATGCATCTGACAGGAGCAGTGAGTCTAGATCATGCTGCAATCTGTATGTATTATTCAAAGGATTTGTTTTATCATCACTGTCCAGCATCATATGAAGGCAGATAAACAGAAAAATTTACTGGTTTCATGCTGCATAATGATTGAATATTATATTTACACTCAGCAGGGCTACAATACAAGTATTAATTTATGTCACTTTTTAATGTATCATACTACAGTTTGAGTGAGAGAGGTAGAGTAGAATTGCCTTCTGTGCATTGATACTCACATTAACGCCAACCTTCAGAGCACATCACCAGCCCTCCATAGCCCTATGCACTCTCCACCAGTGACAAGAACCAATCAGTGCTGGTAGCACTTAAAGGAGAGGTGGAAAAAACAGATACAGAAATGTGTTTACTCCTCTCCCACTGTAACATTTTTAGACAGAGCATCTGCTCCAAGATTCCCTCTGCCAGGGAATACAAACACCAGGATCCCCATTACCACTGTCTGACATGCCCCATGGTCTGTTTTGCACAATGTCCCCTGTTCACCATGCAGCCCCCAGCACTCACTCCCACCAGCCAACAGTGAGAAAATCAGTGACACACAAAGTTCCTTCATACCAGGGGGGCACAGAAGAAAACGGTTCTGTTAGTAGTGATTGCAGTCAGACTCCCTAAATACACATCCTGATTCACCATTAAGGTACCCCATTTCTTGGTCTAGATAACAACTCAAGTATCACTGGGGATAAAACATGCTCTGCCTTTTCTCATTGTCCTGATGTCACAGAAGCTCATTATCACCATCTTTTGACCAAAAGCAGATTGTCCTCTTCATACACCCTGTCTCTCACATCCATACGGATTAAGAACTGGAACAGGCTGCCAAAGGAAGTCACAATCCCTGAAGGTGTTTAAAAGATAGGTAGATACAGTGCTTAGAGACATGATTTAATGGTAGACTTGGCAGCATAAGGTTAATCGTTGAACCAGATGATCTTAAGGGTCTTGTGCAGCCTAAAGAATGCTATGATTATAGCTGCCCTCTAAATAACCAGCTGCACAGGAATTCCTCAGACCAGCTATTCTGTCCTCTAATTTGTCAGCTGACATGTCACTGTCCTGGCAAAACTATGCTGCAGGTGAGCAATAACATCTATGATAATCTCAATCAAATGGGAACACACTGATTTCTTTCTTATCTGTTTTCCTATGCTATTTATTTCAGCCAACACTGTGAACACATCTCTGACGCAGCTTGTCCAGCTGGAAGTGCATATCAACAAGCTGGCAGGTAGGCAAAAAGCAGTGGCAGCAACAGTCCCAGTCACATGACATTGACCCTGCTCACCAGCCCTTCCTGAGCACCAGTAGCACCATGAAGTCCCACCCAAGCCTGTCCCACTCAGGTTACGCAAGCTCTTTGACACTTCCTCTACCCTTGCCACCTTGTACACTCTTACAAAACAATGATGAGCAGGTATACTCTCTCTACAGTCTTACCTCGATCCATTTCAAAGCAGTTTCACATCATTACTCAACTGCAATGGAGTAGGACACTGCCAAAACTACACTGAAATAAATAATTAATTCTGCTTGGAGAGGGCTCCCTGAAAAATAAGAACAGTAAATTCTCATGATGGCCACTATTCCACAAATACAATCCAATGAGGAATTTCCAGTACTTCCACCAAAATTACAGCAGTTTCCAGAATTTATTCTCCTATAGGAAAAGCCTTCTATTTTGAAAATCAATATAGACAAACCAGTAGTTTTCAGTCATAAAAGCTGCTTCTTTTGCAGTGACGTACAAAAGATGCCAGATGAAGTAATTTACTGGTCTATGTTATGCCACTGTATCTTGCCAGGGGAAAAGGAAGTTATTTTATTAAACTTCATATTCTGCAAGTGATAAATCGATTCTTTCTCATATCAAAGCACCTCAAGAGGGAATGAGATACTACACAGAGAATTCAACAGTTCTTCACTTCTGAGATTAACACTTTTCTGTGCTCCTTACTCTTTTTGAAAGACAAAAATAAATTTTAAAAAAATTAAGGAATTGCAATACAGCATGCAACTTGGCTAAATACATTCTCTCTTGAAAATCCAGGGTAATTAGAGCTGAGCAAACATTATTGCTGATATATTTAATAACCTGTCATTTTTTTAATTCATCTGAAGGCAGTATCTTGAAGTCCTCATCACAAATCTGAATGAAGTTGGTAACAGACGGTATCTGTATCTCATCTGAAATGCAAATTCTTGTCTTTGGGGGAACTAGGAGAAGAGATTTCTTTTCAGTCTTGTGGTTAAAAATAACTTTCCATTCGTCACACATAATATCCCCTTTAATGATGCACGCTTAGTATTACTTTCATGATGACCTATTAAACAAATGGAAACATGATATATCCTCTAAAATGCAAGGAAAACCAGACATTTAAAATAAGCACGTGTAACTTACAACTGGATATAGCATTACACTTAAAAATACACTAACATTCAGGTAATAAAAAAGAGCCAAAATTGGTATGTGAGATGCTGCATAGAAGGGTCTGATATCTGCTCCAGTGAAAATCTCCTACTTGGCATCAGACCCTGCCAAACATGGGAATTGTTGCAGCTGGTTCCTCAGCTGTTCTCCTCTTCAGAGTAAGCTGAAAAGCCATTACCCCCTGAGTGCAAGAAGGCTAGGATCATATGTCACCTTTGCCCATATTCATGCAAATATCTACTGATAATCATGAAAAAATGCTTGCCCAAGCGTAGTGGATTAATGAGAGCAACATATCTGGTCTCAATTGAGCTCTTCTGGAGTAGTTTGTCAACATTAAACCAATGTAAATGTCAAAGTGGACAACGGCAGTGCATCATCAGGGAATTTCTAACTGTAGTAATCTAATTAGAACCTTTATAACATTGTTTTCTCACTGCCAGAGGGTTAAACTGTAACGACGAGCTCAAGAACAATCTTAGAAGAGGCTTTGTAGCTTTTAAGCCAGTTNTGAGTTTGTCATCAACTGACACACCCAAGTCTTTCTCTACAGAGCTGCACTCAAGCCACTCTCCACCCAGCCTGTATCTGTGCATGGGATTGCTTCGACCCAGGTGCAGGACCTTGCACTTGGCCTTGTTGAACTTCATGAGGTTGGCTTGGGCCCACCTCTCAAGCCTGTCAAGGTCCCTCTGGATGGCATCCCTACCTTCAGGTGTATCAACTGCACCACACAGCTTGGTGTCATTCATGCAAATATCTACTGATAATCATGAAAAAATGCTTGCCCAAGCGTAGTGGATTAATGAGAGCAACATATCTGGTCTCAATTGAGCTCTTCTGGAGTAGTTTGTCAACATTAAACCAATGTAAATGTCAAAGTGGACAACGGCAGTGCATCATCAGGGAATTTCTAACTGTAGTAATCTAATTAGAACCTTTATAACATTGTTTTCTCACTGCCAGAGGGTTAAACTGTAACGACGAGCTCAAGAACAATCTTAGAAGAGGCTTTGTAGCTTTTAAGCCAGTTTTCTGGACTGCAGATGGAACAAAGCCTTTGTCTAGGAGAATGGATAGACAGATTGGATCAGAAGAGATGCTATTCTAGGAAAGATTTGACTATCGATACTTGTGAAAAGAATCACTGTCCCACATCCTGCTTCACCATTTTGGGTGTCCTGCACACAAAGAGGCATGTAAGAACAGACAGTCAGTTCAGCTATTTTTGAAATAATGCAAATACCAGAGGCTGCACTACTGTGCTAACAACTGCTAATATTATTACAGGGTTAATGTAATATGTTAACAATGTCCACTGTCAGTGATACCTTAGTCTTTTGGAACCAGATAGAACTTCACACCATAAAATTATTAGGCAGTAAGGAGGGGAAGAATCTCTCACAAATGTGTGATTATCCCTTAATACTGCATAATGATATCTGATCTGCTTTACTGAAGATATTTTCATGCATTCACAGAAATTACACACATCAGTTATTAAGTTTTTTAATTCCCTACATTTTTAATACAATTTTTCTTCCACTAGTGGAAACCTTTTCCCTTTAACAAAATCTGAGAAAAATAAATTAATATATTATGTAAGTTGCCTGAATATTTCAGGTGGCACTATCCTGCAATTTTAAAGCAAAATTAGCAAGCCAGTAATTGGAAAATCAGAATTAATTTGAAATTTTTCAGCACCTACGAACAGGATTAACTATATCACAAATAGACCTGGCACATCCTACTGCTTTTCCTGTGCTCAAGGGTCTTGTTCAAAATAGTTAAGAAACATCCATCTGAGTACTTAAATCATTCCAGAGCAGAAGCTGTGGATATGTTTCTTTGAAGATGCACTGGATAAAGCAGACATAGCTATTTTTAATTACCAATGAGAGAATCCTAATCTGCTGCCAAGCAATCAAATACCATACCACAGTAGAGTGAGAAAAAAGCAGCAAAAACTGGGGATGGGAAGCCTAAGAAGTAAGAAGAGACACACACAGCCCAAGGGGAGAGCCAGAAACCTTGTCTATGGAGTTTCAGGTAAGAAAGACTTAAAAAGCAATAATGGAAGGTGTCGGGAACGGAGTTGCGGGAGAAACGCCTCATGCTATCATGGTCAGCAAATCTCGTTTATTGATCGTACAGCAAAGTTTCTTATACAGTCTATAATTAGCTCATGCATATTTCCAAAGCTAGGGTTATAATTGGCTACATAGCTATCAGCAAAGGTATCCTCTGCAGTTAATCTTGTCATAGTTTGGTGCCTGGTACTGGTCAGCTGGTAAATCTCAGGCCCTTGCTCTATTTGCACTTCAAGAACCTTCTTGTTAGATAAGCAAGCCTCAGCTTAGAATTTGTGTCTCTTGCCAGGCAATTAACCTTTTGTCTCTCAGCCATTCATTGTGCCAATTAAGCGGGCCACAGCTTCAAAGAGCTCAGGCATCAACCAGGCCTTTGCTTGTTAACCATTGAGTCGCCAGGTCCCCTACAGGAAGGAAGAGAGGATTATTTAGAGAGAAATTTGGGAATAATTCAGAAGTTACTTTGGAACAGAAAGGGCTAGGTATAGGAGTTATGGTGGTAGTTGGAGAGGGACTTGAGCTTTCAATGTAAAGGAGTGAGAGTGCTGAAACAGAAGACATTTCTGGATAACAAGGACGTGTCTTCCATGGGGCAGCCACCAGTGCTACAGTAGTTTCTCACCCCATCAGCTGCATATTGCTGCCATTTCTCTAATTTGTGGCTTTAGCTGTGAAAAATGTGTAGCCCTAAATACTGCAGTTCCCTAAAATTAATTCAACACTAAAAATATTCCAATATCTCTAGTCAGAAAAACAATGACACTAAGAAAGGGTCTCTAGTTTGAGAACTGAAAAATAGGATCTTCAAGAAGTAATTTACTTGTTAGCAAGAAGAAATTAACTACAGCAACTTTCCAATTGCATCGACACAGCTAATCTTTTTGAGGATCTCAAGGTTAAGACTAATGAAAATGAATAAGCACTGCAGTTTTAAACAAGTGGGTCATTCAGCTACTCTGTGGTTCAGCAATGATGATGATACTTGGCCAGCTATTACTATACAGTTCAATGATGAGCACAATACTTTGCCAGTTAAGCTAATACTGAAGAGGTAACTTCAAGATTATTTTAACCTCAGGCATAACAAATTACAGAAAAGTTTGCTAAGAGAAAAGCAAAATTTCACTTTTATTACCGGTAAGTCACTGAAGACAACAAATTTTCAGCGATCTTTTTTTAGATATTCTAAAATTAAAACTATTTTAATACATTATTTTCTATTGCATGACTTCAACAACAGAACTTGCCTAAAAAGAATGACTTCTCTATGCATATACAACATTAAAAACAATCTTTTCAAACTACACACCCCCTCTTGATAGCATTCTTTTTCAAACACAAGGAAAGTCAGTAATAGTGTGCCAATTATTAAATTATATTTTTAAATATGTAAGATACATTTCAGTATGTAAAGTACTTGATGATGTGGAGTATTTAAGAAGTAATTTCCTAACAGCAAAAACTTTACTATAGCCACATGAAAACAGGACACAGCAATGTGAAATACACAATAGTGTTGACCTCCTGCACTTGAAAATCATTCCAATTTTTGTAACTCCTATTTTACTGTTAAGACAGTTGTTTGGCATCGCACTTCTATTCACTGCCCCTGAGCACACTTATAAACAGGAGTTGATATTTTATTTCTCATATGCATAAAATGCATGCTGCTCCTTGCTACCCAAATGGACATTTTATTTACCACCGTGTTACACTAACTTACTCTAAATCAAGATTTATATTTCTTCTCAACTCTGCTATTTTTTTCACTTTTCCCTTCATTCTCCCTCTACACTACTGCTTAGGAACCATTAGCTGTCCAGGACTGTGTTACCGCTCCCAGAAAGAAGGAAAACACAGGAGCAGTAGGAAAAGCTGTCTGCTTAAAAAAAAAAAAAAATATCACTAAACATCACATCCACACAAGCAATTACTGTGGCTGCATGCCCAGATCTACCCACTGCAGTAGTGGAGAAGGTGTACACCCTTTGCTGTACTTCTAGGTGCCTTTTTCCAAATACTGAAGCCCCAGGAGCTGGGATCAACTTCCACAGCTTGCGTCCAGTCTAACTTGTGTCCTCCATCCCCCTTGACAATCTTACACAGTGACTTCAGCATGCCTCCAGCACTGGTGCTCAGACTGTGTACACCAAATGGCAACCACCTACCCATGGGCAGAGGTCTAATCTCATACAAACAAGGGGAGGCAGAAGCCAGACACAACAGTCCAAAGTGAGCTTTCCTTCTGACTTCAGTCCTATCCTGATATCATCAAGACTGCAGCCACACTCAGCAAAGGGGCACATCTGGCCTGGCAATCTGACTCTGTATTCATAAAAACAGATGGAAAAAAATAAAAAATAAACTCTGAAAAACTGCCATGTAAAATTGCAACACAATTAGAAAAGTATTGCAAACTGAAATCTGATATTTTATAAAATAAAGCCCATTCTATTTGTAAATCACAGAATACAGATCCTGCAACAATGCAAGAGAAAGTTGCTTTTTTCTGTATTTCTACATTATGTGAAATCACTGATCTTTGGCCTCTATTGATTGCTAAACAGTGAGTCACAAAAATAATACAAATTCTATGGATCCATAAAGATTTTTCATTTGTAGCTGAATTCAGTGACCGCTACATGTGCTTGCAATACTTTAAAACAGTACTTGTGGATAGTTCACATGACTTGAAAAAAGTAATACTTGATGAAATGTGGTTAAAAGTAAATATGGAAAGGTGAGAAGAAAAGCAAATATTAAAGTATTAAAGTACAGATTTTTTTGCCAGTCCTTCTGAAGAAATACATCCTCTAATAACCTGCCTAATCACCAATTATGAAACACTTGTGCTCATCTATTATTCACTTATGATAATGTACATTTATTGTACTTGTCTGCATTTGGGATTTTCTCCAGTCTACATCTGACCAAACAACATTATATTTCACAATTTTTCTTGTGCACAAGCTGACCTTTTAACAGAATTTAATTTATCAATTAATGCAGACAATGTACTTTCCTTCCCTTGTCAATACCATGGGTCATTCAGTAGACCTGTCAGTTTATCCCCATTGGACCTGACAAAGACCAAAAATCGTATTTGACATTCTTAAATAAGTTTCTAAATGCTGAGTAAATCCAGGATGTTGCAAGAAGAAAATAAAAGGCACACACATGTATCTAAGAAAGACTGTAATCTCATCTACTCATTTAAAACACCAGATTGTATTTGTTTATATATGTGTGTAAGTAATATGTACACACTGACAGGAACTGTCATTAGATAACATATGCAGTCATAATGGGTAATAAGAGTAGGACACAAGAGAAAAAGACTTACTCAAATCTCCACCTCATTTAATTGTGATAAGTTTTTTTTTCAGTTATTTATGGAAAGTAGAAGCTTTCATGCACATGTATGTTTAATATGATTTATTTTGATATTCACCTTCGTTATACAAGTCACTATTTATTCCATTTCCTTCTGTAAATTATTTAAAAAAAAATTTATGATCTATACTAACAGCAAAAATAAAGAAAAATATATACAATACCATGAATAAAGTACAATCCTATTTACTTAGGATGAATTCTATCACAAATTAACTATTGAAGACAAAAAAAAAATTAAAATTCAGAATATGAAAGATAAAGCTGTAATCCTTTCCTTGCTTACATTACCAATATAGAGAAAAAAATCTTGCCACACAGCTTTTTTACTTTTCTTTTGCTGAGGGAGCAGAATTGGAAGTGTGGTCAAGGGGAATAGAACAAAACTCTAATTGAGCCCTCAGATATTTGAACTTGAAACACTATCACTGTCACTAATGACATCTAAAAATGGTTATTTATGTACACTCTGTTAAATGAGGCAAAATATATTGCTATGAAGACTACAGCTGCCTGCAAGACAAGAAATAGAGACTAATGAAAAGAAACAGTGTATTAAATTGAAGAATGGCTGTGGAAGTGGGAGAAGAGAGAACTGTCACAGAAAATATGAGAAGATGATGCAAACTTTGAAGAAACACATGAAAGGAAGAACCAAAAACTGAATACAAAGTAACTGTGAATCAACCAAAACAAGCAGAAAGTAGTCAAAGGACATTTATACTACTCATGTGCAAAATGATAAATTACACAAGAAAGATGAAATCTAAAAAGCACTCATGTGCAAATAGACTGCAGATTCCAAAATGCAAATTACTTTGTAATACCAGATGAAGAAATGAGACAAGGAGACTGTAGTTACTAAGTCATCTGCCACCTTGAATGATTCTGGGCCAAACAAATGTATTTGAAAATTAGGCGAATGTTACAGATATCTGAGCATTTAAGAGATTCAGGTTTTCCAGTCTAAGCAAAGATAATGCCCTGAAATGTAAGGTAGAGAATATATGTAGCTTAGCTAAAGTACAAGAAGAAAAAAAAAATCCGGCATGATTAATATGTAGTCAAATTTTAAACTGTTCAAAATAACTCTGCCAGAACAATAGAATTCAAGAACTTGAAATGTTACAGAATATTGACACTGCTGATAAATGTGTTATTTCAGAGGAACTTTATTTTAAGTTATAATAGTAGTAGTAGCAGAAAGAAAATCTTTCTCCTAACTGGTACAAGAGCACATGACCTTCAATGTGGAGGGAAGAACATGGGGAGTTGTGCCTAAAATTACATAAATACTACAGAAACAGGGAACATCTTCAAACAAGTAAAGTGAAATCTTTTTGTGCAGCTTGAAGAATATTTATTTTTATCTGTGTAACAGCTCACTAGCTGAAGTATTACAGCTCTAGAAACATGGAGGCAGGAAGAGTTTTGAGACAAATGGTGAAAAAAGGTGAAAAATCATGATACACCCCTTAATTACCCAATTTACAAAAAGAAAAATATAGAGTTTGGCTACATATTGATAGAAGCTTTTCTATGGCAGGCAGATAGGGAAAGTCAGAGTTCAAACCAAGAAACTCATTCAATGTCATACCAACACCTTTCCCCCTGATAGTCACGTTAACTGTCACATTTCCATGTGGAAATTCCATGTTGCTTGCGTGGCTATCCTAAATTATCCTTGCTAATAAGAAATCCTGGATGGTTTCTGTAATGGTTCTCTGGTAGCTCACATCATACAGTTCTGAACTGGTCTGTTAAAGTGTTTATTTCCTAATGCCAAATCAATTATTAGGCACTAATGAATCATTTAAATTATTGATTTCCATTTGTAAACTGTTGACTTCAGCAACATCTGAACAACATCATGGCATTTTAAATGACTATTTCTTAGTTTCAGTACTCTCAGAAACAATACACTTATTGATAAGTGCTATTTCTCATCAAAGAGAATAATCCTGCCACATTCAGATTTGTATATTTGAGACTTACATTTTTATTGTCTTTAGATGGAGTTACCTTAATGCTTTATTTGTCAAAAGTCATTCACATAACTTGTATAGCAAATATCACACCACACACAAACCATGCAATAATCTTGATCAAATTTACAATCAACTTAGCCTTTGAACAGTCTGAGATGGAAAAATCACTACAGGAGATGGAGTAAAAATAATACACTATCAGGGAAACAAAGGTTTTAACGGGCTCTCCCGACAAAGGTGCAGGACAGATTCAGCCTCTTCTACTTTCTATTACATCAAACCTCTCACATAAGCCTTATAATGAATGACTAAAGAGATAAGAAATATAGCAAGATTATTATCCTTGATGTTACAGTTTTTGAGACTTGAGACTCCAGAGGAACACTTGAAAGATGAAGGACATGTAAATAGCAAAAATTCATGAACTTTTGTAACTCTGAAAATCCATCTTTTCAGCTTTTTTATTAACTTTTGACACAAGTCAAAGTAAATAGTATTTTAAGCTAGATCAGTAGATCCCAGATCATAGAATAGAGTTGGAAGGGGCCTTCAAAGGCCATCTATTTCAACCCCCTGCAGTGAGCAGGGTCATCCTGCACTAGATCAGCTTTCTCAGAGCCTCAGCAAGCCTGGCCTTGAATGTCTCCAGGGATAGGGTCACCACCACCTCTCCGGGCAACTAGTTCCAGTGCCTCACCACCATCATGGTAAAAAACTTTTTCCTAATGTCTAACCTAAACCTACACTGCTCTAGTTTAAAAACAATGCCTCTTATCCAATTGCTACATGACCTGGCAAATAGTCTCTTGCTAGCTTTCCTGTAGGCTCCTTTCAGGGAATGGTAGGCTGCAATGAGGTCTCCCCAGAGCCTTCTCTTCCTCAGGCTGAACAGCCCCAACTCTCCCAGCCTGTCCTCATAGGTGAGGTACTCCAGCCCTCACATCATCTTCATGGCCCTCCCCTGAACCCTCTCCAACAAGTCTATGCACTTCTTGTGTTGAGGGCACCAGACCTGGATGCAATACTCCAGGTGGGTTTTCACAAGAGCAAAGGGCCAGAATCACCTCTCTTTCTGGCTATGGCTTTGCAGGATTCAGTTGGCCTTCTGGGCTGGGCTGTGAGTGCACACTGTTGACTCATGTCCAGCTTTTCACCCACCAGTACTCCCAAGATGTAACTAGAACATAGGAATAAAGAACGAAGAAGATGCTCACAGATCACTGGACTGCATGTCCCTGCTATCAGACACTGAATGAACCTCAGCTAAGGTCAGCATACCACTGTAAATCCAATTGATTATTTAGTCCTTATTATCTGGAGTATACTCCACAAAAATCTGTGCCCTAATAGCCATGGGATTAATTTTTATTTCCAGAACAAATTTCATTAATAGCTTGCTGACTTGTTTGGGGGAAGACAGCATGTGTCAATAATCCTTTATCTTTTGTAGCTTCTCCTCAAATCTGATGTGTGCAGCCACAGATTGCAGTCACACCACTTTCATCGTTCTTATCTTCTGATGATCTATACTAAACTCAAAATTTCCCCATCTTCTCTCACACAATTCTTTCTCCCAGAACTCCTATGAATTTGTTCCAGTTTCAGTTTTCCTTTTTGAATGCAAGTGACCAGAAGTGCATAGAATAGTTTGGTTTGGAAGGGACCTTAAAGATCATCTAATTCCAACCCCCCTGCCATGGGCAGAGACACATCCCACTAGATAATGTAGCTCAGTGCCTAGTCCAACCTGGCCTTAAACACCTCCAGTGCTAACTGCACTGGACAGCAGGTCAAGGGAGATGATTTTGCCCCTCTACTGGGCTTTGGTGATCCAGGAGAGGTTTCATCCTTAGCTGCATACTTTGCCATCATAATTGAGTCTTTTATGGATGCACAGTCAACTGATGATTTTCCTCTTCATTCTGCTTGTCCTTGCTCATTTTCAACTGATAAAGTCTCAGCCTGTAACTGAAATTTCCTATTAGTTTCCAAATGCAATCACCACCTTGTTCCTCCTATTGTTAAATGTCATATAGTTACTATTACAGCAGTCTTTAAGATCATACATTTCTTGCCCATGACATTCTGATCTTTTGCTGTATTAAGAATCTATTCACTGGGTCATCAATGAATTTCATTATAATGGTGATGTTCTATCACCCTACCACCAGTAAAAAGCACTGACAAAGCCAAGCATTCTCCAGATTGCTCCCTGAGCAATCTACTGTATTACTGATTTTAATGACTAACTGGTAGGTCTCTAATAGATCAGCTTTTTCCTGTCTTGTCTACAGATACAGCCTTGATAAACAAATTTAAATGCCTTGCTATTAAGCCTGTGACTTCATGCTTATAAAAAAATTAAGATTAAAATCATCTGCTCTTCTCCTTCCTCAAATAAAACTGCAAAATGTGGACTGTGGGCTTCTTCCTGTTTTATTACACCTACTCCTAAATCATGGTGTCATCTCCTATCTTCATATAAGCCTCCTGGTTTTCCTTTTTGAGGGACTGATCACCTACAAGATACTAAATGAAGCTCCGACAAGATACAGTTCCTTGCTCAGGACACTTATTCATGACAGTCTGATTAATCTGGAATTTAAACAAAAGTCAAGCCTACTCCACACTCCAGATCCTGAGCAGACAGTACAGCTGACTCAGCAACTCATCCTGCTTTCTTTCACCACAGAGATGTCACTCATAACCTGCCATGCAGTCCTCCCCAAATGTTTAACTTCTTTTCTTTTTTAAGTACTGCTTAACACGACGTTACGATATTAATAGTTTACAGCAAAGTTGACTTTACATAAGGTAGGTCCCAAGCAAGGCATGGTAATAGGACCTGACACATTTTCTGCAGAAAGAAAACCTTGCCTTTCCAAAGACCCATTCAGCTCACCCCACCACCTAATACAGGAAGTAACTGCCACAACTATAGAAAGCCTGTGAAGGCACTCACTTTTCAGCACATGACAGACTAATATTCTCAGGTGCCAAGAGACTATCAAAAATTGATAGTCTACACAATTTTGTCTACACTTAGTAAACCAGGGCTGCTCCAAAGTCCAAACTGAATCATTCCATACTCATGCACTAAAGCAAAACAAAATATGTGCTCTAGATTCATCTCAGAAAGCAGCATTTAGCCTAAAATATCCAAATAAACTCTAAACACATCATGGTGGATAATTTTTTTCAGAAACAAGAAGTGCCAAATCCTGCTTGAAGCAATTTTTATGCTGTAACTGAATATAGACAAGGAGGAACACATCTGGTGCCTAGGCTGTGAAAATGTATTTGCAATTAAGTAGAACTGAATACCAAAATCCAGCAATGACAGAATTCATTAGACTAGTATAATGACTCTCTTTTTTTTATATCATCCTCTGTATGCTTTAAGAGCACTTTTTACCCATTGATATCAATGTGCTATGACATATTTACACACACCCGGTATAAAAGACTGAGGAAGTATTAGACATGTCAGAGGATGACATGGAAAGGCAATAGTGGTACAATAACTACAATGTCAGTGAAAAGAGAAAAAACTAATTTAAATTCATTCCCTGGCACACAAACACTACAGATAGGTACCAGATTTACATTTTGCTAGGAAAGGTGCTCTCTTCTATAGTGGGGGAAAGTCCCAACACAACAAAGTCAATCCAACACCTTTTTATCACCATCATCACATCCTCAACTTGCCTACTTTTTATTACTAGCCCTCCATCAAACACCATCCACTGATCTCGACATGGACATTTCTAAGCATCATCTTTATGTCTTTTCTTTCTGAAACCATCCCATGCACTATTGCTCACATCTTCAATTTAGAAAGAGCTGCCAGCAGGAAACTGCTCTTTTTGAGCACTAGTATGACTTCCTTTGCTCTACTTCTTTCCTACCAATCTTCTCTTGGTGTCCCACAACTCCTACCAGTCCACCCTACCTCCTAGGATGTAACACCGAGCAGCCTGTGTAGGTCCTAGCAGAGCATCCATGTTCCTTTGGCCACAAGGGAAATCCAGAGGCTCCACTGCCAAGTTTTGTACTGACAGAAACTTGGGCTGATGCCACCAAGAGAAGGTTGTCACACTTCCTTTAAAAAGTCTGTAAGGTACCAAAGGCATTTTCCAATCACTGTCCACTTTTTTTCATGTAAAGCCACCCACTGCCTCATCAAGGCACCATCCATCTTTCTCTCACTTCTGTTCTCCAATAATGTAGCGGAGTAACTTGGATCAACTGAAGAGGTAAGTCTGTTGGTACCACTGACAGTGCCTGGCTCCTCTAGCAGCTGGATTTGGGATTATGCTCATGCGGTTTAGTGACAATTACAGCCTTTGGATGGGGCTCAGCAGGCAATCACTGGGTCAAAACGTGGCTTTCAGGCCAAGCCACAAGATGGACTAATCATGTACAGCTGTGCTGCCTTCTCCCTTCAAACAGTGGCCAGACACCTACTTGACAACAGCTTTCTCTCCAAAGCTGTAGCTGCAGCCAAAGAAGAGACATGGAAACACTGGAGGGACAGCAAAAAGATACCTGAAACCAATTATGACATGCACTTATTTCACATCAGACCACAAAGCTCTAACAGAAAAAAAAACAAAACACAAAAACAAACAAACAAACAAACAAAAAAACACCAACGAAACAAACAAACAAAAAAAAGAAAAAAAAAAAGCCCAAACAACAACAATGGCCCTGACCAATCAGTTAATTTCCAGCCCTCTACTGTTCTTCAAATTTATTTGAGCCATGTGCCTGCAGGCTCAGGAGGAACTGCTCCACGTTACACATACATTGACTTCATAACCAAAAAAGTCTCTCTGAAGTGGTAATCTTTTTGTAAACAAAAACTACAAAAGTTCACATCTAAGGTTCTTTCAGGCAACAGAGAAAAAATGCATTTCACTGTTGCAAGCAACTAAAAGGAACGTTAAAATCATGAAGCCAAAATTGAAAGAATTCTCTTTTAAAGGGAAAAGGCTTTTGTACAAATGAGAGAATTACATGCTCTTTCTATAAACTGTGGTATGAAGAAAATTTATCTTTCAGTAATTATTAGTGTACAAGAAAAGCCCTAATTTGAACAAACTTAGGATTTAGACATGAACAATACAATAAAGAGTATTTTTAAACTCTGTTGGACCAGAACACAAGTTAGGCTGTAATTTGAAGAAAAAGAAAATACAACACTTGTTTAGTAAATAAGCGTGCATCAACTAGATCTTTGTATTTTTATATTTTAATAATGTTCTTATTAGTTATGCTGAGAAAGATATGCTTGAAATAGATCTAAACTTAAGCTTTTTACATCATATTTTTTCTTTCATGGAAAGGATAAAGGGACAACAAAAGCACCCTAAGCACCAAGCAAAGTGTTTTTAAAATTCACAAAATGTAAAACTTCAACAAAGAAGCTGTCAGTGATCACTGAGGAAGGATTTTCACATTTGCTTTCAAGTATAATTACAGGAGAGAGAACACCATGACCTACGTATTCTTGATGCAGAGCAATCAAAACACAAGCATCAGACCTGGGATCGCTCTGTTGTGGAAGGTGTCAGAAAGTTTCCTGTATTTTTTTTGTATTTCACTCTAAACATGAGTCTGTTTACCTACAAAAGTGATCAACATAAAAGCACAGCTATTCAAAGGGGGTCACAAAAAGATGGTCTGGGGGAAGCGAAGAGTCTCACTACAAAGAGCCAGATGACCTCCAACTCCCAGGAGTGGCCAGGAGCCAGCTGGCTGCAACCCCTCTCCCACCAGATACAGAAGGTACCTGCACAATGGTGGTAAGTTACACATCTGTAGCAAGGGGCAGGCCTTATGGAAAAGTCCTGCTAGTCCTGGGCTGAAGAAGCCTGCACAGGGCTGGGTAAGGCAGCTACCCAGAGACAGCTGCTGCTAGCAGAGCAATCAGTGCAGCCTGCTCCCAAATATCTTCTTCTCCAAGCAACACCTCCATGCAAAGCAAAGAGAAGACTGAAACATCAGAGGACTTCTGTCCTGGCAACCCACAGGAAGATAATGGCTTTCCCTGGAGCTCTGCAGCCCTTCCTGCCTCACATAGCCAACCACATCCCTCAAATGCTGTGGGAATGCCTGCATTTTTCCTAAAAAAAAAAAAAGCAAGGCAGGATAAACCAAATTCAAAGGCTAATATCAACCCCAGGACTGAGATACCAGCATCTCTCCTAGATCTCTTTCATGCCATATGCTTTCAAAAATCACTATCATATCTTTGAAGTAGCAAAACTAAACTCAGTAGAATTCACAATGAACAAATAATACGGCTAATTGAACATTTGCATGTAAGATTGAAAGTCGAAAATATTCTAGCATGACATTCCACAACTATCAATTAAAAAAGTAAGACCATGCAAATTATCTAGACTTGGTGTCACAAAGATACAAGTTCTCTCGTAGTGAAATCCATATCTTTGTGTTCTGATCTGCTTTTTTATTACATATAAACATGATCTGGTAGATTCAGATACTTTAAAAGAGACTGGGAGATGGTTCATAGCTAATTAGTGCCCAAACCTCCCAAGAAAATAAGAATGTAGAAGTCACCCACAAAGATTAATGGCTCCAAACCAACATCACCAACATGCACCAGTAATTTAAGTAACATGAATTCAAGTTTTTAAAGGAACTACTTGCATACTTGTAGTTCAGTATTTGCGTAAGTCTTTGTAAGATTTGAATGCCAGGTCAGAGATTTTGTTTGAAATTTATCTTAAAAGACCTAGAAGGTATCCCAGATACTGCACTACCATTAAAGGTTGCAACAAACTCATGGATGAAATCTTGACAAGACATCCATATTTTTAAACCTTTTTCCATACTTTGAAGGGTCTTATAATGATTATATCAGCAATATTACCATGTAGACAGGCTTACAAAATGGATATGGCAGAACACAGAAGAATCAATCCAGAACAGCACTGGATACTTCACATCATTTATCAATGTTTCAAAACTGCTGCTATTAAAATGCAATTACATTTTTGCTTTGTCTTAATTCCAGAATTTAAGACAAGTGAAGGGTACTCCCTCTACTCATCTATTTTCCTGGAAATGCAGGGAATCTCCCAGTCATTTTTTCTCACGCTTCTAAAAACTTCTTGAAGGCCACAGAAAACCTATGCTAAGAGCACAAACATTCTAAGCTGCAGAAAATAGCATTACTAGTCTGGAACAAAACCAGCATTTATGCCTTGTTCATTGAGACTGGTATCAAATGTTCATTTTGCAGGTGAGCTTAAAAATACAAAAGCAAAATCCTTCATATATTTCCATGTTCCAAGTATGCATATCTCTGGTGTTTATACAATAGATGTGGGCGTCTTAGCATGCAAACAATCACAAAAAGTTTATTAGATGTCCCACTAAAATGAATTTTTGCATAAAATGGTTCTTGGTACTCTATACAAATGAAGTAAAATTAATTAGTCTTACCTGGTCCCAGGGACAGATGATTCCTCCAAAACACATAAAGAGATATCCCATGGCAACAAGACATACCCAGACCACCAGAGAAAATACACGAAGTAGCTTCTTAAAAACAGGTTCTATGCAGACAAGGATAAATATAGCCAAAAATATTGCTAGGGCAGTTGGAACAGTTATTAAAAATGCCACATGGTCTTCAATTTCCTGGAAACAGAGGAAAATAAAAAGGAAGTTAAAAACTAATGCACTTAGAGGTCAGAAAGCAGTAACATACTCTAAACTGATGGCCCGTGGAGATCTCACAAATACATGGCAGAATATCACAGAATGACAGAGTGTCAGGGATTGGGATGGACCTCAAGACATCATCTAGTCCAATTCCCCTACCAGAGCAGGAAAAGGGAGTTAAATCAAAATAGGTTTTCTTTCACTGTAAGAAGCTTTTATTTGGAGTATCAGCTTCACAAACAACTGTCAACAACACTCCTCATGGTACTTCATTTACTAAACTGAGGAATTGAAAATAGATTAAAAAATAGATTGGAGACCACACAACAATAATGCAGCAGGCCTCTAGGACTGAGAGTGTTAAATGGCAAACCCAGTCTGCACAAATGATATAGCTTTTCTACTTCAGAATTCAAAAGATTTCTCTGATTAGACTTGCAGGTGAAATCCAAGCCTCCCCATTGAAGACTGCAGCTGTCAGAATGTCTCCCAAATCTACCACGTATCCGCAACTTCATAAAAGCCATTTTTACAGTAATTTTGGGCAGATACTATATACTTTGCTTCTGAGTAAAGTATTTATCTGAAAGGATGGGCTCTAGATGACATATATACATTTTCTCCATGCAACTGCTTACTTGAAAAACTTGCAAACATTACTCAGAGCAAGGCCTAGAATCTAACTTGAAGTGAGATTCAAAATAATATTTAAATTTATTTACAAAACTTACCTAGACTTAACTACAGTAATGTCTTTAAATCATCTAGTGATGGATGCATTGAAAAGAAAAAAATCCTGTACATATTGAAAAGTATTTCTGGTTGAAGTATAGCAATACTGTATCAAAGTCTGGTCATAGGATCCTTACTCATTCCAGCAGCTGCTAGGAACTTCAACAGCTTAATTTGCAGCAAAAGAGACTGCAAAAACAGGCCCCAAACATGACTGTTGCAACAGTGTAAAATCCTCCACTAACCACACATTTCATTCAGAAAGGGCTCTTACCCATTTATTCATGCTAGTGAAATCCTGGCAACAATCTGGAAGTACCTATTTCATGATTTGCAAGATGCCAAGGCCTAAGGAAATTACATTTCTTTTTTCCTTAGTTCATAGTAGCTTCCTTAGAGCCCAGACCAAACTTATTTATTGATAGGGTTTCCACTTAAATATGAACTGGTTTACTTTAAGGCTTTTTGATGCGACTTTCTTTCCCTTTCTTACAAGACTTGCTACAGTTAGAGGATAACTAAAAATTTACAAGTGAATTTGTACGTTTAGAAAAACTTAGAAATGTTGTCAGCATTACTTTTGGGTGGGTGAGGTAGGGCAGGATATTCCAGATACTGCAAGTTTTACAACTCAACATCTACAAAGAGAGAGTTTCTGTAAGGGTCTTTCCTCCTCCTCTCCTCATACTTGCTTTGTTTTGCTTGAGGTCCTGACTGCACATGGTCCTGGACACCACAACATCCACCAGCAACATCAGGCACCTCTGCCCCCTCTCCACAGCTGCCAGTGCAGCACCACCACACTGGCACCTACCCC
>VZTY01024302.1:0-45560 GCA_013400935.1 Turnix velox | reverse complement strand
CCCCCCCCCCCCCGCCACTCACTCACACAAACCCACTGCTGAACCTCACCCAAAAACCTCCACATTCTGATGGGAGAGACACAGATGACCTCTCTGCATTAGCTGAGGTTCTCCTCCCTGCTGACAGTGGCAGGTTGAACCCAAGCAGAAACACCATGATGAAAGTCCACATTTTATGGCGCAGCCTGCAGATTGTCTTCCACATACTCTACCCTGCCTGACAAAAGGCAGAGCTCATCTATCAGTTCTTCTGAATCTTTCCTGTCTTTTAAATTTACAGTCACACATTTAAGCAATTATTATTGCATCATTGATGATCGTGGTATAAGCAAAAGAGATGCTGAGAAACTGTAAGTGAAGGTGCTACCTTTGAAATGCAAACACTAATCTTCCATATATTAAATAGACATTAAGGCTTACAAGCACTCAGGTAATTGTACTGAAAACAAATTTATGGGCTTAATACAGGCACAGATCTAGTTATCTGTAGAACAGAGCTGAATGAAGTAAGATACATGCAATCTTGCAAAGTGTGCAACAAAACATAAAACCTAATTAGTAGGATTAAGAGCTACTATTCTATGTCTCTGAATTTTGTGATTTTGATCATTCCTATCTCTGAAATTTGTTTCAGTGGATTGATTTTCATGGTGAATTTATCTTCAGGGAATTGATTTTCACAATCTGTATGATCCCAGGCAAAAACAAAAGCATTTCATTTCCATCTTTGACTTCTGCGCCTATGGGTGGGTTGCAAATCTCTTATTGGAAAGTTGAAGGCATGAGTCCCTTCATGGATGACAGGACAACATTACATTACTTGCACCATCTACCATTCAGTTAAGATCATCATATTGGAGGAACCCAAAAGCTTCTGGAGGTTCAGAAAAAAACACAGGTTTAAACGACAGCAAGTAGGTGTCAGTGATAATGATCAGGCTACAAATACACTAGCAAGAATATCCTCATGCACTTTGACACTTATCATAGAATCGTGGAATAGTTTGGGTTGGAAGGGACCTTAAAGATTACCATGGACCCCTCCCATTACACCAAGTTGCTCAATGATTCATCCAGTCTGGCCTTAAGCACCTCCAGGGAGAGGGCATCCACAACCTCTCTGGACAACCTGTTCCAGTGTCTCACCATCATCACAGTAAAGAAACTTATCTCTTTTATCCAGCCAAAATCTAACCTCTTCCAATTTGCATCCATTTGCCATCCTGTACCTTAATAATGATGAAGAGATTGTAGCATCTCACTTGTGAGCAAGCTGGATATCTTAGCTTGGAGACTTGGAGACTGAGGGGTGACCTCATTAATGTCTATAAATACATAAAGGGTGAGTGTCGGAAGGCTGTTCTCAGTGACCTCCAATGATAGGACTCGGGGCAATGGGTGCAAATTGGAACACAGGAGGTTCCACAAAAATATAAGAAAAAACTTTTTTGCAGTGAGGGTGTCAAAACACTGAAACAGGCTGCCCAGAGATGTTGTGGATTCTCTTTCTCTAGAGACATTCAAAACTCACCTGGAATCATTCCTGTGTGACCCGGTCTAGGTGATCCTATTCCAGCAGTGGGACTGGACCAGATGATCTCTCGAGGTCCCTTCCAATTTCTGATATTCTGTGATTCTGTGATTAAAAAGTCCTACCCCAGCCTTTCTATAGGCCCCATTCATATTGGGCTTTCTGGGACAATCTTGCTTCATAACAAATCAAGAATTTCAGTTTAGAGAGTATGTATGATCACGTGGCTAGAGATTTTTAAATGTATTCTATCTTTAGATCAATCCATAAAAAATATTTGTTCCAGATTAATAGTTGATCCCTCAATTTCCTTTTTTTTTAAGAGTGCACCAGTCCCTACACTCAGCTGAGACATTTTGATAACTGAATCTAAAATTTTATTCCTCCCCTTCTCTGGATGGCTATTGCACAACATGTATTTTGTTTTGGTATAAACATATGCAGGAAAACTGAAAAACAGATCATGATGTACAGGGTCCTCATCACTGGTGAGTGAATGCACTCTCATTGGCTGCAACAGCCCATCTCCTATCCGAGGTCACTACAGAACTTGCATCACACACTACACTTTGAATTCTGGAGTAAAATCAAAATTTTAAGGCAGAAAAGTATACACATTAGGCAATTAAAAAATACATGTGAAAAATAAAAAATTGTTACTACAATTTGAATCCTTTCTAGAAATTCTTAATGTGTACCAAGGGATTTTTTTGCATTCCTGCCTGTAAAACATAAATGACATGTCACCAAAAGCAGGTTATGCAAGACAGGGATTTATTTTGAAAGCAAAGTTTAACAGTATTTTCTTACTACTTCAGAGGAGCTAGATCTTCGTAAAGTTTCAACTTTGAGAGCAGGATGGTTAAAACTTGCCACCTCCTGATCAATATTTGTATCAGAGGTTAAAAGATGATGTTGGATGCAAACACAAATCCTGAAGGCTGGCTGTTCTGTTTCCCAAACTATTTCCCAAAGGTGGGGAAAAAACCCACCTCATACCATCTTCCTTCTTTTTTTGTTGCTAGCTTCAGAAATTAAAATACAGACGGGGTAATGAGCTTAAAATATCATCATGGCACTTAGAATATAATGGCTAAGCCTGACAGCTCTGTCTTCCTAGGTGTTTTCTAACTTGCTGTCTTAATTACAGAAGAAATTACGAAGTCTATGGTTGGAAATTTTTGCAACCCACATAAATTACTCCGAAGTGTGCAAAAATCTTTTCACCATTAAAATCTGAAAAAGCACTTTCACTTATCTCTCCAAAGCCCACAACTTTCTCTCATTCTACACCCTGTTATTTTCCTTTCAAGATAATGCCACTCTCTGAGTTCAATTTTAAACAGCAAAGCTGCTGTAGAGCCCTTCACTTTTCAATACAATATCATAGAGCTCGACAAAACAAAAATCAACCACTGAAAATACTAGTTCTAGCATAAAATCTTTTATTGTGGTCCCTCATTCTTTCAAAACTTTTTCCTTTATTCTTTTCATCTACTGAAATTTGACAAGTCTATATACAGAGGATGCCTGCTGGGATCTGAAAAACCACACAGAGAATTAACATGTTATTAAATTTCTACTAAAATCACTTTTTTTCTGAGACCAGAGATACACTTTCTAAGTGTAAATATAAAAATGAGCAATGTTCTTCAGACATCAAAACTTTTATTAAAAATTTTTGAGTATTAAAAACTTAGTAGCTCACTGATCTCCCCAAAATAGAACACTTTCCTTAAACCAGACTGACTGTAAAGCCTTTTTGAGGACCTGAGAGAATTAAAAATACAGAAAATTTCACAAGACATGTCATCACCATTCCCTTTGTAGAAGTGGACAGTGTTTCAATTCTCTAACACCTCAAGAAATACTTCTTTACAAAGCCAAAAGCTGCAAAAGTCTTTTGACTGCTTGTGATTCTCATTACAGGGTTTTATATTTTGTTGAATTTGCTTATAACTGACTGCACTGTATGTCATATGCTAGACAGTTGGAAAAATCTCCATTTTACTAGGAGGTGCCATGCTCTGAGCCTGAATAAATAGCTGGACAGCTTCGTTATTTAGGACAACACCTGAAAAGTTCTGTACTGCCATTTCAGATTTCTATTCCATCAATTCCATCATTACTAGTCCATCTTCACCTCAGAAATGGTGTAGTGTCTTACGGACAGATGTTCTTTCTAAGCCTACATGGTATTGTCTGATCCACAACTTAGAAAAACTCCTCCACCTTTCATGCCCACGTGTAATCTTTTGTAACACAAAGCTCTGCTTGTTTTCTTACTTAGCTACCTGGTTAGAAGCTATTCCATGTGTCTAATTTTTTATAAAGCTTTTATTGAGCTTTATGCAATATGTTCAAGTACACTACTGCAAATCTAACTGCACCATACCTTTAATCAAACTGTCCTAAATTTCTGTCAATGAAACTTTTGATTTTAACTGAGGGTCTGTATAATTTCATGCCTGAGATTTTTTTCCCACTGATTCAGCATTCCCTCTCTGGTTTGATGGGTCAATTGTAGCAGCATCTGGGTTAGAAAATCCACTTGATTGTTGACTTTGAGAAATTCACCTCTCTTTATTAATGAATCTGATATGCAGTACTTGACTTCTTGCTAATCCACAATCAGCCCAACAATCTGCACATCGTAAGGATCATGTAATTCTGACTGGCTTTACAAACTCCAATCTGCTGTGTGATGTAAGATAAAGGCAGTAAGAAGCAGTTCTGCATTCCTGGCCATATTCTAGATCATTTCGCAACTGACAATATAATACAATAGCATTGTAGTAGTAAGACTTCATTTACTTCAGACAATTTTCTGGTCACCCAGAGCCTCTCATCAAACTCAAAACTTCTGAGCAATGTCTGCTCTAACATCTCTTCAATATGAAAAGTGTCACATTTTCCAACAGCATAATAAAGCTGCTGAAATGAGCAGGAATTTTTCTGTAGCTTTATAGAATCTGTGGTAGCTTGTACAGTGGACTAATAGGAATAATACAGCAGTGAACCATGTAGGTATTGTGAGCACCCTTCTGGCTACTACTTGTGCTAAGTATGTTTTGCCAGAGCATTCTTAGTAAGTCCAACTAGACACTGATGCTGTCCATCTTCTCGCTTCCTCAGAAGAAAGCAATTGCAACCAGATTATCCCTCATAGCTATGAGCAAATCTCACCTGCTTCAGTACTGTAACAATGATATGAACACAAACACAGACTTCTCTGCTTGATGCAAAAACATCGTATCTCATATGTGGTTTGGAAAGGTGGTAGGGAAGAGTGAAAAGCCATGGCTGCTGTGCAAATAATAATAACATAAGGAAAGTTCAAAGAAAAGTTTTACAGGCAAAATACTGGTTGCTTGTGAAGAAGCAGAGACCTACGGGAACACTCTGGAAACGCTGTCAGAATGAGACAGATTCGCAGGTACAAGTTCAATGAGCAGCTAAGAAAATGTGTTAAAAAAGGAATTCAAAGAAATAGGAAAATCTTGGGATAGGGAGGGGAAGCCTCTAGAAGGCAGCTGAGCTTAGAAAAGAATGAGTTTGCTGGCATTTCAAAGGTCAGAGGAAAACATTAAAATGGAAGATGCTATAGAAACAATTAATTATTTAATAGAAGCAGCAATGTCATGAAGATCTCTAATTCTCAACTAAAGGAAAGGGTAGAAGTTGAGTAAACTCAGGCAAGGATGAAATGGCGAAAAAAGCCAGAACAGTCTATCTTTTAGTCTCAGGTTAGGTCAAACAGACCACTCCAAATGACAGATGACCCGTCTCCTCTCCCAAAAGGGAGGAGAGAGAGGAATAAAGAGATTTGTGAGCTTAGAAAAATTCTAAACTACTTTAATAGATAATAATAAAGTAAGTAAGATGGGAAGAGATGAAAAGGTATACAATGTATACAAAATTGTATCAAGCTCCCAGGATGACAATCACATTCCCACTAGACACAGGGAAGGTCTCTGTCTGGGGTCAGCAACAGTTTGGAGCTGGCCACTGGATCTGGAGTCAGGAGTGCTCGTATTGGTATCAAAGGCAGATGGACAGACAGGATCTTTGGTGGACATCAGCCGGTGAAGAAGGAGCTCACCCACTGATACCTCCCTCAGCTTTTATACTGAGCATGGGGCAGATGGGATGGAAAACTTGTGTTGGTCAATTTTGGATCACCTGCCCTGTATAATCCTCCTTGCAGGTGGGACCGCTCTGCATCTTTGGGAGAAAAATAATGAATTTTTTGACCTTGATCATAGCAATAAATGGAAATATGACCCTCTTGCATCCCATTCTTTGGTATAATCAGGTCCTATCAGTCTGAGAATAAACAGTTTCTGAACAGTTTCTGAGTTTAGTCAGACAGAAGGGGGCTCAATGAAAAGCGAAGTTACAAAGTAGAAAATTTGTTCTATTTTACCTCAAATCAGGGCACTTAAAAAATTTTGCAGAGAAGTAGAATGTCCATGTGAAAGGGTGCGCTCTTCTACATAAACAAAGAACCAAAGAGCTTTTGGAAGAACTCAAATGTCTGCTTTAAAAATAACATTGGTTATACAATGGTCTTACTGAAAACTTGGTGGAAAAAAGAGCACCAGCAGAGTACTGAAAAAGCAGGAAAAACTGAAAGCCAAACACTTCAACAGGGACTGAAGAAAGGTTTATATGAATAATCTAGGAAAATCAATAAATAGCATAAATTTTCTATGAAACAAAAAACTAGATTGAATTAGAAAGACTTAAATGACCTTGAGGACTGCTTATCCAACCAGGATGGAAAATGCCAGAGATTCTATGAAACACAAGTAAGGAAGACTGACGAAGAAAACTCAGCTGATCAAGGGATACTTCATTAAGTCCCAACTAGGCTAGTTAAGGACTGCAACGGTAGACTGAATCTGAGACCACCCTCTGTGCTTCTTGCACAAATGGAAAATAAAACAAGTATGCTGACTAACTGAAAAACATGTATAAAGATTA
The DNA here is from genome assembly GCA_013400935.1 of Turnix velox. NCBI lineage: Eukaryota > Metazoa > Chordata > Aves > Charadriiformes > Turnicidae > Turnix > Turnix velox. Next base: position 39,043 of record VZTY01024302.1, on the reverse strand, counting down.
AAAACTCAATCTGATCTCAGCAAGTGGAGAGAACCTGGTTCATAAAACAGCACTACTGAGGAGCTACTTCACAACAGTGTTAAAGATTGTTAAGGAAAGATATGAAAAACTAAACTCAAACACTAAAATTGAAAGGGGGAAGTTAGAAACTTACAGATTAAAATCTTTGTAGGTGGCCTGAAGACACTGTTAAATTCAGAGGCATGGGCCAAAAGATAATCTTTTCCCAATATTGACCTGAGAGAGATCAAAACACAAGCAGAATGCACAAATAGGCAGGGAAGCTTCTAAACTCTGTCTTAAAAAAAAAAAAAAAGTATTGTAAAATTTATTTGGGTTAATATAAAGACACAATAATGGCCACTAAGAGCTTAAGAAACAATTTTATGAGTATAAAAATAAGTATTAAATTTTTTTGAAACACAAACAGAAGCTGGCAGCCTGCTGAAGGACTTTGTAGCAGACAGATAATGCAGGTTCTACAAAGAACAGAAAGGGCAGACTGTACCATTAGGCTCTTTTCATATATTTTTTGTATTTCTGTTCATTGTGGAGTAATTCTAATTTCAGAATATTCCATGCAGGGGGAAAACATCAGAAGATCTGTCTCAAATTGAAGCATCAGTATAAGGCATTACAGACAAAAGCAGAACATGAAATGTAAGAAGAAACAGGTAGATAGGGTTCACCAGAAAGGGCCAGTGGGACTCAAAGGAGAAAGAGCTAAAACTGTGACACATAAACTCCACCCAAAAGTGCCCAGTATCCAAAGTATGGGATGTGACACCAGTCCCTCCACAGATCCACCTCAAAGACAAGTAGGAAGTACCAGTAGGTCTATCCTGATAATAATTCTTTGTAAAAAAAGATTCAAGAGTGTCCATAAGAGTCATTAGGAATCCTAAGGTATATGTTTTATATCCATAATCTCCACAAGCCTGTGACTATCCCTACTGTTTTGTATGCCATGGGATAGAGGAGAGATACCTACCCCTGCCAAAAACATAGTTAACAGGATCAGGGGGTGTGTGCCTGTTAAATATGCCCTGCGCAAACGCCATACACCCAACATGAACAGTGAGCAGCTTTTCCTATTTCTTTATACACCCTTAATTGTTATATCAATAGTTTTATTTATTTTACATCAATTTTTATCCTCTTTTCTTGTTAATCACATGTCATATACAACCCGCCAGTGCATGCAAGCATTTATTAATAAATTTGCATTCAAAGGGCCAACAGTGAGTAAAGGAGCATGAATTGTCATGCCTTTCCATCATCCAGCACCATCTCAATCTTCTCTCAGGCTGACAATTACCAAAATTAGCTCTGCTTTAAGGTGTTCAACAGTCCATGAAAAACGAGATGGTCCAACTCAGCTGGTCCTATCTAATGACACTACGTGGCAGTCACAGAAGCTCACCCATGTCCCCGAGAACAACACCAATGAATTACATTCTGCTTCCTGAATTGTCCTCTGCAGAAAAGAGATTATACACACACAGCAAAGTGAGCAAAAGTTTTTAATTTGATTAAATTAATTATTTCAAGCTCCACAACTAATTAGTACCTACTCATATAATTTTAATGTCAATATAGAGATCAACATATCCTTCTCACATACTGAATTCTACTTGTTTTGGTTCTTAGTTCCCCTACAAAACTGTGACTTAATAAACTGTTTTGGTTGTTTGGTAGATGTTCTCAAAATCCTTACTCCTCTCATTTTAAAAATAATTTTAAACAAAATCTGATAAATATAACATGTATAAGATGTTGCTTTTTAAGCAACATCTGCAACTTCAGATACATAAAGATAAATTGAGAGTAAAACACTTATTAAAAATGTATGGTTTGCAATCAGATATATTCAAAATACATCTTTGTTGGAAGAACTCCATCAGTTAAGCATTATTGAGTCTTCACGGGACTCAAAGACACATTTTTCAAATTAACTGACTGTAACACACAATAAAAGTGAAATTACGGCCTTCTTTGTACCCCTATAAACCCTTGGAAGACAGAAACATTAAAAGGCGTGTTTGATTCTTTGAGCGATTCGGTATCTAAAGTGGTTGTCACTTTCAAACTGAAGGTGGTTCTCCTTCACTAATTTACTCCTGATGTAGTAACATGAGAATCTGATTCTAAGAAAAAAAGTCACAATGGAACTTGCTTAAAAGTAAGGATCACAAACCTCAATGAGGGAAAACATAAGTTCTGGCACATGAGGAAAAAGTGCTCATTTTAAAGGTCTGTTTAATGAAGAAAGAGGTAACCTTTGGTACTTTCTCTACTGGGTCTTTTGTAAGAATGTTCTGCAGATTAAATTTTTCAGCACAATAAGGTAACATGAAAAATAGTTTTAATGTTGAAAAGTCACTACTGCTGTTGTGTAATTACTTTTCAAGTTTTTCATAAGGTTTTGCATTTAACAACTAAACGCAGTTATTATTATTGCAGAAAATGTTCCCAAAATTTACTCCCCTAAGGATATTTTCTACATGCTCACAGGCCTCTCAGTTCACATTACTTCAAACCAAAGAGATTTCTTATTTAATTTTTGACTCTGGGATCACACTGACCTTTTGCCATGAGTATAATTTTGCCATTTTTACAATTATAAAATTTTAAATAAAGGTAACCAAAATGTTAATTTATATTTGAAATGTAACTATACCAAGTAACAGTTCCATAAAGAAGCACAACACACATTTAGAGGAATAAGACATTCTGCAAATCTGGGCATTTCTATTTAGTGTTAGCCAAGGAATTATTTAACCAGTACTGTTACCCCATTTCATTATGGCAAAAGGAAGAAAATATGAAAAATCACAGAAACCAAAAGCAATCTAGTAAACTGCTTTAGTGTTGAACAGATATTGCATCACTTGACAAAGTGTCTAAAACCTCACCATCTACCTGTCAGATTTAGAAATTGCCTGCATTCACTGGAGCAGAAAACTTGCCCAACTGAGAGACTGTGGTCACTTCCTGGCATAAGCCAGAGGGGGCTACAAAACCAGCTATTGATCTGAACAGCCTTCCACCTCCTAGATCTTAACCGCAGTGCTTAGACCTATAGTGATCTGCATCGAAGGTAGAGAATCCATTCACATGTCAGGGTATGTAAAACAAGAGGAGTGATAAGTGAAGAACAGCTAAGGGAACTGGGGTTATTCAGGCAGGAAAAAAGGAGACTGAGAGGACACCTTATCACTCTCTACAACTAACTGAAAGGAGCCTGTAAAGATGTGGGGGTTGGTCTCCTCACAATCAACACAGTGCACCAAATGGCCCCAAGGGGAGGGTTAGATTGGATATCAGGAAAAAAAATTTCTTCTAAGAGGATTTTAAATCACTGCACAGGCTGCTCAAGTCACCATCCCTGAAGGAAGTTTTAAAAATACATAGATGTGTTTCTTAAGGACCTGGTTTGGTGATCAACTTGCCAGTGTTAGGTTTATGACTGAATTCAATAATCTTTTTGAACAAAAAAGATTTCATGATTTTATGAAAGTGGGAGCACTAACAAATAGGTGTTGAGCATCTATTTTCCTAACACACCTCACAGATGAAATAAAGTTTTTGAGTCTTAAGCCTGAAGTACCAGCAAATCAGAGAAATGGATGGGGAAATTTTACCTGGAATGTAAGGACAGCAATCCCACTCATCCAGCCAGTGGGCAGGTCCACTGCATATACTATAACATCTAGGATATTTAAGAGGTCAGAAAAAATTTCATCCCTCTGTAGTACACTTTGAGATTGCAACCAGAAGCCATTGCTCTTGCACTGTGGAGCACAACTTCCAGTTTCGAGAAACTTCAAAGCTAGAATCATGAATGGAGGAAGAAGTAGATGCTTAGACAACAGCCCTGAGGGCAAGGCTGAGAGGCTGCTTTCTCTGCTTCTAGACACAAGCCTGGAACAGGCAAAAGACTTTTATATCATGTGGGCACAACTGAAAACAAAAGTTCTGTTTATAGACAAGGGATAAAGAAAATGTTTCTATACATACACAGACTGGAGAAAGAGACAACTGACAAGTGTGAAGACAGCCTCACACTCCTCTGCACAGATAGTGCAACAGTCCTGTGAATTTACAGCATCATCTGAATAAGGTTCTGTGGACAGAAGTAGCTTATTCAAGGTATAAAAATAAAAGACCTGGAGAAGAAAACATGTGGAGCTTTTTTTATTTTTTTTGCAATGGAGTTAGAAGCAATGCTCAAAGAAAGAGAGAGAGAAGGCAGAGAAAGAGAACAAAGAAAAGGGGCAGAAACAGGCTAATTCACTTATTTTTAAGTCCAAATGCCCCAAAACATAAGATTAATCTATTGGCATCTTTTCATTGTCATGTATCAGTAAGTCTTAAAGTAGCTCAGTTCTTTCTAACACATGCAGAACCAACTGTGGCAGCACTAAATTTGAGCTCGCAGCCTGGCTATGACCTGGAGATACTGGCACAGATGAAACATTACAGGTGTGTACTCTGTCCTCATGACACCGGCATACCTAGCTGCTCAATAGATGTGCAGTTCACTATCTGTGTTAAATATCCATGCTGTCAGCAATTTAGAGTGATGCATGGTGTCTGGAAGTCTGGAAGATTACAGTGGCGGCTACCATTATGATAAGTTTTCTTATTCACAGTACAAACACAGGGATTGTGAGCTCTGTCCTTAATCTAGGAGACCTCTTGAAAGCTCAACTGAAGAAACCTATTCACCATTTTCATAGAAGTTTCAAGATCCACAAAAAGGCCACATATCTTTGCCCACAACAAGGCTTGGAAGCCAACTTAAAACATTTTAAGCGAGATGCACAGAGACATTCATGGCATATCCACTGTGAGGCTGTCAATACAGATTTGTGAATCCACATACTTGGCTTGATGCTAATAAAGACAGCAGACAATCATAGCATAATCTTTCATATTCCCTTTGCACCTCAGGAAATGACATCATTAGTCAATAAGTCATTTGTTTTTTTTGTCAGCTTCAGTAATGATTAGGAATTGTGGATCAACTATTTCAAGTTACAATTTGTGACATTAAATAAGCTTTTCATTGCTGGGGTATCCACAAAATGTTAAGATTATAGTTCAAGGCTAAGCATTTTTCCAGCTCACCCATACCTGTGGTTCTATCCAGTTTGTATTCAGCATTCAGGTATGAATGATATGAAGGATGAAACAGAGATATGGAAAGTGAGAGTGCCATCAGCACCTCATTATCTTGATGGCTCTCTATTCACAGGCTTATTCGCACTCTTAGCAGCATTAAAAGTAACCACAGATGTACTGGAAGTGTCATTAGCAAATGAAACAAGAAAAGGCTCAAAGTGATGTTGTACTGAGGAATGACACCTAACTGAAGAGGTAATACTGGCCAAAGAAATCATGCTCAGAAAACTAAAGATCCTACTGGAAGGAACACTTGGCAAGGACGGCAATATCCTAAAGCTGTATCAAATAGCAACTGTTGCTGGAAGAATATATAACATTATGGTGCCTAGAGACATGGAAAAAAAATTAGAAATATAGGATTTCCTCATGGAACATTTCAATAACAGGACTTGAAAGCAGAACTGTACACTCAGTTATAGTTGGAATTAAGCAAAAACAAAAAGACATTATAAATACAGTAATGTTTGTTTTGAATTATTCCTCATCTTGGTAGTAGCATTAAGCTGGCAGAATGAGTTTAAGAGGTAGGATACCTCCTAGGCATAACAAGCACAGCATCAAGCATGCAAACAACCCTGTCTCTGCTTGTCCTCCAATTAATGAGGATTTTCCTGGTTCATTACCTTTGCTTTGATTTACTTGGCTTTCTTTTGGGGGAATGGATCTGCTGGAGTTTGAAAACAGTATAACAGATGCTATAGCTTACTGTCAGTATGCAAGGATTCCAAGGAATGCTTTCAGACTCTGGATATCCTTGGACTTTGAAAGGATAGCTGACTCTTAAACCAGAAAAGCCTTGAATTGCACATGGCTAATCTCAAAAGATTTCCTACAATTGAGAGTAGTACAAGTGAACTTACAGTACAGCTGTATTATTCTGTGCAATTAGATTATAACATAGCATCTCATGAATAGGGATATAACATCATTATGTCAACATGATGACCTTTTGGTGTGGATGGATGAATTTTTCAGAACAAGAGTACTGACAAGAACATTATCAGAAGCATGCAGCAGGCACTCTTTAGCAGGCACTTTGAGATACTATGATGAGAATGACTGAATATGTCTTCCAAAGCTAATTTTCCCATATAGACTTGAAGATATCACTCCCTTCATTTCCAGATGAGATTCTGATTATGGAAATCTGTAAGAGTTTGGCTGAGATGGAGTTTTTACCAGAAGCAGCATAGATTTATTTTAGACAAAACTATACAAATTAGAGGGAGGGAGGATTTGCTGCCATTCTGATAGAGTCTCTTCTGATGCCCTTCTCTTCATGCAGTGACAACGCCCTGCCAGCCAGGTTGGCAGCTAAAAAGTGCTGCTTTGGAATGAGGCAGCTATTTTGGCTTTCATTGCAGGATCAGCTGAAGGTAAATTCAGCTAGTCTGATGCCAGAAAACCAGTTCATCAGAATTTAGGTCTTCCATGTTGGAGGTACACCTCCCCAGTCAATTGTAATCTCCCTCTGCTCCCACTTTTGCTTTAGAAGCTATTTGGACAGGTCTATAATGTAGATGTGCAGCCAACTTTCAGTTTCTTGGCTTTGGCAATCATGACTAAGTCTACCAGCATGATCATGAAGTTTTCTAGAACTTCAAAGAAGTGGCTGAGGAGGATCATCAGAGACAATCTTTACAAGGTCACCTGTAGCAGCAAGCATTCTGGAGACAGATAAGGACCACAGACTAGTGCTGAAGGTGAACACCACATAGCAGGCTTGCAGTCTTTGAGCAAGGGGTTAGCCTAAAAGAAAATATATGTGTATCTAGAAGCATATTAATGGACCTTGAGTTTTGGCCAAAAGGAAAGAAAGAATATCTTACAGTTAGGTCTTCTCCCACTTACATGACAAGATACCTGTCTATGCTAGATGTACAATTTGGGCATCCTCCCTGTTTTCAGTCAGAGCTCTGTTTAACTGCATAAGAAACCAAACATCTTAACTGCAGGTATTTCAGATAAATCCACATCTTACATTATGAATTTGAAAAACTATTTTTTGTCCCATAAATTGCAATTATAACAAATATGCTGTAGCCAGAGACAAAACTGTTCTAGGCACCACTAAAATGGTTGCAAGTGTATAGCACTGAAAAGAGAGAGAGGGGGGGCGGATAATGGATTTGTCCTTATATTGAAAGAACAAGACTATAATCAGACAGAAAATTAAGCTGACCTCCAGTGTTTGTAAGTACTGGAAAGCTTTCTCAACTTTGGGAAAATAATTTACTCTCTATTGATTAAAGCAGCAGCTAACCATGGATGACTGATCTAATTTTGCCACTTTTCAGTTTCTGCCAGATACAGAGAAATACAGAGGACACCTGGACATAGAGAATTCAAAGTTTGATCTGATCATTGCATTATTTAAAAGTCCAAGCTCTGATTGGTTATCTTTCTTTCAAGCAGATTCTGAGAGTCTTCTATATAATGTCTCGAGAGACAGAGTGCTTAATTTCAAAGATCAAAATCACAATATTTTTCTGAAGCCAACCTCCCAAGAAACCTCTTTCAGAAACAAAAGTAATACACTGTCTGAAAGAAAAGTAACCAGATTTCCAGACACACATTGAAGTAATCATGTATGCTGTAACTTTGTAACAGCTTTTATAAATTTTTCATCTGAAATCAGGAAGACTACAGCTCCAGTTCTGACAGGTTGAAATAGCTGAGTAAGTGGAATACAACACTGTGTGCTTGGCTGTGCTTGGGAACACTTAAGAACACATTGCCAAAAAAAAAAAAAAGGCAACTCAAGACATCCCAGTGATGTATTTTAACAGTAAAATAAAAATTTAAAATACAATATTAAAGTAGAAGGAAAGCCTCTCACTTCCACTGTTTTTGTGTTTCTTTAAAGAAAGCAAAGAACATAAAAATGGTTCATGCTTCACAAATATTCATGTTTTTCTGAACAGTGTCCAATCCCACATTCTACATTCTAAGCTGTTCTTTGAAGTACAAGTGAGAAATATAAATTGAGTGTCACGGTGAGTCATTTGGGAGTTTTCTTTCCACAACAGGCTTAAGTAACTTTCAGTAAAATGCTAACTGCTTTGTATGAAATCTAAAGGAAACAACTGTTAAGAAGATTTCCTTTAACTTCAAATGCACAGCACAGACCGACGCACAACTATCCCACTTCATTTCCATTGTGCCTCATTATGGAATTAAATCTTCTGTCAAAACAATTGCATACGTACTGTATGGGCAAAATAAAGACAAGGATATTAATACTGGCTTGTGTGGCTCAGCCACTCATAAATGCTTGCCTCTTTCATACCATCAGGAACAAAAAAAATCACCAAGAATTCACACCTATACAAAAGTAGTAGTCTTTATTCAGGTGTGAGAAAACATCTAAACCTTCAGGGATATATTAAGCACAAATGCAACCAGAGCTGGACTACAGTAGAATGCTTTTAGGTGAAACTCTGGGCAGGGCTCCAAAGGATTTTGCCCAACATCCTCTGCCTGAAGTTACTTTCATCCACTGACTGGAAACTTTAAGGATGAACCTCACCTCTCTCTCCACTCACCCATCCAGTTGTTAGCCACAGGAAGATAAAGGCTCAGGAAAATAGTTTTAAAAGATTTTTCTTCCTCTTCCAGTATTTCTGGAATTCCAAACACAGATTGAATTATAAAATTCACTCTTTCTCAGGTAGCTATGCCTGGTGGGATTCAGCTGGCTCATAGTTTTGTTTCCATAACTTTTATCAGTCTTTCAATCTGGCCCTAGCGTTATGCCACTGTTGTTGCCAAGAATTATTTACCTCAAGAAATGGAAGTATGAATATAAGGATGTGCAACTGAAAGTTATGAAATTCAATGCTAAACACTGAGAAGCCCAAGTTACACCACCTTGACTGTAAGCAAGTATCATGTATGTCTCCACACATGACTACACCTAAATCTGGATACCTGATGGTTTTCCATCACCGGTCCCTTCAGCACTAATGGGCAAGTTAACATACCTGAACAAAAGATGTTCAATGAGCATTTTGTACACAGAGCTCCAAAACTGCAAGTAGTTCCTGCAGCTTTTGTGACGAAAGTTTGGTCACAACAAGCAAGAAAGAAGGATTCTCTGTTTAAGCAAATGCTTGTTTGTGTGGTGCCTCTAGAGAAGGATCTATTATGTTACATTAACCTGCACATCCCCTCTCGTGGAGATCAGTAGCTCAATTCAATAAACATTAAGGTTTCCAGAACACTGTTAGAAGATTATTAAAAAGAAAGATAAAAAGTCTGGGACCACTTCAAATCCTCATTCTTTATTTCAGAAGTATACAGTAAATGCAGAGAGCCTGCCTCTAATTATTAACAGCAGGAAAACTGTGAGGAGCAAGAATTTTACTGCCCTCTGCAGCTTTTCCTTCGTGTTCAACATGAGGGCAAAACGCCACAGATTTCTGGGTAAGATAAATTGACACCAACTGTCATCTGCAGCTGTGACATATTTTTCCAACCGAAGGCAGGAAGCACTGCCACGGACATTCAGAAAAGGTATGAGACCGACCAAACTTCAGCTCCTTCAACAACAAAGGCTGTGCTGCCGCAAAAGCCTCCTGCAGAAAACGGATCAAACGCCAGAAAAAGGTATAATGAGGGGGAGAAACAAGGAGAGAGCGACCTCCTGCTCGCTTGCCGTAAAAATACTTCGGATACTAGTAGGGGCTGCATTTCTTTTTTGTGCAGCGGTTTAAGCACTGCCGCGCAAAGGCCAACACGGCCGAGATTACACTTGGAAAGCAGCAAAGCCAATTAATTAAGCGAATTAAACTCGATGCACCCGCGGACTCAGTTTTCACCCCATCGACCGCACCGCCGCTTGCTCCATCGAGCAGCGAAGTTTGGACGGCGAATGTCCCCGGGACCCGCTACTGCCGCCGCAAACCGCCGCCGCCCCTCCGCCTCCCTCCCGTCACCAACTTTCCTCCGCAGGAGTGGCAGCAGCAGCACCGGTTCTCGCCCGCCCCGTCCCGTTCCGTCCCGCCCGGCGGAGGGTGTCGGGTTCTGACATGCCGGGCGAGCGGGCGGGAGGCAACTGGGATGCCCAGCGGCGGGACCAGGGATGCAGGACAGCGAGTGGGGTTGCCCAGGCGGGAGGCAGCTATGATGCCTGGCAGAAGAAGCGGGGATGCCGAGTAAGTGGCAGCGGGGATGCCGAGTAAGTGGCAGCGGGAATACCGAGCGAGCGGCAGCCGGGATGCCCAGCAGTGGGAACGGGGATGCCGGACAGGCAGCAACGGGTCCCAGACCGGCAGGTCGTCTCTTACCAGCCCGGAGGCGAAGAAGACGGCGAGCAAGGCCAGGCAGGCGCCCATGACGATGAGGAGCAGGAAGACGATGAGCGGGTGCTGCTGGCTCATGCAGTAGTAGGACTCGTAGAGCCAGTCCCGGGAGCGGGATTGCTCGCCGCTCGCCCCGCAGCCGCCGCCGCCTGCCTGATCTGCCCTCTCCAGCAGGTAGCGGCGTCTCCTCCTCATCATCATAGCCTCTTGCCACATCGGGCAGAACCCGCGCAAGTCCCTCAGCGCTGCCGCCGCTGCTGCAGGAGGCGGCAGCCGGGGAGTGGAGCGGGGCGCGCTCCCGCGCAGGAGGCGGAGAGGAGGAGCCGCCGCGGCGGCGGTGGCATGGTGCGATGGGTGACCGCGGCCGCCTCGTAGCCCGGCCGGGACTTGGTGCGCAACCGGCAAATGCCACCCCGCCTTGGCCGGCTCCTGTCGAGGTGGGGGCGGGAGGCTCGCTCGTCCTTGACGGGGAGGGGAGCGGGAGGAAGGCCGGAGCAAGCGTCCAAGGGGAGCGACAGGAGCGGGAGGCTGCTGCGAGAGCGACCGTGAAAGCAAAGCAGACCCTGCTCCGCGTCCCTCCGCCCTGGCGCTGGGTCAGTGCCGCCTCCGCGCCCCGCCGCCACCTCTGTCCGAGACAGCTCGGCGCCCCCGGAGGGCCTCGGTGGTTCCGCAGGTGACTTTTCCTGTCTGAGGCTCACCGAGGGTGCGGGGCAGCATCTCTCCAGCCGAGAGGGAAATACCTCTGAAAATCTCTGCGAAATTAGTCCCGCGGCAGGGGTACCTTTCTCGGAGGCTGGATTGCCTTTTTTAAAAATATGTCTAGATTTTTGTTAAAAACAGATGTTCAAGTTAGGAAGCAACGTAACTGCTGTTATCCAAACTATTTCTTGCTCTGAGGGACTTCGTCATTCTAACAAAGCAAGCACTTGAAACAAACTGGGATATTTGCTCGCTTTCCCAACAAAGCAGGCACTTCAAAACAAACTGGTCATATAACCAACTGAAATTACATACCATTAGCATGTACCAGTTTCATAACCATATGTATGCAGTTCATCTTCTTCAGCCTGCTGCCTCACTGAATGTCCCTTCCCACAGGATAAACGTCTTTCTGCCCTCTCTGACCCACTTACCAGCCTCTGCTATTGCTTTTCCACATCCTTTATCTCCCAGTAAAAGCAGGGCTGCCTGAACACTTCATGGAGAGGAAGAAACCAAAGCAGCATGGATGCTACTGGGCCTATTTGTCCCAAGGGTGACTCTTGGGGACTGGAGTAATGCCAGAAGCAAGAGGAACTTGGGAGTAATACCGCAGTCCAAGAGGTGCAAAACTGGTGCTAACCTAAATGATCATTAAGAAGAGATTCTGAGCAAAAGGTTAACCATTAGCTAGGTGTAAAAGAAAGCAACTAGGTGATATGAACTGAAATTTCCCATATAACACCTAATAATGCCTTGTTTATCTGCCTGTGTTCACCTTTTTATCCAGAAGGGGTGCACCATCCACCAGTGTAACACAGCAGAGAAATCAATAGAGTATAGAGCTCATAAGCCCTGTCCATACATTTGCACTCTTTGATTTCTCAGGTTGGAATCATGGATGAGCTCTGAGCTTCCCCATTCCCTGTTCCTCTCAGCTGCCTGGAAGAAAAACTCATTGGCTTTCACTCCCTGAAGTGTTTGCTGGAGTAGAAGCAGATGAAGAAGTGAAAAGTTACAACTGCGCCCACTGTTCTGGGAGAGAGAGGGTGAAAAGCTTTCAGAAGCAGCAGTGGTAAGATTGAAGGATGAACACAAATCTCTGTGGGGAGAACATTCTGGCAGAATTAATTGCCGGGAAGGAGTTAGGAGAGGTGGGTGTGAGAATTTTTGCAACATGAAAAGGCTTTACTTGCAGTCACTTCAAAAATTGTGGAGTTGGCCACCCTCACTGTCACACATATATATAAGTGGGATAAGCAAGGGGAGTATAAAAAAATCAAGAGACAAACCATGACTGCAATAAAAAACTTTTTTTACAAGAAGATCACAATATTTGGTATTTGAAGGCATCTGAGTTTTGATCTCTCAAGGATAGTCTTTTGCATATGTTCTCGTTTATACGGTAGAAGAACAATTACATTATTCTGGACTCACAAGTGTAAAAGATGAGAACAGGCAAAATGAAGCATGTTGTCTGTTCCATGTACACAGCAACCATCCCTCGAAGTGTACTTGAACCTTAAATGATATGTTGATGCAGATGAGGGTTTTCTTTTTTCTCCCAGCTGATTCTGCTTTAATGGATTTCTGCTACTTTCTGTCTCTCTAGACTTGAACAGAAAAGGCCATTCCAGAGAGTTTACTATGATGATCATTTGTTTATTTCAGTAAGGTCTTATGCCTGTGACAACTAATTCCTCATTATATTGCTTTCATGCAATTTCTCAGGAAATAAAATTATAATTCCACAGAAAAAATTTAATTTAACCAAAGGTTGCCCAGTGGTATCTCATGCTTTTTCAGAATGATGCATTCAGCATAACTGTCTTTTCTGAAAAATCAAACACAAGATACTTCTCCAGAGGAGCAAGAGGGAGTAAGTACCAAATCATCTCTCCTTACAACCAAATCACCTCTCCTTACAACTTCACGTTTTCTTGCCCTCCCAATGGATCCACCCCTTCTACTTTCTCTCTCCAAGCTAGTACCCTGCATCTTTCAATTCATTCTTTAAACTCAGCTAGGGATACTTCATGCCTTAATGTTTAGAAACCCTGTCAGTCCTTAGATCAAAACTATAGTGGGATGCAAAGGATCAGTGAAAATAAGCTAACATACTGTCAAGTAATTAATGACTACACCAGTCTATGTATGGTAAAGGTAACTAAAAGTGCGCAGTAACTAAATCAGGATTTAATCTTCAAATTTTAAGTGCTCTACTTTTTAACTAACATATTAACATGTTTTGGGTTTTTTTTCCCCAGGATGCATTTAATTAAATTAACATTATTACAGTCAAATTACTTTGCTAAAATTGAAATGCCATATGTTTCTAGAGACCAATTTCCTTAGGTAGTCTAAAATGCACTTTGTTATTTGCTTCAACCTGGAAGCCTTAGTGCCTTAGTAGAAAGGAAAATACAGTGAATCTTATAATCTAGGGCTGAAGATCAAAGGACTTTAAGAATATAAAAAAGCTTTCCAAATAGCCCACCTCATTTCTTTAAAAGGGAAAAAAAGCAAAGATAGCACTTCAGACTGTCAGAAACTATACTCTGTGCGCTCTTGGGACCTCATTTGGGACACTGTCAAAGAATTTGTTTCTTCAGCATCTGCCATATTGCTCTGGAGAAGCAAACTAATTCAGAACAAAAGGTTGAAGTCCATGACTGCTTGTCAACTTAGCTATGTTCCAGAGGCATTACACTTTCCAGTAGCAGAGTGATTAACCAGAGAAGTTCTGTCTGGACAATCTCTAGAGGTCCCTTCCACCCTCAACTTTTGTGATCCTGTGATACCACAGCTAATTACTAGCATAGAGGGATCTGTAACAGTTCCTAAGGAGAGAGCTAAATAGGAATAGGAGCCATTCAGGCTTGATTAGTCTCCACCATACTTAATTTCCTTCATTTTCCCTTCCCTGTTGTATCCTCTCCATGGTCTTTCTGATCAGGAATGCAGACTAGCTCTCAGCAGCAGAAGCAGAGACTGATCCTGCTCTATGCAGCTCCAGGATATCACTAGCCACAGGAACTTATAAGGGAGACATCTTGAATCCCAAATCCTGCAGCATAGCAAGCATTCAACCCTAGCAATTGACCTGAGCCAAATACACTGCTCACAAATTCACAGATTCTCCTCCATGGAAACTGGCAACCAATGTGGTTCAGAAGACCTAACTTCTTGCTATAGTGTTAACACTGTACTGCATTGTCAATCAGGCTGCCTTATGCTGAGCTTTAGTTGCATGACAGGTTGCCCTGGCAGTAAGATTACTCACAACTGTCAGCTGAACTGTGCTTCTGGAGCTTGACTGTGGCAGCACACCCAAAGACAGGTCAAGAAGCCCTCCTAAGTGCTGCTCTTGGGTGACATTAATCTGGGTGACATCAATCCCTGCCTTGAGAGTACTACATCAATACAGTTGGCTTGTCCACAATTGTAGAAGGGGAGATTAAATTATGTGTGTGGTACCCAGCACTTCTTGTGACCTTGAAACCCGAGTAGATCTACACAGACAAATAACAACATTAACTTTTCCATCAGGCTACACACAACTTCATCTTACCGTTTAACACCAGAGACTGCTTATTTTTACCACTTTTTTCTGGATTTATTTTTCTGAGTTTGGTTATTAGGACTTGCTCTCTCAAGATTTGTAAATGCAGCTGTGTGCTACTGTTGCTCTTCAAAAAATAATAACAGACTTTCCTGCAGAAATATATTTGATTTCACATGTGTGGAACTTGGTGTTATTCACTGTTGACTTAGATACAAGACTTGAATTAATTACTTACAGTGCTAAATTACAGTCAGACTGATCTATAATCTATGCTCTTTTAGTTTTCTTCCTCCCTTTTTTGAAGCTTGGTCTAACTTTGGGCCTCAGTGAACCTCCATTAACTTTTAAGAGTAACTACAAGTAAGTTCCAAGGTTATTGAAGGACCAACTCAAGATACAAATGAGTTGAAAATACCTCAATAGTCTCCCTTCTTCCCCATTTTCTAACTGTAGATAACTTTATTAAAGACTGAAGCAAAACATGATCACTATGCTATTAGACAAATAGTACAAGTCACTTATTCCCATGGACTCCTCCTTTCAAAAAGCATGGGACAAAAGTAGAATTATCCAGAAGTGTAGTAGTTTCATCTCAGCTTATATCTTGTTCTTTCATAATTTGATTATGCTCCTCTTTATACTCACTGTTATAATTTGACATAGTTGCCAAATTTTGTTCCATATTATACTGTTCTAGTTTCAAGACATTTTTAACCTCCAATTACACACTTTTCTAATCTTTCATACTGGAATAGTTTGCACTTGTGCAAACTTAGTAGTATTACTTAGCAAACCATTAACTCTTCCACACAGCTTGCTCTCAGGTAGCAGATCTAGGGAAGGAGAGAGGAAAGCAATAAAATGTCAGAAATTTAAAACTCCTTAGGCAATTTTATAAAAATCCAAATTAACTAGACAAACTCAAGACTAGTACTATATCCAGCTCAAGAAAAAAATGTTCAACATATAACTATTCAAAACACTTTTCCAGTATTAGAATGCATAAATGACAGAATTGTTAATTATTTTGATCATGTAATACCTTTATGTTGATTTGTCATATGGGTTCATCTTGAATTGTGTTACCTTACATACCCAATCTCATAAAAAATACTTCAGAATTAGAGACATTTGCTTCAGAACACAAGTGATTAAAGGCAACGTATAAGAGTTTCTTCTGTTTGGCAAGTTTATGGGATGTTATCCACAGAAATTAAAACATTAGAGTGAATGTAGTAAATGCATATAAAATGAAAACTTCACAAAAGTCTAATTGGAATCTTATGTTTTCTTTACCTGTTTGTTTGGGGTTTCTTCATAGAAAAAAAAGATAAACTGAAAATTAACAGAATTTAGTGCACAATTAATAATTAGGATGCCATTTTATATAGCTTAAAGCTAATTCATGCAATTGTCACAGGAGTATTTTAAGAACAAGAATTTATCAAGGTGACAAAATGGACTTGATTTTATATGGTGGTCAAAATAAGTTTGATGATTGCCAGTAATAATATAGGTTACAAGAAATATTGATCATGAATAATGATCATTTCATGAATAATGTTAATACAAGGGATTAAATACAGAGTTGAGACAAAATTAAGAAAGATTATGTCACATTGGATTTCTTTCATGTTCCATTGAATCATAGTGCATTTGTTGTGTTGTTTTCCCAAGGGAAAGGTTATTGGACTAGATTATTCTTTATTATCATTCAGTTGGGGCATATTCTGTTCCTAGCATTTTAACTGATTTTAAAAGATATTGATTTCCTGGACAAAGGGCAAAAGCATTGATTCAAAGGCCAGTAACTCACTCAACACAGTCTACATGTTGTCCCTGCAACAAGGAAGGCCTCTAAATGGTAAAATTGTTTTGCTTGTAAACATTTCATTATGGTGTTTACTCTATCTGCACAGTTTAGTGGAAGTACACCAAAATGCATCTAAAGCAAAACTATGTAGCTCTTCAAAATTATTTCAATAATCAAATCTAATACATGGATCTTACTGACCTATGCAGATTAATCACGTTCATCCATACTTCAGAACAAAACCATGTAAGGATCAAACAGTTAAAATAAACAAATCCATGTAACTATATTTGGATCAAAGATAACAATATTCATATGTATCAGTTTTTCACTTGGTAACTGTCATTTTAAAGGTAGTTCTCCCCTAAAAGGGGCTGCAAATGACAGTGCAAATGGATGGTAGAAGCCTTTGAAGTTCTGAAAACACTTAAAAGGAAACAAAAATCTAAATGTGTAACATCCAGGACTTCTGTGAGACTTTCTGGAAACTCAGAATTAATCACTGAAATAATTTTTTTAACATGGAACGATCAGCATTTTTCATTAAAAAAACCCATTTACTTCTGTTAATTTTGTGGTTGTCTTGGTTTCAGGAAAGTCAGTCTGGACTCGTGTTTTTATAATGATTGTATACTGTTATTTATTTAACGTTACTACTTTGCTGTGACTGAGAAAGGAATAGTCTAGAAAATGTAATCAACAGCTTAATATTTTAATTGGGTTAAACTTCAGCACTAAACTACAGAAGAGTCAAACATCACTCCAGATTTGTCTCTTAGGTAAATTTTGTCCGTAGTTTTCCCACTTGCCAGAGCTGTAATGTCTTTGCCATTCCTGCCAACGTCCTGCATTTCTTCCTGTCCTCCTCCACATCTTCAGCATTTTCTGACAAACAACACAGGCTCCCTTCAGAGATGAAGCTGGCAGTGCTTTCTTTCAAAGACCTCTTCTTAGCTACTTAGTGACCTTGATAAAAAGGTGTTAACCACAGATGGCTTCCAGAATTGTGTGAATCAGTATGAGGTAATTGTCACAACTGTGACAGGAGCATATTACTATTTTGCAAAGTTATCAACTTACAGAGAAATGGATAAGGATTATAAGGTAATCTAACATAGAACAAAATCAGGATAACACCTTCTGGTTACAGAAATTATCCAATCTTAAAATAATTAGGAGAGTATTTTTAAGAAGTCCTTCATAGTAAAGCATATGAATAAAAACTCAAATCAAAAATTGACCATTTTCTAGACAGCTGTAAGTGTAAGCATGAGTACAGATTTTGAAAGGCAATCAAAATTCCCAGGGGCAAAGCATGAAGCATAATTTCACGCTGAGATAGTAAAAGTAAGAGGAAGAAAATCTAGTGCAATCTTTCTAATTCATGAAGTGATTGTGTTGCTCTGCAAATTCAAAAGTATCCAAAGGCATGGAGAATGATTGCTCTATTTAAAAAACAAACCAAAAACTTTTGCATTTCCTAGCTCTTAGGGTGTGGAATCCTGTTTTTGCATTTTCTCTTTTACATTCTTAGCAGAAGAGAAATACAATAGTTTTCTGTATCTGTGAAAAGCTCATATTTTTGAAATTAAGCATATTCCATTCATGGACTGCTAAGGGGAAAAAGAATGAAATCTAGAAAAGCTGCACAAGTATTCTGATTAAGAAAGGTCACAGTAATATATTATGAATTTGTAGGGAGATCAGTTCTTGTTTTGTCATTTATCAATAGCTAATTAAGCTAGGGAGCCATTTTTTGCTATTCTGTCTGAAGTAGCAATAAAGTGCCCTTTTCATTACAAAATTCACAGGTCTGGTAGGAAATAATGACATTAATTGTTTTTTTTATAAGGCTATTGATATTCAGGGCTTTAGAAAAAGACAGAGGATGCAGTAAAACAGAAATCAGAATGGAAACATAATATTCTTCTACAGGATCTATTTAATCTTAACCTCATATATTTTATTAAAATAGCAGAGTTTAGTAGGAAAAATTGGAAAACAGGTGCCTGTTTCATCTACATCTGTTTTCAGATTTGATTTTAAAACTTTAGAATTTGTATTAAATATAAATCAGAGAATTTTTCCTAAATTAAGTATTTCCTTATATTGTGCATGATTCAGTTGTGGAATTTTTTACTGGAGAGTGTTTTGAATTCCACAGGATCAAAAGCAACTTGAGAAATTTGTGGGCTGGTGGAGGAAATCTACTGGTGGCTATTACTCAGAAAAAACTTTCACTTCAGAAAGTTCTTGAATAATTGTTTTTCACAGCACAATTTACTGAAGGCTAAAAGGGGAGCCAGAGCAGGCACTACTACACGTTTTGTCGAATTTTTCCAGAAGCTTAAAAGCATCAATTCTCAAAACTGAACTGATGACTTCTCAGCAGTGAAGAAGGGAGTATGTTGTCCAGGAAAATTAGGTCAGATATGCCTTTCATCCTTCTCCCCTTTGATTCCTGTATAGAAGTGGCATTACAACACAACAGGAACAGTCTTTCTTCTCTAAAAAAGTCTGATAAAAAAGCACAAAAAATATTAGTCTTAGCATTATGCCAGCAACTGTAAGATGTGAAAAACTAGTTAAAGGCTAAACAATTACTGTTAGAAACTGTAATTCAAAAATAAGGTAATTTTTTTATTAATGTTGGGACAATTCCTGAGTCTGTTTAAATACTGATAAATCCTATTCAGATAAGTCTTATAGTCCTCAAGAGTGCTCAATATCAACAACTTGATGCAAACTTTTTGTGCAGGGATGCTCAGCATTTCAAGGGGTGTGATTTAAGTAATCCCTCCAATTAAAAGAATAGTGTCTCAACTTTGGCTTTATGTTTTTTTCAGCCATACCAAATTCTGAAACATTAACTCTGAAAGAGTTCTTTATGAACTCTAAAAATGTACTTAAGTCACTTCTATATTAAGCATCACTCCATTTTTAAACCCTTAAATCGTTCCTCGGCAAACAGCTTCTCTTAGTCAAATTACTGCAGAATACTGGAATATTTTACATGTGTGGAAGATGCATAAGGCTATTCTGGTGAATATCCGAGGATACACTTTTATTGATTACAACCATTCATTACAGAACAAAAGTCTGGAATTTTCAATGGCAAGAGCATGGCTAGAAAATTTTTCAGAAGGTAGGAGGGAAAATCAAAAGTGAATGGGAAAAAAAGAACATTTTTGAGAGGCAGATGTCATGTAAATTAGAGGAATACATAAACTGGAGTGGAAGAGGTAAGTAAATCCATTTTTCTATTTATGTAAAAATTCTTCAAATGGATTAATTCAAAATGCATGGCATTTCCAGAGGAAAAGACTCCATTATTTCATAAATAGAAAAACAGAAACACAGAGTATGTGACATAGTCTCTCCTTGATAACACTCTGACATTCTTCACCCTCCCTTCTCTCTTTTATTAGCTATAACAGAAGATTTGGATTAACTCACCATCCCCTCCCCAGAACATACTGATAATATTGATTATACTTCTTCATTTATCTCTAAATACTTAGGAGCTTAAGGAGCTTCTAAGTGTGCCAGGAGTCTATGCCAAAAAAAAGTCATTTTCATTAGCACTACATACTTTCTGATGTCTCACATTGGGGTGAAGGATCATCAGCAGAGAAGCTGTAAGAGTAAGTAAGTGTATAATTAGTATGTGACATGTTTTCAATGGATAAGGAATAAAAATCTTCCTATAACACAGGGATTCTCCTTATTTTCAGAAGAAATCAGGCATGGGAAGGAAGAAACTGCAACAATCATAGGATTGAATTTGAAGCTGTTCAGACCCTTTGAATGTTGACACCACATCCTGGCTTTGTATGGACAAATGGATAAGGATTATAAGGTAATCCTTCAGCCTGAAGGCAAAATTATGTATATTTTCCACAGTACCTGAGGGTTGAAACTGGAGAGTTTAGCTCAGAACAAATAGTTATCCTGACTAAAATCCCATTTGGGTAAATATATTCTCCTGATAAGACAGTCATTCATAAAACGAAGTATTTACTGCCATATTTGTCAGAGGTGTCCCTTTTTTCTGCCCTCATATAAAAATAATTGCTTCACTTTGTTTAATTGCTGAAAATACTGCTTCACTTAGCTTAAACAGAGGATATGATTATGATAACATTGTTACGGTTATTATGAGCAAGACAATAACATTAATGTAATCACAAAAATGAAAAATCAAGTGCTAAAAATGCCAGAGCAAAGGCTGAAAGCTTTAATCATCCCTCAGGTATTTCTTTGTTCTCCCAAGAAACCATAACTTTCTATAAAACAATGAATAATATCTTATATAGCACAGAAAACCCCATCTATGGAACATATTTTCTTCCTCAATATGTTTGCTACATATTTATTGATTTGTATGATCTACATAGCACACCATGTTCAAGAAAAATGTAGACTGGTATCACAGGGGAGGAATAGTTACATTAACATTTTAAAGAAGAAATTTTTTTAGGGTTGGTGCTGAGTTGCTAGAAATCATAAAATCTGTACCAGGAGATCTGCTATCTCTGACTCAACGTCTGAATACATAGAGTGATCTGTGAAGATGCTGTGCAAGTCGATCCTAAAGCTAGTTCTGACTCATATTCTTGTGCGTAGCCTGGGGATGAGATAAGAGATAAATCTGCAAGTGAGATCAAGCTGGAAGAGAATTCAAGAATATTTGAAGTAAAAATGAAGGGCATACCTGTATGTGAGAGAAATACACTCCATAGAGAAAACAGAAACCAGCTGGTCTGGAAAAGAACTGCAACAAGGGATGTAAAGGTGTTGCTGAACAGTACTCATGACATTCCCTCAAAAAGCTACATATACAGATGGAGTTTATAAGCAGGAACTTATCTTCAAATTCATAATGAGTGCAGCTCCAGGAGGCACCAGTGAGGCAACAGCTAGAGCACTGTGTTCAGAGCCTGGCACTGCTGTTCAAGGGGAAGCTGTTCCAAACTCAAGATAATATATAACTGAAAAAAGGGAGCAAGTTAAAAACTGGAAAACACTCAGGGCAACTGAACAAAAGAAAGAAAAGTCTTCCAACAAAGGGAATTATTGGTTCATTTGATGAACAGGGAGACAAATAGTTAATTGTAAATTTCACAGGGAAGATTTCAGCAAGTCTGTAGGATTTTTTTGTCTAGAAATTTTCTTTATGGTACTGGATTAAGTTAGCGAGCAACTGATAGGACAAACATGATGGTAAATAATCCAGTTGTGGGCCATGGGATTCACTATATGACATCCTAAGGCTTCTCTTCCAATCCTATGATGACTGGAATGATGTGATCATGAAATTCAGATCACTGCAAGTTCCATACTAAATGACCAGTTTTAATACTTGAGATCTTCAGAGAAACTCTGAAATATGTAATAAATTACATAAACTACCTTGGGAAAAACTTGGCTCAGTGTCATTTTGATTTTCATAGATTACTATCCCGTCAACTAGCAATGCCTTATGTAGACTTCAAAAATATTTCACCAGGTGGTGCTGTTACACGTAACCTCCCATGTCTTACCTTACCATCTAAGTACATGGTAATCTTGGGATATCATCTGTGGTTTATGTAAAGGTGTCTGCTTGTAGAGGCACAATTACTTTTAGTCTGATACTAGAGTAAGAATTGTGTAAAGTCTGATTGGCAGACTGTCCAGATTCCATAAATGATCCATATAATTACATCAGTATGGGTATAAATCGTGTGTGCATATACATGTGTGTGTGTATAAATTTTATAAAAATATCTGCTTTACTGATTTCTCTTTCTTTCAAAGTCCTGGATATAACTTAACAGAAGGATCCCAGCCTCAACCTCTACTGACTATGACTGATGCATATACAGCTGTAATAGATAAACACATGTTCTCTGAACGTATTATGAAAAGCACAATTAAGATTAATTAATTTAGGGCCTACTTTTATTGTAAAGAATAACAAAACAAGTCACCTGATGTACATAGAGAGCAAAGATAAGCCTTAAATTTACATTACATCAAACAAACTTTGGGAGACTGTATAATTCTGTACACTAAATACAGCAAATGTCTTCTAAATGTTCTCTTTTATAGCCAATATTTTACATTAAATTAAAAATATGCAATAAATAAAAATTTTTACTAAAGCTATTATAAATTTGGTCATGGAATCTATAAATCTAGGCTAGAATCAAATTCTGATAGCAGGTCCCTGTTCCAAGCAGACTCAAACAGATCAGGTTGCTCAGAGCATTCCACAGCCTCTCCAGGAAACTTCTTTGAGCTCCTAACAGGCATCAAAAAATTGCATTCCTTGAATCTAATCATAATTTTCTTTGTTGCAAATTAAGTGCAATTCACTCTGCACCTCTGAGCAGAACCTGGTTTCACTTTCCCTATGCCATTCTATTAAAACCTTTACAAAAGCAATAAAATGTCCTCTTAACCTCTCAAGTTAAGGCTAAAGAAACCCAGTTCTTTCAGTATCTCCTAATACTAAATGTATTTCAGCCTCTAATCAGCTCTTCTAGATTCACTCCAGTATGGTATCATTGTTCAGATGCAAGTTGTGCTGCTGCTTGACTCTGAAGAGAATCTGGCTCTGCTTTCTCATTGCACTCCTATAGACACTTCAAAATTATGTCTCTCTCCTTCCCTTCCCTTCCCTTCCCTTCCCTTCCCTTCCCTTCCCTTCCCTAGTCCAGGTCTTTCAGTCTGTCTTCATATGCCATGTTCTGCCGTCCTCCAAGTATTTTGATGACCTTTCATTGGACTTGCACCAGAATGGCAATTTCTTTTTTTTTCTGTTGGGAAGCCCACAGCAGGCATAGCAGTCCATCTGTTAGTAGCCCATGGGGGAAGCATCTCCTCCTTGACCTGTTGCCTACATTCCTGTTAACATAACCTGGAATGCTGTATATCATCCTAGCTGTAAGGGTACACTACTGACTCATATTCATTTTACAAACCAGGATTCCCATCCCTTTCCTTCAAAGCTGCTTTCCTGTATTGCCACATTAAAATGTATGATCATATATCTGTTTGTTGAATTTCATGAGCATCATGTCAACTTACCTGTCCAGCGAATTGAGAACTCTCTGAATAGTATCCATAGCCTTTCAGTGCACTGATCCTCATCTCCAATTTAGTGTTATCCATTAACTTGCTGAAGGTTCTTTCTGTCCCATGAAATCATTATCAAAGACACTAAAAATATCACCTCCGTATGTGCCTCTAAGGGTTTCCACTAGTAATGACTACTAGTATGGACTTTGTACTGCTGATCACAACCCTTTCAGTCTGAAGGTCTAGTCAATTTTCCACCAATTTTACAGTCCACTTTTATAGCCTGTACATTATCAAATTGACTACAGGAATACTGTGGGAGATCATATCATGTGTTTTGACAGAGTCAAGGTAAATGTGTGCTACTTCCCACAAAGCCTGTCATCATGGGAGACAGGATTTCCCCTAGGTAAATTTGTACTGCTTTTCCCTTTTATCTTCTTGATATAAATATGCCAGGATAGGGCTTCCAGGGGGGGTTGCCACATAATCTTTTGAAATCAAAAGATTATGTCAATCTACTGACAGGACTGTTATGTGGTTTTGCCTTTCTGAACTTTCTGACGTATGGTATCTGTCTTTTTCTGTTCATCAGGAACTTCCCTTGGTTGTGATTCCTTTCCCAGAGTGATGGAGCATAACCTTATGATGACTATGACCAGCTCCCTCATCAACTTCAAATCAAGTCCACCTGATGCTGTGGATTTGTGTACACCAAACTGACTAGATTATCTCCTAATTGTCTTCCTCTATAATGGAGAATTCTAATACTCCCAGAGCCTCTGCCAGCAGGCTTAGTGACCTGGGAATTCATATGAAAAACCGAGATAATGAAAGGGCATTGGCTGCTTTGACCCTTTCTATCCCTGTATGTTGATGTTCATACTGAAGTTCTCCTTGCCATGGTGTTCTTAGTGGAGACTGAACTTAGTCATTAAATTCTTGTTCATTCTGACCTTCTATGCATCAGGATGGTCTGTTGTTCTTTAAAGAGGTTATCCTTGAAGATGTACCAGCAATCCTGGCTCTTTTGCAGTTTTCGTTGGGCTTTTGTCAAAAGTATCCATAAAAAGCTGAATTCTATTTCCTGGAATTCCATGATGCTGATCTTTCTATTGTTTTGCTCAATTTTCCCAGGATTTTAAATACCAGAATCTCTCAATCAATGCAGACAAAGATGACCTCAGTCTTCCTTCCTCGTTAGTGGTTAACAGGTTATACAGAGCATCTTCACTGGTTGGTTCATTGATTGTCTGGGTTAAGTCTACATTCTAACCTTTGTCTAGGATGGAGCTGCTTATTTATTTTTCCCCTTAATTCTTTCTTAAAATGATATTAACCTCTACATTACAGGCATTAAATAAACATACATATCAATAAACATCCAATCTGTTTCTCATTTTAAGATCAAAATAAAAAGAATCATTGAGTAGAATCTAGGTGGGAAAGGACCTCAAGAGGTCATGTCCTGCAGAGTCAGAAGATGGACATTTTATTATTACAGTGCTTATTTTTAATAACAAAAACATTTAGTTAGCTATCATTGACTCATAATTAATTGCTGAAATTAATATTTTATATATTGTATTTCTTCTACAAAATTGAAGATTTTCTTATTTCAGTTGCAGCTATTCTAGAAACGTTGAAATAATATTAAAAGCATGAAAATGTAACAGATTAAGAAAAACTAAGTATAAAATTAATTTTCCAACTGATATAAAGGACATTTTTCTCATAAAACATGCCATCCACAGACATCCCAGGTCCCACTACAAGCCAATTTACTGCTGGCATGCAATTCACATGATAAAAATTTGTAGAAAGTCTCAAAGAGTCTATCAATATTAATTTCAAACAAATTTATTTTATTTTATCCTCATGCACTTCTAATGTTGCAACAATTAGCATAAATTCAGAACACCTTGATTTTCATAATGGAATGAGAATGTAAGTGTACATTGCTTGTCTGTGTTGGAATTGATGAAGATTTGCTTCAGAGTTTCTCTTTGGTCTTGAGTGCTATTAAAAACTGTTAAGACTGGCACGGCCAAGGTCACATTTTCTGAGAAAAGGAGTCTATGCATACAAGTCAACAGATAATAGAATAATTCATGTCACTATGATCAAGCCAGCAACCCAATTGCACTGATATCAAAACACTTAAGTATCCTGATTTCAGAATTCATGACAAATCATAGGAAATTCCTGGGAGTAGAAGGAAATCAAGTTTGTGGGCACCAAAGTGAAGAGCATGTCTCCTTACATCTTGCCAGTTCTGAGGATAATCTTAAATGAGATCAACACACGTCAAGTATGTCAAGTCAGCCACAGATTCTGTCCTGACAAATCGTGAAAAATCCTTTTATGATTACAGCCTGATGCAAGACATGCTAGAAAAAGCTGAGAGAGTAACTGCAAGTTCTTCAAATGATCATGTATTTTTCTCTATGTAGAAATTTCACCTATTTGATAGAGAATATTATCTTCCTCTTAAGCATTCGCTTCTTCAGCCTAGGAAACCCCAGCTTGTTCAGTCTCCAAGAAGCACTTTAGCTTCTTGCCATTTTTATTTAAGCCTCCATTAATTGCTTTATCTCATTCTTGAAAATTAAGCTTTCCTAATAGTATACAGTACTTCAGCCTTATCTTATTTTGCATTGCTTAGCAGCATTTCTTAGTGCATCTGTTTTCATCAGGATGTCATATTCATCTCTTTATCCTCCATAGTCTCTTATATATTTTTCTGTAACTAACTGATAAAGAACCACTTCCACTAATCACATCCAATCTTTGTGCTGTTTATTATTCCTGCATAATACTACTTTTCACCTTCTTCTTCTTTATTTAATTTCTTTCATGTCTTTCTCTAGAAAATGTTGTCATTTTTTTTCTCTTAAAATCTTAATTCAGCAGTCAACATTTTTAGATCTTCCCCTGTCCAAACAGAGCAAGAAGTAGTGGACTTCTGCAGGGGAGATTCTAATTACATATGAAATGAAAGATTTCAGCTGCCAAGAACAGCAGAGGAGTGGGATAGAGTGGGTGTGAAATCTTCATTGCTAAAGGTCTTTCAGATCAGTATCGACAGGCATCTGTTAGGAGTGGCATAAGTACAGTATAAAAGTACTTTATTCTGTTAAGGAAATAGATGAGGCTTCTCCTGATTAATCTCTCCACAGAGAAAACCAAGAACCTCGTGAGGCTGCAGGATAATTTTACCACAGAGCAAAGAGCCTGAATTAAAGAGCAAAAGCTGCATTTTAATTGCATTTGTCTACATGGTGCTTTGTTAGGATTTCCAAGGAATCCAAGGCATCAGGTGTTTTAAATGTACCTGCATTTAGACAAAAGCTATTGCTTGAACTGCTGTAAAGAATTTTTATACAATCTTTTCCTTAAGATTTTTTTTCCACAGAGATCCTATTGAGTAATTTTAATTTGATATTTAAAATAATTTCAGTGACTTTGATGTTTGCTTCTAAAGATGCAGCAGCAACACACACCTTTGTGCATGTTGTCTTTTTCACACTTCACTTTAGAGAGTCTTTGTCTGTATTTAAGCAGAATTGGCAGAAATTTGCAAGGCCTGTTCATACAGTTTTAAGTTCTTATGATGATACTTTCCAGGGAACAAGAATAAAAAAATTCACATGATAACTACCATACAGCAGCTTAGATGTGAGTCAAATTCAGTCAGGCAGAAGAGGAGATCATTCTGCGTTCTACATCTGGCAAGTGCTTCAAGTCATGGACTTCATTATTATTCTCTTATTTCTGCAAAATAGCCTCACACTTTTGTAAACAATCCTGAACTTGTAACCAGATGCAAACAACACCTTCAAAGAATCAAAAAGTCAACCTGCATTCCACAATCACTTATTTCCCCTGCAGCTCTCCTTTGATTTTAGGAAAAAGTATCCTTTTACAAGTTCTTGCAACAGTATGAAATGTGCAACCGCAATCAAATAATGTCATAAAAGAAGTTGTCAGAAAAAAATATTATGTATTAAATAGTTTGGTAATTTTATAATAATGGTAAAATTATACTAAATTACTATGCAGAAATAAATTACATTCTTTGCTTCTTTTTCTGGAGACTTCACATGTACAGAGCTTTCCCTCTATGCTCAGGAGCAAGGAAAGCATTCCATTTTCTAAAGGAATATTGGATGCAAATCCATAAATCTTGTGAAAGCATGTTTATTTCAAAACTACAGCTTTGTCTAGCAACTACTATAAGTAAAGAAAAATACACTACTCAAATCTGAAATAGGTAGGTACTAAATTTATTAGGTACTAAGCTGGACATTTCATATCTTTTTTTTTTTTAAAGATATTTTCCTTTTGCTTAAGAATAATTTATCCACAAACATATATGATTGTGACTGGCCAGAAGAATTATGTACAGGATTGCTATAGAAGACACAATCTGCAAGGCTGCAAAATAGTACTGGAAATAAATTAACACAGAGACAACTCAAGTTTCTCAAATGTATCTAGCAGTTTTGAAATTAGTTTCTCCTCAGGTAACTGGAAATCTTGGTTCAACTACTTTGGTTCTCTTTAAATCCTTGGCTATTTTCCTAATAGTGGCATAGTTTGTTGGATGATGTACATTACAAATAACCCAGAACATTTTTTTTTTTACTTTCAAAGCTAAACTCTAAAGAAGTTAGAATGCTACTTTTTCTAACTGCAGAAAGTATTTGTTATTTGTGCCTTAAGAACCACTCTTCTTGGTCAAATGGAGTGCTGCCATGCATGTGATCTGCTGTGGCACTTCTTGGGGACTGCTATTAAGCTGAACTGAACTGCTGAAGAGTCAGACATAGCCTCAGCTCAGCTGCTATCTTGTATATGAGAGGTTAACCAAAAAACAAGATTAAACTATCACAAGGAGATCTAACAGGAGAACAAAGGCATACAATAAATGGCATGGTCAAGAGAACATAATTAAGCAATATGACCCTGCAAGAGAGGAGTACCTGCTGAGTTAAAGAGGGTTGAAAAGTACAGAAAGTGCATATTTAAGAATTTGTGGTATCAGTGAATGACAAGTATGGATATTAAAAAGTTTTCCTTCAACTTTAACTT
This sequence comes from Turnix velox, assembly GCA_013400935.1. NCBI lineage: Eukaryota > Metazoa > Chordata > Aves > Charadriiformes > Turnicidae > Turnix > Turnix velox. The sequence goes on along the minus strand of VZTY01024302.1, from coordinate 10,314 downwards.
CTAGGTCCTCCAAGGATCTATGTCATTGCACAACTTCACGAGACTGATGTCTGGCACATTACAGACATCATCCAGGAGCATGGGAAAAAAAAAAAAGGGAAAAAAGCTCAGTTGTTTTAAAATAATAGAGTATCTGTTCTTGTAAGACAGCATTAATCTGGGAAAAGAAGGAATTAAAACTCCAGAAGATTTGGCTTGAAAAACAATAGAGATTAGAACTAAGGTGATACCAACATTAAATTATTTTTTGTAACTCTAGAACATTCATAAAGTAAATGAAAATTAGTAATGGTTAGAAAATTACATTTAACTTCATCTACTTTATTTTACTAGACAAACGAACTTGGCTGTACTAGCTAGTAGCAAGGAGATATTGCTCACAGGCTTCAAGCACCTGCCTTAGATGAAATATGTATCATGGAAACAAGGAAAACAGCAGAGTCTTGTTCCATTATGAAAGGGAATTTTCTTAAACCTTTACATCTGAGAGGTGAAATCTGTGTTCTGGATTGGCTAAAGTTAAATAATTTAGTCTCTCTAAGACAAATAAGATAATGCTGAACAGATAGGGACAGCCAAATAAATAACTGAATTATTTACAGTGGCCTGAAAGGGTTGTTCTAATGGATTTGGAAGGAATTTTGTTTAGGGCAGTGGATAGTGAAAGTTTATTAGGATGGTACAGAGACAGTAAAATATAGAGCATGGTTTTCCTCATAGTTTTACTTGGTTAGTAATAAAGCAGAGTTTGGGGAAATACATGTCTCAAAAAATGCTGTAGTGGATTGTAACATGCTCATAAGCAGAAATCAATTGAAAGTTACAGAAATACTACAAATATTAAGTACCTCAATAATACAGAGCTGTTCTACACCTTTTCTCAATTATCAAAAGAAGTACATAGTGGGAAATACAGAGTAAAAACCTTTAAATAACAGCCTTATTAATTGCAAGCTAAAGAATTTATTGCTCTCTAGAAGTACCTGAAAGGAGGTTTTGGAGATGTGGGTGTCAATCTCTTCTCCTAAAGGCAATGGGACAAAAGGTAACAGCCTCAAGTCGCACCAGGGGAAGGTTAGATGGATATTAGGACAATTTTTACACTCAAAGGGTTATCAAGCATTGGAACCAGGTAAGTGGTTTGAGGCACCATCCCTGAAGATATTTAAGAGATGGGTAGACACAGAGCTTAGAGACATGGTTTAGGGTTGGTTTTTGTCAGAGTTAGGTTGATCTGAAAAGTCCCTTCAAACCAAGATGATTCTATGATTCTTATTCATCACAGCCCTGTCACTGTGTTTCATTCTGTGGAGTGGTATAGCACAGGCTCTTATTGAAAGAACCTCATTCTGCATCCATCTTTTACCTAATTATAGTGTTAAAATACAGTTTGCTTCTTCTCTTATCCTAGTAGAATGTTAAATTCTGAAAAAATAAATTCACTATTGCTGTCCCTTCCTCCCCTCGCAATTTTTCCCCTCTGCAGATATCTAAAAATGTTACATATGAAAAAGAAAGATGTTTTTTATACACTACTATTCTCAACTCAAATTGCCTGGTTAATCTCTGTAGGATGGGGAATAGGGAAGAAAGTAGTATTTGCCTTTTTGTATAAATTTTAGAAGTTGATTTCTTTGATCCATTATTTTCTTTCTTACATAGAGGTTGAGTGAACAAGGAGACTTTGACCACAACAGGAAACAACATGACAGTATAACATTGATTTATATACATACTCTTCGAGTTCCATAGGTGGGAGTGTTTAAAAGGAAAAGGAGGTATTTTCTGAACAGATGATGGCTCTCTTAAAATCTCTCAAAGTCCACAGGATGGCTGATAAATTTTCCTAATTTATCATTTTCCTCTCCTCAGGAAAAATGAAAAATTAGTTTCTTTGTCACATATGCTGAAATAGCTGTCAAATGCATCACTGCTTCTGGTAATCTACAGTTAAGCATTCAGGTAGAAGTTAAATCTGGTAGTGGCAGCAGTCTGCATACATATTGACTAGGTGTTCTGATTTTGCTTACTCAATGTTTTGAGTAAATAGACCGCGTTATGCAGTTAGCAAACTGTATGAAGCAAAAGAGAAAATCCTATGAGCTGTGCCATTCCCTTTTTCTGCAAGCTTCAGTTCTTGTATTGCTTTCTTGTTCATCTAAAACTGATTTCTAATGAACAGAACTTAAGTAAGTGTATGAGCAGCAGTGAGGATATTCCCTTTCCTACCACAACACTCTGGAAAAGCGGAAGTGAAACATCCCATTAATGTAAAACTAGAAGTGTGAAAATATGTTGTCTATAAACCATGGCAAAGGAATTCACTGAATTTGGGCTACTCTGAGATTTCACTGCCATTGCTATTTTATTTAGTTCTGCTAGTTTGGACAGTCACATTCTTCCCCAGGTTTTTCAGAGATGTATTCAAGATGAATTCAAGACTAAGAAAGAGTCAATCGCCAGCTGGGCTTGGACAATCTCACACGATCGAAAAATTCCCATTCTTTTCACAAGGAGCTCTGGGCACATATGTTTTCCATTTTGGAAATATTACTAACATTTTACAGAAAAATGCTGAAACCATTGAAAACTCTTGCTGCTGACACTGACTCCAACAGCCGTGGTTTCTGTGATATATGTGCAGCTACAAAACTGATACTTGGTTAAGCTATGACCATCCGAAAGGAAAGCTGTGAAGTAGGGATGAAACAGGAATAGGAATAGAAAGCAATATAGACTCATAAAAGAAGTGTTCAGCCTTCAGCTCTGAATAAATTTGCCATGTCTGAATTCTTTCCCAATGTGCAGTCTGTGGAAGTTACAAGCTCCCACTTCTTGTTGCCTCTGTCCCACCCTGGCTGATCTTGGCTCCCATTGAAGCAGCCTAAGGCATTCTCAGCACAGGACAATCTCCAACAGGCTCTTCTCGGGCAGCCAACACTTATTAAAAATGCTCAGATAAAGTGCTAGCAAATAAAACAGATACCACCATCACAACCTGAAACTTACATCTCCCATGGGAGAGAAATTTTTCTTGTGAAATGCACAACAGAAGCTTATAAAGTGCATACAAGATAAAAAGCTGCTCTGAGAGAACTACACCTAGCTTTTTTTCTTCTGTTCTGAGAAATAATAAAATTTTTCTGCATTTTAAATTGCCTTTTTCTTATGTTTTGCTGTCTTTCCAAAACTGCTGTTCCTTCATTCATGCAGAAGGAGCCTGCATTTCCCAGTAGACATTTCACAGACAAAGCTTAAGCAACCATCCTTTTGGTAGAGCTGAGCAAAGAGAATAAGAAGCAGTCTAGTTTCCTTACCTTGTATTTATCAAGAGTGAAAGTTAACTAAAATCTTCATGAGCAAAAGATGCTAAGGAAAAGACATGTTTGCTTAGGAGTGATGATGGAGCTGGCTGATAATGCAAGAAGTTCTGTCTTGATTAAAATCAAGGAGAAGATGCTTCCTGATTATGGTTACACCCATCTTCAGGAAGTAAAAGTTTCTTTTAATATGCCATGTTCTTGCAGTTCTTCAAGAATTTTTGTTACCCTCCATTGAAATTGCACCAGGATAGCCACATATTTCTCAGACTTGAAAGCCCACAAGCAGGCACAGCAGTGCAGTTGTGAATTCTGTAGTACTGAATAGGGGGAAGTGACAAACCTTCCATGCTGGCTACATTTTTGCTACCACAGCTAGGTGAGTTGTTTGCTGCTGTGTAATGTTGCTGCAGTGGCATATAGCTCACTACATTTAGTTAAAGAGTTAAAGTCTTTGTTATATGCAGGATTCCTTGCTCCTTTTCAACAAAGCTGCTTCATGACCAGCCTGTATTTCGGTACAGATTTATTCCATCTCATGTATGAAGCGGCACAATGAGAAGCACTGTCCTTCTCATAAAAATCCTAGGAAAACAGTCAGGAAGCTTCACCATCTGTTGAGGCATTATAAGGGACAAGCAGCTGCCAGAAGTTTACCACAGGAGAGAATAGAAGTGGCCCAAGACCTCTAAAGATGGCCATTGGGTAGAGGAATCACAAGATGCATGATGTCAATTTTCTGAATATAAACAGACCTACTCTCAACTGAAGCCAAGTTTTGAAGCCACTGAGACAGTAGTTTGTTCCTTTGTGTGCAGTCTTTCATGTTAAATTGTTGAAATGGCTAGCTACTTTTAATATAAAAAACATCTGCACAATAACAGCTGCTTTGCTATTGGTTGGTGAGATAATTTGAGAAAAGTTTTAATTATTGCTGATGGTGGAATAACATAAAGTCTTATGTCAAGTCAGAGACCATTTTACTTAACAGAATAGATAAGAAGTAAAGGTTATTTGCATAAGGATTCTCCATCTTCCAAACCAATTACTACTTATTTTACATCATAAAGAGACTTGTACATAATAACTCATTTTATCAAGAAAGATTTGAATCAAGCATACAAGAATGTAATTCCAGGAATAGACACTCCAACAGACTTAATATACCCAGTTACAGAAGAATGTAATTCAAAACATATGGGCTGGGAGCTAGATGAGGATGAATGGCTAGAGCATACAATGTTATAAAACAAAAATAACAATTCCATAAGGAAGGTTAAAACTACAGTTAACATGAGGCAGTACAAACACAACAAAAGAGCATGGAGTAGGATCCTTATTAATATGAAAAAGAGCAGTATAATCACAGACAAAGATCTGTCTGTCTCTGTTTCAGCTTCTGGTTTGTGCTGGAGTCTTACTAATTAAATATTTATAATCTACCCTTTCTAAACAATTCAATAATAAACATGTCTGTCCTAAGTTGAAAGGTCCTTTATCTAAGGACACTTGCTCCAGATTCACTCTTTTTATCTCATGTCTTTTATTTGAAACAGCTCTTCTTTGCATGACAGCTAGTATTGAAAGACAAAACTGACTGAAATTGAAACTTGTCAAGCCATTCAGGAATGTATCAGACATTGTATTATTATATAGAGGGGATGCTTGGGGACAGATACGTGGGTATAGTCTTTATGAGAATGTCCTAATACACCTATATCTTGTGTTTGGCTTCAATATGGTCCCAACAGTATTGACTTTGCTTGATTTAGTACCCCAGCCTAGAGCAATACCAACACAGTGAGCTTTTTGGTAGCTCACAGAGCAAGATCAGGACTGCTTTCAGCCAGTTTTGCAGAGACTCTCCTTAACTTGCCAGTAGGGCATGAGTAAGATGATGGTGTCGAGGAGATGTGGGTTCTTGGCCTGTAGCAGGAAGCAGTGCTGGAAACAGAATTTGATGCCCACAGAAGTATCAGTTCTTTATTAATGATTTAAAACTACTTTAAAAATTAAATAAACTAACCCCAGACACTGAAACAGCCTTGTATAAAGCAAGTAAATAGCATTCTGGCAAGAGGCAACTTGCCAGAAACTTACTGGCTGTTACCAACAATCCCACTGAGGAAGTAGAGGTGCTGTGTTTAAAAGGCTCAGTCCTTTCCTCATTATCTGATTGCTTCCTGGGCAGGAATAATTTCTCTGTCATGTCTGGCAAATTAAACTAAAAAAAAAATCAAGCTGCTCCCTGGGATTTGTTTCCTCTCTGTCAACAAGCAGCCTGTTTTCTTGCATGTCAGACCAATACTCATGAGCAACTTGACCTGACACAGTACAGTTAAGACAAATTTTTAAGTAACTTGAGAAAAAGGGATAAGCAATATATAATTTCCTTTGCAACTTATGGGTGTGGAAGTGAAAATGCCAAATTTTAATGTTAGGACTTGATTCTGTCTGGTTTTCATGACTCATTCAGTTGGTGAGTGAGCAAAAAGATTGTGACAGAAAAAGCAAATATGAACAACTTATTTCAATTAACATACATTTACTCAGAAAACTGTTTCCTGTTCTGACTACAGGAAGAGTTGCGCTAACTTTGTACTGCCATAAATAAGCTTAAAAGTAAAGAAACTGAAAGTGTGGATGAAGAGGGATAATATCACAGTCTAGAGCTTCTGTCTGATAGTGCTACATGCCATGTGACACACTATATTATATATTCCACATCATACTAAGGTAAAACAATCCCATCTTCTGTGAGTAAAGTAGCTTTCACTACTCCAGTGAACTTTTTAATAGATTCCTAAATGTTCTATTGACCACTTACTGGTTTTCTTTAGTGTTGGAAAGAAACATGGTTCAGGATTTCTTGTACTCAATTAGCCAAAAGAAAAAATTTGCAGGTGTAGATCGCTGAGGTGACAGACCAGCAATGAGAGAGTTAAGTAAAGAAGAACGTTCCTCAGGCTTTCATTCTTCAAATTCTGAGTTATGCTCCACTGAGAAAGATGTGATAAACCCAGTTACGCCAAATGTGAGTTTGATTTGTTGTTACTGTGGTGGATTTACCTTTGCTGGTGGCCTCCCATACAGGCACTCTCTCACTTCTCCCCTTCAGCAGCACATGGGAGAAAATAAGATGGGAAAATATCACGAGTTGAGATAGGGACAGGGTGATTGCTGGACAGTTACTGTCATGGGCAAATGAGACTCAGCTAGGGCCTAAGCAAATTGTAGTTGGTTGCCAGTTACAGTAGGGTAGTGAGATGCAACAGCAAAGTTAAAGCACTTCCCCCCTCCCACCTCCTGCATTCTTCCAGATTCACTCCTTTTTTTCTGACTCCCCAACTCAATTCTTTTGAGCAATGCAGGGGACTGGGAGTGAGGGGCTGTAATTGCCCCACAACAGCTCCCCTCTGCTTCTCTTGCCTCCTCACACTCCTCCCTGCTCCAGTGTGAGCTCTTCAGTGGTTGCAGGGAAACACCTGCCGATCCATAACCTTTCACAGAATTGTCTTCTAGATTCAATTTTGAACTTCAAATACTGTATCAGATGAAACTCATTCATGACACTAATGCTGGATAAAATGAGTAATGCAGTTAAGAGGGTAAAACAAAAAAAAATGTCTATGGGGCTGAGGCTCAATTCCTTCACAGAAGGTGGTTTCTCATACCCAGCATGGGTCATGTGTGTTGGTGACGTGACTGCCAGAAGCCACACTCCCTTGGTGCATGCTGCTTGGTCTGCTGTCACGACTGGTGCAAAGCTGAGGACACCATTCCCACACTGGGATCCAAGGTGCAAACCAGCACATAAGCTTGGACTTCCTGAGTCTGCTTTCCGCTCTGTGTATCTTTTTAATGGCTCTCAAAGTGAACTGTTCTCTACTTAGTGTTTCTCTAAGGACTGAGGTGCAATACTTGGATGAGGCAGCTGTACTGAACTGACTCACACTCAGTTTGTATGCAATTTTCAGGTATTTAACTGACATTTTTAAACATGGTAGAATTGCTATGCTGTGGTCCACTGGGTTTCACATTTATGCTTTAGAATGTATTTTCTCAGCACTTAGCTGTTTAAGGCTTCTTTTCTCTATTTCCCAGATTCTTACTCATCACAAGTCTTTTTACATGCTTCCTTTTTCTTACTCCATTTATTTACTCACTGGAGATTCATGTAGCTCTTCTAAAACAGTCTCTTTGCTACAGTACCTAAAATGTTGTTTCACTGTTAGTTTCTTTTTTAACCAGAGTGACTAACATGACATCACTACATAACATGGAGATGGCAGAGACTGTGGCTGATGAAATTTCTAGCTGCAAATGTACCAAATAGAACTGTGCTGCTCCAGAGTGTAAATTATGGTGTTTTGTTTTGTTTGGGTTTTTTTCATTAAACAGTATATGTGTATATTGAACCAAATAACAGGGTTTTTAGCATAGCACAGATTACAGGGCTTTGATCTTCAATGTCAAATTCAGTTTACCTGTTACTTTCATGTTCAGCTAGGCAAGCTCCATTTCAGGATGGAAAGCTGTTATACTGTGGGTGCACACAAACCAATGCATTTAAACCATTCTGAGATGGACACTCTGGTAGTTTAAAGCAGCACAGCTAATTTTTGATCATTAATAATCTGAACAGAGGTCTTGAAAATCAAGTTAAAGACTAGTCTTCCAGATTCACCTTGGTCTTCTGGAGGGCTAAGTTGTATGTCACTTGTCACTTATTACTTGTCACTGAAACTTACAGTTCTCTTTTCTAGAGTTGGTGTGTGTTCTTTACTAGTGGACTGGGGAGAGAACACTGTGGATTGTAATGATGTAAAGCTAAATAAATGGCAGAGTACAGAAGCTTCAGAGTGATTATAAAAGACTGTATAGAGAGACACTATACAGAACGCAACTACAGAAAAGTTACAGAGAAGTTGTATATGAGCTATAGAAATGTTATTCTGGTCTTGAATACCATTTTATGTATCCAGTTGGTGATATTTTTCCAGAACTGTTTCAAACACATATATGCTTTAGAGTTGAAAACAATCTGGTTTTTTGTGAAGTCTAAAAGAAATTATCCTTCCCAACAGGGTATTGCAGATTGCACTGCTAATATTTTACTTCAACATTCATTCAATACACATGCTAGCAGTATACTTCTTCTTGTGTACCATCTGTGTTGTAGATAACATATAATAGTAGTAATTTTCACTCAGAAAAATACTTGAATGTATGTTGAAGATAGGCTTAGAATCACCTCCAGATACACTGCTACTAAAAGTTAAACCCTAATGAGGAACTACTTACTACATCTTACTTTTCCAGGTCAAATGAAAGTGCTCTGTTCTCAGTGTAAATCAGTATAAGTTACAGAGATAGTTTCTTATAAGTACCTGAGAAAAGACTTGGCATTAGACCTTTCCTTTGACATAGATTTAAGATATCGCTTCTAAAGAGCGCTGTCAAAAACTTTGAGCATATTTTTATAAAGAGCTGGATTTTTGCATCTTATTTCACAAGCAATGTAAGAAGCCTGCAAGACTTCTGTGAGGTTTGCAAGTTCCTTAAAGGTAGGTGCCTTTTTAATGGTTCTTATTTAGTATGAAAAGAAATATTCCTACTCTAAAGAGGTAAAATTCTGTCAGAGTTTATGATTAAGCTGAGGGCAAACTGCCTGGGTCATTTCCAGATTGGATCTTCTAAGTACACAAAAGATACTGATGCAAGTCCATTGTAGGGTCACCACTTTATTATGGAACTGAAATTCATGATGTGCAAGGAGAGGCTAAGAACTGAGATAATTTCTCCCTGAGAAGGTTGGGAGAACATTTGATTGTGTTTGAACTATGCAATTGGCAATTATAGAAGTGATGTAGCCAGAGTCTTCTCAGAAGTGGTAGCAAAACAGGCAATAGACATATGCTGTAACACAGAAAATTCCGTTCAGATTAAAGGAAAGACTTTTTACTTTGGTAGTTGGCAAGAACTGAAACAACTTGCCAAGAAAGTTTGTTACTTCCATCTTGGAGATACTAATTTTTCAAATGGATGAGGAGACTGAGAAGAATGACTCCCTTTGTGGTAATCCAGTTACTTAATGAGATAGAAAAGCGGACATGCACTGCTAGGAAAATGTAATGTTTCCAATGTCCTTATACCCCTTCAATACAACAAACAATGGCATCATACTGTTTTTGACACAGATCTTAGCAGCAGCTCTTCCCTTCCAGTGTGCTTCCAACAGTCTTTCAAACATGTGAAAACACGTTTGTGTTCTCTGTGCTCGCTCCAAAGTGTGGAGACATTTTGGGCTAAACAGATGGGTAATTCTACTTTGCTGTGTTGCTTGAGACACATTGAAACATTCTTTCTTAATATGTTTTATTAGGACCTGTATGGTTCTTTTATGCTGACAAAAGAGAAATATCTGAGATAGTGTGAAAGTATGCCATATTCAGCCTTAATCTTCATGTTTTAGCACATTTACCTTTACAGCAAAGTGTCATAGTAATTTGTGTAAATTTATATAAACATGTTTGTTGAGTACTCGCCAAAAGGAGACAGGCCCTCTGGGTATACTGGCACCACTTCCACATGGAAGAAGATAAGGGTCCTAGTTGTAGGGGACTCAGTCCTGAAGGGAACTGAGGGACCAATATGCAGAGTTGACCCTCAACACAGGGAAGTCTGCTGTCTGCCTGGAGCCCATATCAGGGATATCATCAAGATACTCCCAAACCTGGTGAAACCAACAAACTACTACCCACTGCTTGTCTTCCTGGCAAGTGGGGAGGGTGTTGTGTCCCATAGTCAAAAAGGGATGAAAGAAGACTTTAAGACCTTGGGACATTTGGTGAAGGGGTATGGAGCCCAGGTTATTTTCTGTTCCCTACTACCATCTCCAAGAAATGACAGGGAATACAATGCCAAGATTCAGTCTATGAATGCCTGGCTTTGAGGCTGGTGTTACAAGAAGAGCTTTGGGTTCTTTGATACT
>VZTY01024301.1:0-18192 GCA_013400935.1 Turnix velox | reverse complement strand
CCTCTCCAATAGCTCAATAGGTGACTCTAAAGCAAGGCTACCTACAAAATATATTTTCCCTTCATAAAACAGCTTCTACAGCAATGCTATGTGTGGGGAGACAGGAGAAAAGAGAGGAGCATGCAAAAAGAAAGCTTGGTGACAGAAGAAGATCTCACTCATAATGCATTGGCTGTCTTGGGACTGACTTTATATGTTGTTCCTTCCAGTCAACTTTTCAATAGCACTAAATTATTTTCAGAAAATATTCTGTGCCTTGGAAGATAATTCTGCTTGCAGGTGTACTGCTAATTCTTTTATATTTCTTTCATAACTCCCTCATTCCTTTCTGACAACTCAGTTTCAGGTTTCCCAAACATTCACAGATTCTTCATGACTTATATTTTTGGGTCCTGCCTCCTATTTCTCCATTTTTGGATTGAAAAAGACATAATTCATGATTAATCCAACAAGTTGAGAGCAGCACAGGAAGCTCAAAAATGGAGCAGTGTCTTCACCAGTCTGGTGCTAATTCTGACCATATTTTGCCCAGAAATGATTAGGGAATCTTAGCTTTTTCTTAATATCATCCTACCAAAAAAAAAATGTTGCTTCACTCCTTAGAGTTTGGGCCAATTGAACCAACAAATTGCAGACCATGAACTTGCAGAACACTTTTAGCCCTCATTGTGGAGAATTTTGCTAACTACTGGAAAACTGTTAACTACACTTAAAAGGCATGATCCTCAGGGCCAATGCAGGAAATTTCACCAACCTGTGGGAAGAATGCAAATATTAATTTTTTTTAGGGGTTTCATTAAGATAACTCTTCACATACAGACCTGCCCCTAGCCACACACTGGGAGTGGCATAGCTTACAGAACCAGTTTAGGGTTGTGGGGAAAAGTATCTTCTCCCTTAAATGCTGCCAAGAGACATAGGTGCAGATAACAGGGACANTCCTGCCTCCTATTTCTCCATTTTTGGATTGAAAAAGACATAATTCATGATTAATCCAACAAGTTGAGAGCAGCACAGGAAGCTCAAAAATGGAGCAGTGTCTTCACCAGTCTGGTGCTAATTCTGACCATATTTTGCCCAGAAATGATTAGGGAATCTTAGCTTTTTCTTAATATCATCCTACCAAAAAAAAAATGTTGCTTCACTCCTTAGAGTTTGGGCCAATTGAACCAACAAATTGCAGACCATGAACTTGCAGAACACTTTTAGCCCTCATTGTGGAGAATTTTGCTAACTACTGGAAAACTGTTAACTACACTTAAAAGGCATGATCCTCAGGGCCAATGCAGGAAATTCCTCCAACCTGTGGGAAGAATGCAAATATTAATTTTTTTAGGGGTTTCATTAAGATAACTCTTCACATACAGACCTGCCCCTAGCCACACACTGGGAGTGGCATAGCTTACAGAACCAGTTTAGGGTTGTGGGGAAAAGTATCTTCTCCCTTAAATGCTGCCAAGAGACATAGGTGCAGATAACAGGGACAAGTAGAACTCTAAGGATATTTAGAAACTAAAAGGAAGCAAAATGCCTTTATGGAAATGGCCTTTGCCTCAAGCAGGTCTCGGAGGACCTGAGAGGGCTGTGGGTGGCACCTTCTAGAACTTCTCACGGGGCAGCAGAAACCTTCAAGAGTCTTTTTTGAAACAAAGTTTCAAAGGGATCAACCTTGTGAAAAAGTCTGTGCAGTCTGCATTCAACTATTGTGGATTTCATAAGCCCTATAAAAGCTGACATGCGGATTTAGGAACCCTAAATGTTTGCATAAACGTCTTTTAGTGACTAAATAATTGCCCCCTGAAGCACCCCGAAAGAAGCCAAAGGAAACAGAAATCACCCTCTACAAAAGATTAAACCAAATTTCTAGTTTCTCAGCCAAGCCATTTTGCAGTTGCTGTAAGCCAAAGAAAACGTTAGGAAAATTTTCAGGAGGTGAAACTGCTTCCTCTTTTTTGAGCNCTCATGCATGAGGATTTGGTAAAATTTCGAACTTGCAGAACACTTTTAGCCCTCATTGTGGAGAATTTTGCTAACTACTGGAAAACTGTTAACTACACTTAAAAGGCATGATCCTCAGGGCCAATGCAGGAAATTTCACCAACCTGTGGGCAGAATGCAAATATTAATTTTTTTTAGGGGTTTCATTAAGATAACTCTTCACATACAGACCTGCCCCTAGCCACACACTGGGAGTGGCATAGCTTACAGAACCAGTTTAGGGTTGTGGGGAAAAGTATCTTCTCCCTTAAATGCTGCCAAGAGACATAGGTGCAGATAACAGGGACAAGTAGAACTCTAAGGATATTTAGAAACTAAAAGGAAGCAAAATGCCTTTATGGAAATGGCCTTTGCCTCAAGCAGGTCTCGGAGGACCTGAGAGGGCTGTGGGTGGCACCTTCTAGAACTTCTCACGGGGCAGCAGAAACCTTCAAGAGTCTTTTTTGAAACAAAGTTTCAAAGGGATCAACCTTGTGAAAAAGTCTGTGCAGTCTGCATTCAACTATTGTGGATTTCATAAGCCCTATAAAAGCTGACATGCGGATTTAGGAACCCTAAATGTTTGCATAAACGTCTTTTAGTGACTAAATAATTGCCCCCTGAAGCACCCCGAAAGAAGCCAAAGGAAACAGAAATCACCCTCTACAAAAGATTAAACCAAATTTCTAGTTTCTCAGCCAAGCCATTTTGCAGTTGCTGTAAGCCAAAGAAAACGTTAGGAAAATTTTCAGGAGGTGAAACTGCTTCCTCTTTTTTGAGCCCTCATGTCTCCCAAACTTCTTGTTGAATTTACCTCAAACTTTCCATTAAAAATTCTACTTTGGCAGAATAACACACTTAGAAAATTTCAAGTGGATAGGATTGATCTGGTAAAAGGCAAAGAGGTAAAAATTCTGACTTGAGGTGAAAAACCTCATTTCCAAGAATATAAAATGAGAACTACAATGAACCAGAGAACTGGATTTTCTATGCAATGTTTATTCCTTTACCATTATGCCACCTATAACTAGTGTCATTTAGGCTAATCTCAGAGCACAGATCACTTAGATCACTCCTCAGTATTTCATTCTACCAGCTGAAGCAAACATTTGAGGAAAAAATTATACCACCCTTCCTTTTCTTTAACATCTAGTGGCATAAGGAGGTGGTGATTAGCATAATCTTGCAGAAATTTGTTTATTCATAAAATTTATTGATATGTTTTACTCCCAAAAATGAGTAGCACCCTCTGCTGGCTCATCCACATTGATCTACTGCCACTGGCAACCAAAAGGCCTTATGTAAAATGTGTTTATAATGATCCATACTGGGAAATCAGAGATTTAGAGGTTTGTATAGAAATGTTGAAGTCGATGTTGGAAAATGAAATGTACAGGAGCACTGGGAAAAGTTTTATGCTCTGTTGTGGGGTTCAACTTCATGAATTTTGATGGAATTTTGCTATTCAACAGCAAGACAGACTTTAGCCACAAATTTGTGGTTAGCTTCATATTTAGACTTCAACAGAAGCTGAAAGTCTGAACAGGAAACCATGTGTTCTCTTCATTGGCATGGATATTTTCTCTCCAGACCGGTGAAGGTGTGCAACTTTTTAAGAAATCTTTGGAAAAATCAGCTCACAGCCCCCCTCCAAGGTAACACAAGAGGTGTGTATGGTGGTTCTGCAGCACAAGAGGGCTTTGCATACTCCAGTGCTGTGGTTTTGGAGGCTTAGGCACAGACAATGTTCAGGACACGCACATACGTCAAGCAGGCATACGAGACAGATTGCCCTTCCTTTCACTCTGCTCCAGAGCCCTTAGTGGGTTCTCTCAAGGTTGAGAGAAATTTGGCTGTTACTACTTTAACCTCCATAAATGCCTGATGTCATTTACTCACACATCCTGGCAAAAACTCCTGTCTGATCTCTCCCAGTCCTTCTCTCTTTCTCTCCAAGCAAGTCTCATCTAAGTGCCTGCTTTGTTCTCAGTTTTCCATCTGCTCCTCCATACCTTCCCAGGAGTGCTGTGACATGATCAACCAGAAGCATTACATAAAAGACCAAAGACAGTTTGTCAGAGGATTTTTTTGGCACAGAAGAGCAGAAGCAACATGGTAATGTGGCACTTGGCTCAGAAGTCATTCATTCTGAGAGCCAGCACTAAACAGCACTGAAGTCAGGGAGAGTTTTCCCCTCAGTCTGGGTCACCTTGGATCAAGCCCACAGTGCACATCTGGACCCATTTTGTTCAAATAGGTCTGTACTATCCCATCTTTTAACCTGTATCACTTTTAGAAAGGGATAAGGCAAACCTCAGCATTACATCCAATGCTCCACTGTTTCATGAGTCTTTTCCAGCAATAAGTGAATTTTTATACCATGTAATTTATTGTTAATAAAGATCTTTTTTTTCTCTGCTGTGGGTGTATCAACAACAAAGAATGTGCAGCCACTTTTCTCAAATGCTGTGGATTTGTTGATTTGCTTTTTATATAGGAATCTACAGTTTTGCCTGGGCTTAATATCCTAGCACACAACATGATTTTTGTAGAAGAATTTGTAGAAGATTCATCATAGGCTGAGAATAAAGCACATCTGGGGGATGTGAACTCTCTGTCATAACTGATGCAGGGAATTTCAGTAGAAAAATCACTCTTAAAACACTCCTAAAAATCATAGCAAGGGTTACTCTGTGTTTGATAAACTCCAATGCATCATTCCTTGCTTGTTTCAAATGGAAAAACACATAATTATTTTTAAAAGTTCATGTGTCCAACAGTTTCTGTGAGAGGATTTTTGTTTGCACTAGCACACAGTTATAGATGACAGGAGGAGCAGGATTACAATGTATTTGCTTTTCATGGCTGGAAATCCCTCAGATTTTAAAGCTGGAACCACTTAGAAGTGGCTACTTGAATGTGTCATGGAAGAGATAATAGCTTCTCTGTTTGCTTTAAAAATGTGGCCTATGAGTAATGTCAAAACACTTTTATTTTACTGAAATACATCCCAATTCTGTAATTTTAGCTTTACTTAGGAAAAGGATTGGTTTGTTGAAGAATTCACACAAGCCTATTTTCAGTTGTTGCAGAAATGGGTTGGAATACATCTTGAAATACGGTACAATTTCATCTTTATGTAGAAGACTTTAATGACACAGGGGAATCAAGTTATATTTTTGTATTTAAAACACAATACTGATATTTTCAAGGCAGATGTTACATATAATTTTGTATTATCCTTTGATGATAGAGTTTTCAAGAGTATATAGGCTAGGCATAGAAAGAAAGGTTCAGAATATGGTTGCTTTGAGTTGGAAACCTTTCAACTCACGAGTTTTTTCTATCTTTGCAATCAGAAATTTCAGAATCACACAGAATGATAGGGGTTAGAAGGGACCTCTGGTGATTATCTAGTCCCATCCTCCCTTACAGAGCAAATTCACCTGGAGAAATTGCCAGAAACTCCTCTCAAAGTTCTTGAAGTGGGCACTAATATGCTCTTACTTGTAAGAAAATCAGATTGTTCTTGTCAGCTATCTGTCCAAAATAATTCTGATACAGAATTCATAGAATCATAGAATCATAGAATAGTTTGGGTTGGAAGGGACCTTAAAGTTCATCGAGTTCCAACACCCCTGCCACAGGCAGGGACACCTCCCACTAGAATTGTCACAAATATTCCCATAACTTTTTTTCCCTGTGATTTTTGAAAGCAGCCTGGCATGTACAATAAATTTCAAGTTATTTTATTTTAAGCTGTGCAGAAGAAAGTCTTTTGGACTTGGTGCTGCAACTTCAAAGCCTTTTTTCTTGTAAACCAAAGAAGGTATCTTTGATATCATTGTCATTGGTGAAGGGAAGCTGTTTTTTTCAGAAAAGTGAAACTTTCTATGTTAAATAGGGGGTTTTGTACCATAATAATGCATTTGAAATTGACAACATTGAAAAAAATCAATATTATATGAAATTCTGGAAAGAAAATTAGTGTTTATAACCTCTTAGAGCTTAATGAATATGACTGCATATAAGTTAGTGTTATTTTCTTAGCTTTTCCTTTCAGGGGAAATTTCTGGTTTCCTTTGCACAATGTCTGGACAAATTTTCAATGAGATCAAGACAGATGGATTTTGAAAAGCACAAATATATAAAAATTACAGAACAAGAAACTTCCATTAAATAGAATGGTAAGGAAGTGACAGGCAGAAGGTCAGGAACCTTTGAGGACAAACCCTGAAGGTGAAGTTTGAAAAATTGGGAGAGAAATTACTATTTAAATAATGAAAATCCTGGACACAGGAAGGAGGCAGTGATATGATTTGCTGACTTGAAAACCATAATGAATAATTTAAAAAATCTTTGATTAATTAATGTGAACTGGTGAGAGAAGCTATGGTAAGAGAAAATTAAAAGGAAATGAAAGAAGGAAGAGAATACAGTGGGTAGACTACAGCAGCTTTAATAATATATCAAATTTTTCTATTTCAAATATGTATTATATATTATCAATGAGATAATATATTACTCCATAAATATTTTTCATACTTTTTTGTTTCTTTTCTTATTCACCCTACCAGAATCTTCTTCCATTTTTTGTTTCTCTTCCATACAACAATTGCTTCTCAGATATTACTCTGATTCCTTAACCCTCCTCTCTGATCAGAGTTCTTCAGTCTCATCTGCATGGCAAGGGTATGGTCACATGAATAATAGAGTGGTTTGGGTTGGAAAGGGCTTTAAAGATCATCTAGTTCCAACCTCCCACAAGAGGAGGTTGCTCAGTGCCTCATCCAGCCTGGCCTTAAACATCTTCAGAGAGGGGGAACTCACAACCTCTTTGGGGAACCTCTTCCAGTGTCTCACCACCCTCACTGTAAAGAATTTCTGTCTTATATCCAGCCTAAATCTATCCTCTTCCAATTTGCATCCATTATTTCTAGTTCTTCCATCACGTATCTTGTTAAAAAGTCCTACCCCAGCCTTTCTGTAGTCCCCTTCAGGTATTGAGAAGCTACTATGAGGTCCCCCCTGAGCCTTCTCTTCTCCAGGCTGAACAACCCCTACTCCTTCAGCCTGTCCTCCTAAGGGAGGTGCTCCAGCCCTTTGATCATGGAGTCAGAACATAGATTCAGCTGTGTGAGACATCTCACTGGTAAGCTCTGGCACAAATACTATGAAGAATCACATCTGTGTCCTTAGCCCAGATCTGATGAGACACAGAGCAGCACATCAGTGGTCACTTTCCTCAGCATCAGTGTTGTTCCCTGCTTTTGTCCTTCTGACTTCTAAATATTAGTTTGTCTCAGAATGTGGTGCTTACATTATGCTTAACACTTTCACAGGAGGAGAGGAGAGAGACTCAAGGTTGAATGTGTTGAAAGCAGTCACATCCTATTTCACTTTCACATGATTAAGCCTCTCACACCTTTCAACCCAGACATCCCAATTATTGCCTCAGAGCTTGGAAGTCATAAAATAGTTTAGGTTGGAAGGGACCTTAAAGGTCATCTAGTTCCAACCCCCCTGACATGGGCAGGGACACCTCCCACTAGATCAGGTGCCTTGTCCAGCCTGGCCTTAAACACCTCCAGAGAGGGGGCATCCACAACCTCTCTGGGCAACCTGTTCCACTGTTTCATCACCCTCACCATAAAGAATTTGATCAATCACTTGCAGGATACTCTGCCCACATCCTTCTCCTTTTTCATTTCCCTACATAGAACTCTTGCAGAGAAGATCTCTCAAAGTCTTCAACTCACCAGAATCTTTGAATTAAAAACACTCCCCTTTTTGTGGTTCTTTGTTCTTTAAAATAAAACCCAAAGTTGTCAAAAGGAAGGCTGTCCCTGTCATTCACATATTTCAGCTTTCCCATGTTCATAACAACTGTAATGGGAATTTTATCCATCCCTAAATCAAAGCTACTTGAAAAATCACATCAACCAGCTTCTTCACAAAGTCCAATGAGTGGAGAGATGGGAGGCCCATCCCTGAAAATTCAGTGGGAGAGGAAACTGTCAAGCAAATCCTAAAAATAATGGGAGGAAGAGGACTTGTTGGGGACTAATATCTGTACAGGCATGATCACTGAAGCCAACTGCAAAATCTCAGTGCTTTTAGCAGGCGGGGTGGAAGGTGTCTTAAGGGCAGGAGCTTACTCTGCAGGAATAGCTGGAGAATGCTTGGCACGAAGCAGCAAAACCAAGTGGTGAGCTCTTTGCACAGGCAGGGTTTTGAGCGCTGGTTGAGTCAGCTCTTCTGGGCAATTACCTTTAAAGAGCGGGGCAGGCTCTGAGTCACGTTTGAGAGGCTGAATTCATTGCAGAGCAAGTTGCTTTAGGCGCTGCCTCTGCCTCGTCAGCCCTTTTTGCACCCTGCTCAAAGAACAGCCAGATCGAGTGATTGCAGAGATTGCAGCTTAATAGGCTAAGGACACGGAGCCTATTAGGAAGGAAATCAGGGATCCTAAAAACACAACAAAAGGGCTAATCTTCAACAAGCCAGCAATTTCAGTGTTAATATTATGAAAGGTATCAAGGAACTCTTAATGGAAATGTAACATCTGTTGCTTTAGGTATTTCATCAGCCAAAGATCTTGATCTAAAGCAATCTTAGCATCACAGAATGGTTTGGGCTGGAGGGGACCTGAAAGATCATCTAGTTCCAACCCCCCTGCCATAGGCAGGGACACCTCCCATTAGACCAGATTGTTCAGTGCTTCATCCAGCCTGGCCTTAAACACCTCCAGAGAGGGGGCATCCACAACCTCTCTAGATAATCCCTGATACATAAAAAAGAGAAATCTTAATTGAAATTGCCAGGCATGTCAGATATGATGTAAAATTTTGCATAACTGTGTATCATTGATATGAACTAAGTAGCAAGTTGGCTCTCCTCCTGCTGCTGAAGTTGGATGGAGGCTGCAAAAGCAAGACTCAAAAGCAATCTTAACACTCAACCTTCTATTGGAGCAGGTCCAGGGGAGGGCCATGAAGATGGTCAAAGGGCTGGAGCAACTGCCCTATGGAGACAGGCTGAAGGAGTTGGGGTTGTTCAGCCTGGAGAAGAGAAGGCTCAGGGGGGACCTCAGAGGAGCTTCTCAATACCTGAAGGGGTCCTACAGAAAGGGTGGGGTAGGACTTTTAATAAGATATCTAATGGGAGGACCAGAAATAATGGATGTAAATTGGAAGGGGGTAGATTCAGGCTTGAGGTAAGAAATTCTTTACAGTGAGGGTGGTGAAACACTGGAACAGGTTGCCCAGAGAGGTTGTGAATGCCCCCTCTCTGGAGGTGTTTAAGGCCAGGTTGGACAAGGCACTGAGCAGCCTGATCTAGTGGGAGGTGTCTCTGCCCATGGCAGAGGGGCTGCAACTAGATGATCTTTGAGGTCCCTTCCAACCCAAACTATTCTATGATTCAGGGCTAATTTTCCCAAATTGCAGTTCTCACCTGCAGATCATCCTTGCAGCTGCCAGAACACGTCACTGCTTTCATGCTCTAATTTTATTTTTTTTTTTATACGTGTAATTTTCAGCTGCTGGATCTTGCTAATCTGCAGACACTGCCCACACAAAGCAAGTAGCCGCAATAACTAACGCAACAGCAATTGCTCACATGCAAAGAGAAGGGATTAAAAAAAAAATCCAAATGATTTAACATCCATTTGGAAAAGCATTAAGGAGAATGGCAAAATGGGACTTAAGTGCAGAGCAGGATTTCAGGATGGGGACAGTTCATCGTTCTTCTGGCATCTGTTGGGAACAGCTGTCTGCAAAAACCCTCTTGTCTCTATAACCAGGAAGGAGATGCTCCTCAGGGATCTTGGCCAGATGTAGAAAAACAAAGAGGAAAAGACAGGGGGGGGAGGCAGCTGTTCACTATTCAGCAGCTGAGGTGAGAAACCCACGAGCTAAAAAAATGAAGGTTCTCCTGGGAGGAGGCAGCCAAGTGTCCAGCCAAGGCACTCTTACCTTTCTGCCAGCATATTTATCTCCAAGGAAGGAGATGATGTAACAGGGAGACCCCAGACAGCCAAATCTTTGTGGAAATAGATCACTAGCTGCTCGACACATTTTGCAGGTATGAATTGTGCCAGAAGGGTAGTTTTACTCAGGATTGTATGTGCAGGGGAGGAGCAAATGTTCTTGTGTGCAAATGGAGCACCCCAGTAGAGACACATTTCCAGCTGCTGCTCTGTAAATATGCCCTGACATCAAAAGACTCTGTAGGAGCATAGCTGCGAGCCTGTTATGAACATTTTGGTGCTTGTGTTCACAGTTCCACTGTTTCAAAGAATGGTTGGGGTTGGAAGGAACCTTAAAGATCATCTAGTTCCAATCCCCCTGCCATGGGCAGGAACACCTCCCACTCAGTGCCTCATCCAGCCTGATTTTAAACACCTCCAAAGCCTTTCTGGGCAACAATGTTGGGATAATTCTTGTTATACAAATTTGGAGAAAGACACCTTTCCAGATATTACTTACCTATAACACAATACCTTTTCCCAGGCAAACCATTAAGCCTGGGTTTTTTTATGAGCCTGCATAGAAACTTCCTTGATAACTGCATGGATTCCATATTGATTTTATAAAATTATGTTCTTATTTGGATATCTGACAACCTTTCCAAATATTTACAATACAAGAGATATGATGGATACACACCTGTGGGAACACATTAGGAGGAACCCAGCTGCAAGTGGTAATGGAGTTGCAGGAGCTGTGGCTTAGCACAGGTTAAGGGAACAGATAAGCAAAGTCTTGTAGGGTCGATAAAATGGCTCCCAGCAAAGTACTGGGAGTACTGCAAAATTAACCCCAGTGTGTGTATGTGATGCAATCATAGCTCTACCTGCCATGTACACATGCCTTTGTAGTGACTTCTCCCTACTCTTCACCCTAAAAAGCCAAAGAGTGGCGTCTACGAGTCTGTCTGTGGGAAAGAGGGAGAGAGAGGGACTCATTAAGTGTTATTATCTTCTGAATAGACTTGGTCAAACAAAACAATAGGACAGCTGAAGCTTGGGGAAAGCTCCTCTGTGACACATTGGGGTCTACATCATTAACATTTCTTTAGAGACAGAGCCAAAGAAAAAAAAAAACTTCTGGTAGAGGCCTTTGGAAACGAAAGGTCAAAGAAGTGAAAGCAGGGATACATTCTAGTGGGAGGTGTCCCTACCCATGGCAGGGGGGTTGGAACAAGATGATTTTTGAGGTCCAAACCATTCTATGATTCTATGAAATATGGACATGAAGTAGGAAGGGAAAGTGCTGCTCTTCCAGCAAGGAAAAGTTTCTATCAAATAACTTGTGATGAAAGAGAAGGAATCAGATATTTGAACACCTATAATAAAGATGGAAAAGGAGCAATGTGGAAGATGAAGAATGTCTCCCAGCTGCTCAAAAGCCAAGATAGACAGGGAACTATGTATAATTTTTCTTGAACCATTGTATCTCCCACACTAACTAAAATAAAGGAATCCTTAGGAATTCCCTGTGTCTGCAAGTCTTCAAATATTCCCCTGGCTTACAGTGTGAATGGAAAATGTAACACCCCAAAAAAGACTGGAGCTGTGGCATGAGATGCAGTAGAGAGTGAAGGTGTGTGAGCCAATGGGTGGTACAGGGCTGAGGTTAACCTCTGCTTTAATTTGTGAGATGAGTAAGAGAGAGAGAAAACTGTCTGATAAAGAGGTAAGAGATAATGTTTGCTACTTAGACTATGGGGTGCTGAAATACTACTGAGGGCTTTGGTATAAAAAATATGCTTTATTCAAATAGAATTACAAACCATAGGAAACACAGGTGCTTTCCTTACCTATTGTTTGCATTTAATCTCATTGGTTTTGACACACTAATGCTTTCTGGAAAAAGAAACAAGGAAACTACAAAAATGAACTGCCTTATTTCAGAAGTGAAGGCATAGGAAGAAGACAAAGGCCATGAATTGTGTTTTAGTTCATCACATTCAGTCTCTCCTCTTTGTGTCTCTCATTTGTGTGTCTTTCCTGTGAAAGATGAGAGACAAAACCTCCACTGCTGTCATCCTCCTCACCTGATATTCCTCCTCTCCAGGTATCTATCCATAAGGATCTACAGAAGGACATTGCACCAGTACAGGCAAAAACACAGCAGAGGATCTGAGAAATCAAATGGCTGTTTAAGCATATCAAAGAGGAAGGAGGAAGTTGTAGTGGGAGGTGTACCTGCCCATGGCAGGTGGGTTGGAACAAGATGATCTTTAGAATCCTTTCCAACCTAAACCATTCTATTACTCTATTAAAGAGAAAGCAAGCCAGTAAGAGACATGACTCCAGCCTCAGTTGGGTTTATGGACAGAATTTTCATACTAATAGAGAGCTCTATCTGTGAAACCTTTGGAGAACAGGACTCTGGATGATTTAACCCAGGGACTCTACTCACACTGTTGTTGTTGAGGATGAAGTGTGCAATGCATTACAGCAGAGCAGGGAGAATAGGCACGGGTCAAGTATTTGGGCTGGTGACAGTCGGTGCCATGGTTCAGCAGGTCATTTTACTCCATGAAGAAGTGAAAGAGCTTTGCCTTTTCTGCTTGGGCAACAGAGCAAGGCCTCCTAAAATAGCAATAGTTTCAGAAAGTTTGTATAAGCATTCCATTTGTCAAAATCTTCATTTGCTTCACAGAGATGATTGATGAGTATGCTATTTTGTGCTAAATATGACAGTTTTCTTGAGCATTCCTTATTGATGACCTTGAACTTCACTCCTTGCAAGGCCAGCTGAGGCTGCAGAAGTGTGAAGAGCATGTTCTTAGGCTGTTGTTGCCTTCTGCTTCTAGAAAAAACATTTTTTGCAAATGGTTAAAAAGACCATTGTGCTTAGAGCAGTTTGGAGCAGCCAATTGTCTGAAAGTCAACTGTTACTTCTGTTAATTCTAGTTTACATGCAGGGAATCCTTAGCCTTAACTATTTTATAATACATTTTGAAGAACTGGAATAGTCACCTAAATACTTGTTGCTGCATCACAGATCCTTTGTCAATAGCCTGAAATAGTAATGCAATATTTGAAAAGAGATTTTCCTCTGCTGCTGTATCTAGGGCCTGGAACACATGACAATGGCAGCATGTATAAACCCAGATGAACTTCTGCTAGATCTGTTTGGTGGACTAAGGAAAGTATTTTGGATGGATAGAGGGAGAAATATTTCTAATCCCTTTTGGCACCTCTTTTTTTCCCTTCCACTCTACACCATGGTGCATTGCAACAGCAAAGTAGCAGCAAAGCAACACCAGTTCCTGGTTTTTCCCAGTGGGAGAAGCAGAAGGTCCCTAAAGCAGAATGAATGCATTCATTTTACTGTCTCTGGTTCTTGCTTGTTTAACATATTTTAATGTTAATGATTTATTACCTGTCATTTCCTCACAAGCCTTCACAGGCTTAAAGCCTTTGAATGGTCTGAGGTATTACATGCCCGATTGGTACCAAGCATGCAGTTCACAAGCCTCCTCCTTCTGTTTTTTCAACATGACTGCAAGGATCCAAGCACCTAGGTCTTTATTATGGGCTGCAGTATAATTAGAATGATGCAGTGACTTGAATGTTAATGGAAAATAAATGAGATTCATGCTGTTTGTAATATTATTACAAGGGTTATTGGCACAAAGGTCACTAAAATTGTTTTAAAAAACTTTTACTTATATAGCAGGTAGAAAGTTCATCTTCCCTAGTTGCCATTAATGACACTTTTTGTGCTGTATTGTGCTAGTCAGAAGGGATTAAATGATTAGATTCTTTTAAATCAAGAGAGTTTTATCTAATTTGTTACATGTAACACTGAAAAATCACCCACACACGCCATGACTTTGAATCTTTGGTTAAGTAGGATTCTACTTGTCTCTAGTGAACAAATGAAACCAAAATAAAATCCCAGGAAATAGTGCTTCAATTAATCCAATTTTCATTTGGGTCTGAAAACATCTTTATACACTCAGGGAACCTCCTCTTACCATGTCTTCTTTTATACTTTATAGTATGCAGTTTTCTTGTTTTTTCTAAAGGAGCTTATGGTTAAATCTGGATCTTGAATACTTTCAAGAGTCAGTTTTGTGGGCAAATATGTCTTAAAACCAAGGAAGCAGACAAAACCACAGCTTCCCTCAAAACTTTGCTTATAAATCCAAATGGATCACAAAGAGAAAAATCTGCTTTCACTAAAAGTAGAAAAAATATTCAATGCTGAATTTTCATTCTATACAAAGTAATATTCCAAACATGGAACTGGACAGTACTGGGAGAGAAACAGGATCATTCCAACAATCAGCCAGGTACCATCTGCCTGTTCTCTATCTCCCAACCATTCTGTTACACCTGGACTATTAAAAAATGACCACACCAACAGGAGAGATTTACCAGCGACTACCCTGGCTGTGTTCCCAAATAACTTTATAGTCTCTCTGGATGATATTTTTTCTTCCTAGAATGGAAATTATGGAGAAGAAAATTTTGCAGTGACTTGGTTTGCGTAGAGCCTGGACTTCCTCCCATGCACCACAGCTGAAGGGATCAGAGAACCTTTCTGCCCATTGTTGGCCAACACAAGTTGACAGTGATTTGCTCAAAGTATGCTTTGTGCTCTTATTTGGCTGTGTCTAGACAGCTAAATCCTTTGCTGCTATCCAAGGAATGTGCAGCTAATGTCAGTGATGTATTCACAGGAAAGCATTGGTTCTGGAGCACAGGCTTAACACAATTGGTGCAAAAGGAGCCAGGAGAATCTTTCCTGAGCAAGATATTTACTATGAAGCCTACTTAACTTCCTCCAAGAGTATAAAAAAGTAAGTTGAAATCTCACAAATTACTAAGACAACTAGTACTCAGTTTTAAAGCCATAGGAGGGATTAGTTAATGTGTATTTTAGCCACATGGATGCACAAACAACAAGCAGAAGAAGCAGAGCTACCTCCTAGCTATTCTCCATTACACTCATGGCCTCCTTGCTGTTCTCCACTAGGAAATGGAACTGTCTTAGGATAAAGATTTATGAGCTGCCTTAGGTAACTGTACTAGCAGTGGATAGGTGTTTAGAATAAGCTAAATGGCAACTCAGGAGGTCATTGTGTAAAAAAAAAGATTTAAAACAATTAGCACTAGCTTAGTTTGGAAAGGAAAAGACCATGCAGAATAAAATTCAGCTGTTGTGAATCCCAGTGGAGTTATGCTCACTTATAGAAATGACCCTTCATTTAGTGAATTTAGAGACATGGTTTTGATGGCATCTGAGGGTGAAAAGTCTATTAGTCTTGTAAACCATAACCAGTCATAGGAAAGACCAGGCAGCTTCCTCACAAAGGATTGAACAGATGCAAATAATTTGAGGCAGATAGTGAAGATTACTCCCATTTATCAATTGTGCAAGGAAAAACACAGAAAAGATAATTGAGTTGCCCACAGTCATGCAAGGAGTGTTAAATATGGCTGTTCTTTTTTGGGTGAAGGCTTCAGAGCAGAAGGTGAGGTAGATGCTAAATACAATCCTAACATTGCAGTAGCTTTGCTTTGAGCTCAGCAACGTGCTTGGAATAGTGTCTCTCCTATACATCAAGTGCAGGAAGACAATGTGAACAGTTTCTAACTCTACCTCATAAACTTCCCTGAGCAGGCACTGGAGTTACAATAACATCTTTGTTGGCTAACATTTCCAGGCACTGTAAATCTGTCTGAGTCTACAGGAGAGATGGCTGATGTGCAAATCTCTAAGTCACTGTTGTTAAAAAACAGAGCCTCCGTTCATCCATCTTGGGCCTTATTTTATAGCACACCATATAAATGAGAACTTGAAATGAAACTCTTTATCCTTCCAAAGTGCACAGTCACTGGGAAGGATAACGCAGCAGGTTTAGGCTCTCAGGAGCCTGGATCAGCTGAGAAAAGAGCAACTGAAGGACACATCTGTGTTTGCATTCCCCTGTCCAGAGGTAGTCCCTGCAGTCCATACCTATGTCAGTGTATCTTTATTCACTTGAGAAATTGAATGTGTTCACACAAATGTTCACCAGATCAAGCCAAGAAGTTGCAATCCTTATCACTTAGCACTGGGGAAGAGGCACAGTATTGTACAGGAATGTGCCCAAGGAATGCAATAACACGAGCTGGAATGATCTGGCTTCTTACCACATGAGGCCATGGAGAGAAAAAATATCTATTCTTCTCTGCTAAGAAGCATGCAGGAGGACAAGCTCTTATCCTTTGTTATCCGTGCTGTAAGTATGCCTTTATTTGTAATAAAACAAAGCCTCCTCTTACACATGGTTTTGACAGTACCCTTAACACGAGCCATGGATTGAGAGGACTTCTACTTTATGAAGAGGTTTAAGGTTCTGAATGATTTTGCTGAGTACAAATAC
The DNA here is from genome assembly GCA_013400935.1 of Turnix velox. Lineage (NCBI taxonomy): Eukaryota > Metazoa > Chordata > Aves > Charadriiformes > Turnicidae > Turnix > Turnix velox. Next base: position 1,827 of record VZTY01024301.1, on the reverse strand, counting down.
ATTTTGTTTTTACGAGTGACTTGGAAATGGAAAGAAAAATATTGAAGAGTTAGAGCTGTCAGCTCCTACAAAGCCTTTTGATTCCCCAGTCTTCAGTAATGTTCCAGAAATTCTGAAAAGCTTTACAGGTGAGATTTTGAGGGGTCAAACAAAATGCCACTTTTGAGGGCAAAAAATCTTTCCCTTCACCCTGTCCCATCCTCTCCCTCCCATAGCAGCTCTACTGCAGAGCCATATTTAGAAATGCTTGATCATAAGGTGTTTGGATTTGGCAGGGAATGGCTATGATGCACTTTCCCCAGGGCCTGGGAAAAAAAGAAGCAGGCAGCAAAGGCAGCTTTCACAAGCTGCTTTGAAAGGCAGTGTATAATTATAGAGGCTGGCAATGAAAGACAGAACAGCCTCCAGGGATATCCCTTTGCTCATTCTGCCTCTGACAGGGATTCTTGACTTTGCAGTCAAGTCCTGTCGTGTCCCAAGTAAGAAGCTCGGTCAGCAGTGGGTGAAACAGCTTGCATCATCTTTCTCCAGCTTATGCTAAACTATTAAAAGGAGGCAGGTCTGAGCTTTCCTTTCTTTTTTTTTTGTTTAATTTTTTTCTTTCTTGACAGACCTGTGACTCATGAATGTCACCAACAGGAGAAAACCAATATAAAGCTGTTTGAGCTTCTCTTTTAAGGATCACATAAGGTAGAGTGTTCACAGCTTTCATTAATAGAGCTATTAGAATTAATTATTGTTATTATGACAACAACCCTGTATTTAGGGCACCTTGCTTCCATTCTAAGAACTGACTTAAGTGCACAGCACATCGCTGTGATGATGCCTAAAAGCTTTGTGTTTTCAAAAGCTCAGCTCTAGGGCCACCTGCAGAGCTTCCTGAGAAATGTTTGCTGCTTCCAAAGATTGTTTTCCAAACCAATATTGGCTTCCTGCAACCAGGGCCTGTTCTGTTGAATCAGAGAAACTGCTTGTACCAGCTTCTCATCTACCTTTGTGCTGCTCACCCCTGCAGGATTTCTGGTTGTAGAGTAGGGTGGAAAACTCTTAAAAACCCCTCCATTTTTGCCTGTCAGTAGCACCCTCTTCCCTACAGTTTAGATCAAACCCAGTGCAAAATCTGTGGCTTAAACCCATCTCTCTAACTGAACTCGCAAAAAATTTAATGAAATATTCAGTCACCCACCCTTCCCTCTCCCTGATGCTAACAATTTCAGAGCCAGATGTTATGTATGACATCCCCTTTAGAATAATAAAACAAAGGTATATCTTTGGGGTGGAAATGACATGAGGAAAGAAGAAAGAAACGTGGCAGATAATGGCAAAGGAGAATACATTGCACTTCAAAAAGGTTTTTTTATTGCTATTTCAAAATTAAACCTGAAATTATTCATTGAAATGTATGTTGTTATGTGACCATCAGTTTCGTACATGTTATTAGAACTGATCTGTGTAAGGACCATTAGTAAAAATAGAATAATATAGAGCATTATCTGGAATTAAAGAGTGCTCTCAAATCCACTCCTGTTCTTCTTTCTGCTGAGCAGGACCTTCCAGACTTGAACTTTGTTGCACATGAAAACAAATAGAGCTGAATGGAAAGTGGAGTTTCTGTCACATTTATTCATTTCAGTACCTGTTTACTTTCCAAACTGGGACAAAAGGTCAAAGCACATGGTAAAACAGAAATTATGAAGCATTTTGATTCAGAAATACTGAGCCAATTCATTTCACCATTTTTCAAAGGGCAAAAAAGCATTTTGATATTCTGCTAAGTCGTTGAATTTACCTAAGGCAACTTATTCTGCTTCAGTTTTTCAAAAACTT
>VZTY01024299.1:4456-20852 GCA_013400935.1 Turnix velox | reverse complement strand
CACCCTCATTGTAAGGAATTTCAGAAACAATTTGGTCACTTATAGCAAGAACAAAACACCCCAACAAACAGGCAACTACAGACATGGTCCAGAAGACCCCGAGACCTGGCCATAAACGACTTCCATATAGCAAGCACTAAAGCACAGCACAGCTTCCTCCCATTCCAGCTCCAACTCAATGAGGCATTTTCAAGACCAAAGTCCCAAGACCAGACTATTTTTTAATGCAAAGTTTCCTTGCTTGCACCTCAAATATAATATCAATCTTCTCTCTAGTTATTTCTTCATCCCCAGCCTTGCTAAAGTGATGGCAGCTTCCAAATCCCCTGGGGTGCAGAGACCAAGGATGTTGGGATGTTATTTCACCTCCCAAACCATAACCCCACAAGGTTTTTTCACCTCAAACTGGTCCCAAACATTTGCACAGCTCCCACTGTGCAGCAGCACCCCGTCTCCTCCTACAATAAAAATCCCATTTCTGTGTATTTTGATTGAATTTCAGTCTGCATCCAAGGGAGACTTCAAAAGAGCACAGTGTGATGCAAAACAGATCTGTCCATGGATTGGAAGGACATTGATTGCTGGGGTTTTGATATTAAAAATGAAAAATGTAAATACTCTGAGAAAAAAAAATACATCAGAAGCCCTGAAATGGCTTAAATGAGTGCACATAATTGTAGAGTTAGTTATGTTAAGAAAAAAAAAAAAACTATTCCACAGGCAGACCATCTCCAGAGGAAAGTCAATAAGCTTTAAAGGATATATTGACCAGCAAGAACCCTGGAAAAACAGCTAAAAATGAAATAGTCAATCAATTACTTTAAAAAAAAAAAAAGTATTTTCAGCTTCCTAATATAGAGCATGATTAAAGCCAATGATTTAAATATTTGGACTGTAAAGTCCCAGTTTAAATTGCAGCTTGATGCTGGCAAAAAATTTCATTACCTAAACTTTGTTTGTGCAATAGCAGCCATTTTCATTTCCCTCCACAAATTCTTGATTTATTTCTCAATGTCCTTCTATATAAATAAGGTCACAGCTTTACAGGGATTATCTTTTTGCTCCTTTTTTTTTTTAACCACATTGCCAATTTGTTCTCCATTAAAGAAAAAAAATATTAACAATGCAGTGAACTTCTGTAAACACCAGCCTTTTCCTTATTCAGTTCCATTTCTTTTGCCTCAAATTAGATGAATTTATTAGCAAAGAGCCTTGATGTGAGCAGTTTGGCCCTTTCAGTCATTTTTTTTTAATATAAGATTCGGAAAATTCATCTTACTTGAGCAAACTGCTGGTCCAGGTGGTGCTTGCTCACACCCCACCAGCAGTAGTGCCCTAGCAGCTTGTCCTAAAACCACACAAATCCCTTTCTGATCCACTGCTGGAGATTTCCTGCCAAACCCACAAGTTTGGGATGAGCTTGAAATACTTAAGACAATGGAGGTTGCCACACTAGGCTAGACCTGGGAATCAGGTTTGGCTCTCAAGCACCGAATTTGAAGCAAAATTTCTATTGCTTTTCCTTCAGTGCTTTTATTATCCATCATCCTAGAAAAAATACTTTGCCAAGAGCATCAAGAAACCTCAAGAAGGGTGGGTGAGCCTCCAATCCCAAATGATTGTCCCTACACTGAGGTTAACGCTCATCTTTTGAGAGGGGAAAAAAAGGAAAACCCATGATAAGAAATAAGTTCTTTAGGGTGAGGGTAGTGAAACACTGGAAGAGGTTCCCCAGAGAGGTTGTGGATGCCCCTCTCTGGAGCATCCAGGCTAGAGAAGGCACTGATCTAGTGGACAAGGGGGTTGGAAATTGATCATCTTAAAGGTCCCTTCCAACCCAAACCATTCTATGATTCTATGTGTGTTGCTACAAGCCTGGAAGAAGCTGAGCCTCTTCATCCTCATGCACTAAACCAATTGAGTTCCAGCCTTAAAGCACTGGGGGGTTGCACAAGTGGAGGATGAGACCTCCCCAAAGTAAAGGAGATTTTTGTGCCTGTCCCCACAGCCTTTCAACCCAAGCACAGAGTCTGGTGGGCTCAGGCACAGCAGCCATGACCCCTCACGGGTGGCTTCACCAGGAAAGCCAGCAGGGAATGCCTTCGGGGTTTGTCTTTCCAAAATATATCAATTAATACAAGGCCAGGCCATGCTCTGCATAGATTTGTGCCCCACAGCTCATCTCCTGCTCATCAGTTAATTAAACTGAGCCCCAAGCCAAAGCCACCTCCTGCTTTGCTCAGTCCAGGGAACCCTTACACCCCGAGGTGTGTCCGGGACATCCAGCTCATCCCCCTCCATCAGGGCACAAATAACCCTCTGCATTTACATAGGGTTTTTCTGCTGTTTCAAAAGGTTCCACACATGCTTTTCTTGGTGGAGGGTTTTAATGAGGTCTCTCCCCTGTTTTCATAAACTCCTGGTGTGGCTGGCAGAGGCAGAATGGACAGGGGTTCACAGTGTGATGGCAGAGTGCTTTTTCCTAGGAAACAAACCTACAGGGGGGGAAAAAACCCACCAAAACAACAGCCCATTGTTTATCTCCCTTTTGCAGGTTTTGTTTTCTCACTGGAAGGAGTCAGCAATGCAGCAAACAGCTTCATGAATACACATATTGGTTTTGGCAACATCCCATTAGCAAAGAATGAGCTTGTGCAATTCCCAGCAGTCTCTTTCCTTGGGAATTTCTTGTTTGAAAGAAACCATTTTTCATGAGAGAAAAATACACATACACTTGGAAAAATAGCTCTTGCTAGCAGAGAAATCCTGGAGAGGGGCAGCAGCCACCACCACAGAGCAGATGTGAGTCCCAATGGCTCACACTCCCCCCATCAGGACCTTTTCCTGTAGAGTAGATAGTGTAAGGACATGTCCCCAGCATGTGACAACACAGTGTCTGCAAGGACATCTGCAAATGGGCTGGGAAGGCAATTTTAAACCCATGTTGTACACTTCTTACTTGCAAGTCTTTCCAATTCTCCTTGGATGGCAGGTCCATAAGATGTGGGACAGTAGAGAAGCATCCCTTAGTGGTCCCAGCACTATTGAGTATCTTCATCCATGGCACAGACAGTGTGATGGAGGGAACTCTCAGCACATGTACAGACCACACCAAGCTGAGGGATGCAGTTGAGGGATGGAATGCCTTGTAGAGGGACCCAGACAAGCTGGAGAAGTGGGCCTGTATGAACCTCACAAGACTCAACAAGGCCAAGTGCAGGGTCCTGCATCTGGGTCAGGGCCACCCCATGAAGGGGTGGAGAGCAGGCCTACTGAGAAGGACTTGGGGTGCTGGTAGATGAAAAGCTGGATGTGAACCATCAATGTGAGCTCACAGCCCAGATGTTTAATTGTATCCTGGGCTACATCATCAGCAGGGCAAGGGAGGGGATTCTGCCCCTGCTCTGTACTAGTGAGACCCCATCAGGAGCAGAAGAAGGATATGGACCCACGGGAGTGAGTCCAGAGGAGGACAACAATGCTCAAAGGGATGGAACACCTCTCCTGTAAGGATAGGTTTCTCCACACAGCACAAATTTAACACCTGAGCCTTCCAGGCAATCACTTCCCAGCTTTACCCAAGAGACAGCAAATGCCAGGAAGCACAGAGCAGGGAGATGAGGCGCTCCAAGTCAGATATGATGGACAGCTTTTTATTTCCCAATGTTTGAATTTAACCAAGTGCTACATTCCATAGTTACAGTATGAGGAGTCATTCTGGTCTGAAATAGAAAAAAACACAAGAAAGCACAAGGACTGCTAAAACCACTCTATAGAAGCAGTTCAGCCCAGAGAAAACCTCACCTAGGGGTGAACATCTGGCACTAGAGACACCTTTAAAAACCAACAACTGTTGAGTGGAGGCGCATTTCATCAGGGCAAGAGCTGTAGGTCAGCCAGGCTGGGTCATCCTGCTGGAAATAGGTGCCAAAGACCTCATGTGACACCTCCAGCAAGTTCTGGTTTGTGCTACTGGGAAATCCTAAGCCACAGGAACTCAGAGGTGAGCAACTCATCTTGTGCTGAGTCCAGAGACTCTTACTGCTGCAGCAAAGTCACCACCACTGCCATGGCTTAGCCCTGTCATGACCCACACCTCTACATATAGGGTCTTGCAAATCAGCCAGCACAGAGGATGAAGAAGGCTCTTCTAGGCTGTTTTGCACATCCTACCTCCTTCAAAATAATCTGCTTTGCTTGGCAATGCAGAGGTATGGATTAAATCAGTAGAAGGTTATGAGACTGCTTCAGTTCCCCCTCTGAAACCCTCCTCCCCTCCCTGCCTGCAGTCAAATAATTGCAAGGAAATGAAATCAAACTCCAGGAGTTGTGCAGAGAATATTTTTAAGAGACCAAAAGTCTCCTGGCCTTGGATGAGAAGGGAAGGAACTGAATGATGCTTGTGCTTTAAGGACTTGCAGAAATTGCACTGGTATTAGGGGCACTGCAGAAAACCCTGTTTGTGCTCCAAAGGCTCCAACAAGCTTCACTCTGGGCTGGTTTTGACTGTCCCTCTGGCTTCCACACTAAGAAGAATTAAGCTCAAGACCCGAGGAGCCTCCAGGCTCAGCCACCTGACCAAACCCAGCCATTCAACAACCACCTCTACCTCCACTGGACATCTTTATGGATCTCTCTGCAACACTGAGAAGCTCAGAAAGTTGCCCAACAGTGGTCTTTTGCCAACCAGCAGCTCATAACCAATGCCCCTTCCTTTGTTGGTGATGTTCAAAGCTAGAGACAGGCTTGGGAGTTAAGTTGGACCACAAAATCCTTTGGGCAGCTCTTCTATCCCACAAGGCCAGCAGAGAACACAGTGCCAATTTTGAACTGAGCATTCATCTGGACCTCCCTTTAGGCTACACTTCATCTCCTGCCCAGTCCATCCCACCATTCTTGCCATAAAACCACTGAGATGTTTGCAACCACTTGTCAGCCTCACCTGCCACTCTGCTGATTTCCATCCTCCCAGCCACCCCTGCCATGTCCTCACCAGACTTTTGAGGACACCAGGGCACTAAAACACCACCTCCACCATTCTGACTGGTAGCTTTGCCTTTAATTTTTTAAGCTCATTCTGTTGGGGAGAGAGAAGAGAAAGGAAAACTGATTGCCACTGTAGAAAGTCAGTGTTTCCTCAGCCCAATGAAAGGCCATGCCACCTCCCCACCAGCCTTCCCAAACCATCAAATCAAAAATCCATCCATAAAGCTCTTCCATCCCTCCTCCTCCTGACAGGCCCAGGAGCACTGAATGTCTCCGTTCCCTGTGCTGTTATCACACACTGTGCACCTTCTCACATCATCACACATCCCATACCTTTAACAGGAAAGCAGGAGGGGAATGTCTTTCAGCCTGCTAAGGCACAAAACCTTGCTGATCTTCAGCTCCTTGGGTCTTGCTGCTACATCTGCCAGTTCTTCAGCATTGCTGGCAGCAATTTTCCAGAGATCAGGTCTCTCTTTCAAGCTACAGCTGCATGCAAAGGACTCAGCCCAGTTACTGTCCTGTCTGCACCAATGTTTTCTCTTGCAGAGAAGCAAATCAATGCACTTTTGTCACCTCTTACTCTCCACACCTCCCTGGTAAAGCATTTGAAGAACATATTGCAGCTGCCTATGTAGTCTTGCTCCCATCCTGCTTGGCATCTGTACCTAAAAGACAAGGCTTTCTAGAGGTGATGTCAAGCAAACTGTGAGAGAGAAGTCATTCCACTTTGCAGCCCTCATCAAGCCATGCCAGGAACAGAGAGCCCAAGGGACACTATTTCCTGATTCCCAAAACACTTCACTGGACCATTAACGTCTCTCAACCTCTTCAAAGCTCCAAGAGACTTAAGAATGAGAAAGAAATAGGGAAAAACCAGTCTGTAAGGAACACTACTTCTTAGTTTGGGCTGATTATTCACTATGGAAGAAACCAGCCTTAATTTTAGGTGAGGGCACCTGGACTGTCACTGCCTGTCAAAGACATGGGGCTGCTTTTAACAAGGCAAAATATCTCTTGATCAAAATTTCAAGAAATTGAAGTCACAAGCCATGTGGAGCCCTGGATGGGAAAGCCTGTCCTAGAGGGATGAGGATATAAAGATTCTCCCAACGTGTTGATGTTCTGCAGTGCCTCTGCTGCCCTGCTTCCAACTCACTCAATGGGACAAACATGTGAGGGATCACACACAGCTCTTGGACTGGAAGACTGGCATTAGTAGCAGCATTTTGAACACAGGATGTCCCACCTGTCCTTCTCCAGGTGACTCAGATATGTGGGTAAGGCCTACAGGAAAGTAGAACTCTGCTTGCTTAGAGCTGAAAATTGCATCTGATGAGGCCCTGATCATCTCAAGAAAGAAATGAACTTCAGAAGGGTCTTCCAAATGTCCTCTCTGCTTTACAAACCATCACCTACAATCTACCCTTCTCAATCTGACAGGACCTTTCATCTTTACAAGGAATGAATGCAAAGGCATGAGCCCCTCATCAAACTACCCTCCCTTCTCATGGAATCACAGAATAGTTTGGGTTGGAAAGGACCTTAAAGGTCATCTAGTTCCAAACCCCCTGCTATAGGCAGGGACACCTCCCACTAGACCAGGATGCTCAGTGCCTTGTCCAGCCTGGCCTTAAACACCTCCACAGAGGGGGCACTGGGATTCAACTCTAACAGATGTGTGGTGTGGCCTCAGTTGTCTAAGCAGGTCTCCTCTGGCAACAGTCACCGTGTCTTGTATGAAGGATGATTCCTGAAAGAACAACAATTCCCACCTCAGGAACACAGAGATGTTTCACACACATATCATATCACAACCAGAAGCAGAGATGAAGTAACGCAGCCCTTTTTTTTTTAGCTATTTTGACAGCATTCCTGTGCAGAGCAGTATTAGCTTCCTCTGCTCAGTTCCTCTAATATCTCCCCTCTGCAATCTGCTCCAGAAACCCAGGCAGCATGGCAGCTTACCCCCAACTCATGCCATCCTCAGGCTTCACCTCCCCAACCCTCTGCAGTCCTACAGCTTCCCCTTTCCCCCATGGACAAGGGCTCCCAGAGGAACTATTTCATTTCCCGACAGCAAACACCTCTCCAGCTATGCCTGATGCTGTTTTCCAACTATTACCCACAAATCCCTCAACACCAACAGCCAGCAGCTCTGCACCCTTTGGTGCCTCTCTGCATTCAGTGGCCTGGAGACAAACTTCATCCAGGTCTCCTAAATGTGCTCCTTTTCACACAGCTTTCAGGGGCTGAAAATGCAAATTCCAGAGAGTAAAGGAGATACATGCTCTGCTTTCATATCTGCCTTATGGAAAGGGAGGATCCTTCAAACAGGAGGCAGAAGCTGGAGAAACTCCTGACCCATCTCTTCTCTTCCTTGCACACTGAACAAAAGCTAAGAGGATCCATGCAAGACTATCTGCCAAGTAGGTATATATTGTGCTGTAACAGACTGTGCTGGTTGAAAATGGACTACGATTTTTGTGGTGAATCACGTGTCCAGGCCATTCCTGTGCATCTCCAAGAAGTGCTGGAGCAGCAGAGCTGAAGGAAAACCAAGAAGAGGTGAGAGATGGGGACCCGAGTGCAGGAATGTGCTTCAAACTGTTATCAACAACACTGTAGTTGGGCACTTGTCAGGTGGCAAGGGACACAGTTCAAGTGGATATCTCATTAATTAATTAAGCAGAGCAGCTAACCTCAGCACTAATGAACTCTAGCTCAGGAAACTTAACATTTCAAATTAACAGAGAGTGGACAGAAGTCATTTGCAGTAAAGATTTCCATTCCCAGGCTAAGTGAGAGCTATTGTTATGATTCCAGTCCTGCCAGCCAGGAGCAAAACCAGGGGAAATAGGAAAAAAAGAATCATCCCGATGGGATCAGCTCCAGCTGCAAGAGGAAAAAGCTCTGTGGGTCTGAAAGGTGGGAAGGGGAAATCTCACTACTGTATCAAAACCAAACATCACTGGGTGGGACACGTAGAGCATAGCATGCCTTGTGGCCAGGGTGCTGCCCACCACCCCTAGGGGTGGCTGGGGCTGGAGGAGAGCAGTGATGCAGCACAAAGTCCTTTTTTCTCTCTCGCTTTCCCTCCCCTCCTTCCAAAAAGTCACAGGGTGTCGCCAGGGCACGTCAGTCCGACTCAGAATTCATCTTCGGAGCTGTCAGCCAAGAGCATGACTCTGTCTTGCATGCTGTTAAATTCCCTCTGCTAGGGGGGAAGAAAAGAAAGATGAAAGTGAAACTGAAGAAGGAAATAAAGAGCTTTTGGATCCCGCCCACCCCCACCCCAAAAACTCTACCCAAGAGATGCTGAACACTTAAAGGCAGACAAACCGTAAGCGGTCACTTTAAAGCCAAAATGTTTAAGGGGAGTGTGTAGGGTTGAGGTGTCCCTCTGCAGCCACAATACCTTTCTTTTATGTCTCTTTGAGCCATTTCTCCTTCGGCGACTCATTATCTTAATGCTGTAGAGAGCTCCCAGGATAAAGAGAGCTCCAGCTATTCCAACTCCCACAGGAACCAGCATCCCCGACATGTATCCTGCCTGCAGGTGAAAGAGAAAAGCAGAGCAGCACTCACAAGACCATCCTTTCAGAATCACCTTCCACCAGGATAAGGCTGCAGTAGATCCCCCTATGCTGCTTTCATGAAGGTTTGTTGTATCAGAGTCCCTGTCACCCATAGGATGGAGAACTCTGCTTTCACAATGGCTAATCAAGTCCCCAACCAGCCCCACTTCAGGATGAAACTGATGACCAGCTCAGTCACCATCAGCTTTTAGAGAATCACAGAATGACTGGGGTTGGAAGGGACCTCTGGAGATCATCTATTCCAACCCTCCTGCTCTGGCCTCCCATGTGGGAGGTGGATGGGAAAGGGAACCAACATCCTCCTGGCCACTTGGAGTGTGTCACAGCGTGGCCAAACCCTAAATATACCTCTAGAGAGAACATTACATGGCTTATGTGCTTCCCAGATTCAAAGTATGATAAAAAGCATGCTCCTAGGGAAACTGAGGGCACATCTTGGCACAGGAACAATCAAATTCTTTGGCTTTGCATGGGAAGGGATCACTTGTATGGGCAGGACAATGGCACAGAGGAAGGGCACACACCTTCAGCTTGTCTTCAAGCACAGCAAAAGTAATTCTGCTTAAATTCTGCGGCTATAAATAACATATTTGCATTGCCCATTAAATAGGAAATCATTGCTAATTTTAATTACACATGGAAAATCCTTTGGATCAAATTTTTTGGCTTTGCAGGGGAAGGGATCACTTGCAGGACAATGGAACAGAGGAAGGGCACACACCTTCAGCTTGTCTTCAAGCACAGCAAAAAGTAACTCTGCTTAAATTCAACGGCTATAAAAAATATATTTGCATTGTCCATTTAAAAACATCATTGCTAATGTAAAATTACATATTTAAAATCCTTTGAATCAAATTCTTAGGGTTTGCATGGGCAGGACAATGGCACAAAGGAAGGGCACACACCTTCAGCTTGTCTTCAAGCACAGCAAAAAGTAACTCTGCTTAAATTCAATGGCTTTAAACAATGTATTTGCATTGCCCATTAAAAAAAATTAATTTGAAATTACACATTTAAAATCCTTTGTATCAAATTTTTTGGCTTTTCATGGGAAGAGATCACTTGCATGGGCAGGGAAGGGCACACACCTTCAGCCTTGTCTTAAAGCACAGCAAAAGCAACTCTGCTTAAATTCAGTGGCTATAAAGAGCATATTTGCATTGCCTGTTAAAAAACATTGCTAATTTTAAATTACACATTTCAAATCCTTTGGAAAACATTCCCAAGCGCTTGTTATTTTATATTTTACTGGTTTTAATGAAAATTAACCCAAGTTTTAAAGTGCTAAATTGCTCCAACATCTGCTTCAGTCTCACCTAATTCAGGCTGGGGGGGGCTCAGAGGTGTAATAGGGGCAGGTACAGCCTGGCTCCTTCCCCTATTAGTGCTGCCTTCATTCACAGTGCAGCACCACAGCTTCACCCTCCACCATCTGCAACCCCCAAAATAGATTCTACAAGTGCCCAGGGACACATGCACAATTCAGAGCATCATCAGACAACTCTCAGCAAGTCTCAGTCCATTGCTTACAGCCACTCATCTGCATTCCCAAACTGCAATGCCACTTAGCAACATATTTGCAGTGTAATTGCTTTGCCTCCACAGAGGGGGAAAAAACCCTACTCAGTGTGTGCTGCCCTGCCTTCACATGCTCACCTTGAGAATGAAAATAACTTTTATCATCTAGGGCAGATACAAGGGGTATCCAGATCCCACTCAATGCTTTAAATAGCAGTGCCTTTCTAGCTGGATCCCATGGCTTGAGGGATCTTTAGTGTCATCCTGCAGGTCCCCTGAACACCCTATACCACAAGGCTGGAGGGGTGAGCTGCATGCCTTCACTCCAGATCCCCAAAAAAAGTTAGTGAGAACATAGCTAAAAAAACTATATCTCTGCAAGGCAATTAAGGTGCCTTAATTAGATGACCTAATTAGTGCAGCGTGGGGTTTTTCTATTTCTGGAACTTTGCTGCTGGCAGGGGTGATGAGGGGAGACTGGAAATGGCTTTTTGAGCTGCTGCCCAACTGGGTGTTCAGATCAGAAATCACTGTTTTTCATACAATGAACCCTTCAGCCTGTTTGTGAGTCTACACACGCCCTTTTTCAGGCTTCCCCCAACACTAGGACCAAAGACTTCTACCCCAAAACCCTGCAATAGGAAGAAGACCCAAAAATCAGTTTTCTCAGCCCTTCAGTGTCACACATCCCAACTCACAGGGGCTTTTGCATTTGTCTAAGAGGAAAACCCCTTCCACAAGAAGCTCCACACCCATGTTTTTAACCCTTGATCATTAGGAAGATGTGGCTCCTTTACAGTTCTTAGGGATGCCTTTAATACACCCATCCATGACCATTACACCTTCCTGGCTCTGTCTGGCTTAGAGGTAACAGCAACATAGGACTTCATATCCATTATTCATCATGGGAGACCCCCACATGTTGTCACTGATGCACACTCCTGGTCCCACACACCCCACAACCTTCCCTCTCCCAGCAGGGCAAGGTCTGACAGCCATAGGAGGACACACCTCTTGGGATGGGGCCATCATGTGCCAGGATATCCTTTTAATGTGAGGGTAAAATAGAGTGGAGAGGGTTGTGTCAACATCAGATGGAAAGGGCACACATTGTGACTGGTGCTGATAAACTCAACAATGAAGTGGAGGAGAAGGTTTATTTTGGAGGGATGTGTTTCACCAAAATTCAGTTGGGGGTCAAGTAACTTCGGGTTTGACAGGCTTTGCTAAGTGAAAATGTGGGGGAGATGGTTCTGGGATGATTTTCTCTCAAGTGGAAACTAATATAACCCCAGTGCTGATGCCGGGCACTGACATGCAGTTCAACATCTACCTGCAAGAGGTTCAGACTCTACAAAACAACTCTTCTGGTGGAACATGCAATAGGGATGGACAGAGGCAACCAACAAGGTGCCAAGAAGAAAAAGATAAAAGCTTGGGTTTCAGTGAGATGTCTGGTGCCTCCACACCAGTGTTGTACCATCTAGGGTAGGTTCTAGCATGAGCAGGTGACCCGTGCATGCTACATTGACTCCAGGCGCTCAACCACCCTCCGTGTCTGCTTTTTTACCTTCATTGGGAAAACCATTCTCTGTCCTTTCAGCATTTGCTCTGGCTGAATCCCAGGCCAAGGTGCTCTGCTATGAGCAGTACTCCACATCCCTCCTTCCTAGTGTGGGCAGAAAAGCAACTCAACAAGGGCTGAGAAGGAACCCATCTCAAACCATTCCACTCCCCAGTCCTGGAGACACCCAGATCCCACCTCTCTGTTCAGACCTAATGGTAAAATGCTGCTGAAATCACATGGAAAGGCAGGGAACAGCTGGCAATCTGCTTAAGCTTAGAGAGATGTATTTTCAGGGCTAGAGTTTCCTATCAAATCATTATTCCTATTTATCAAATCATTGTTCCTTTCTATCAAAGCATTTTCCCTACGAAATAATTTTTCCTATGAAATAATTTTCCCTACCAAGTCATTGTTCCTATCAAATCAAATCATTATTCCTGGCCGTTCTTTTGCCTGTTCACTCTGATCCCATTCAAGAACTTCCAAGCCCCATTGAATCTCAAAATTTTGTCTTAAAACACTACTTTCACCTAATTTCTAGCTTCATGGCTTTGCTGTCATCAACACAACATTTGGAAGGTTTCACAGTTGTTGCCAAATGTTAATATTTTCTCTAGAGACTGTAAAGCCATCACTGCTTGTGGCTGGCACAATGCCTGGTTCTATGTACCATCACCCTGCAACACCAGGGAGGAAAAAAAACCCCAAAAAACCCCCAGAGACTGTTATTTTTTCAGTCTGCCCATGTTGTCTCTTTTTCCTTATAGGAAATTGCAGCTCTTTTTGCATCTGGAAGAAGAAAAGCTCTTGTCCAGAGGTGGTAGCATGGCATGAAACCTCTCATCAGAAAGGATCGCTGCATCCTCTTGACTTGGATCTAAGACCAAGGTTAGCACTTGGAGGAAAGGGGTGGAGGTAAGTTTAGCCTGGAGAAGAGAAAGCTTCAAGGAGACTCTAAAAGTATCTGAAGGGGCTTCAAGAAAGCTGGTTGCAATAGGACAAGGGGCAGCAGTTTTAAATTAGAGGAGGGCAGGTTTAGATTAGACATTAGAAAGAAATTCTTCACCATGACACTGGCCCAGGTTGCCCAGAGAGCTGGTGGAGGCCCCATCCCTGGAGATATTTAAAGCTTGATGAGGCTCTGAGCAACCTGATCTAGTGCAGGATGTTCCTTCTCACTGCATGAGGGTTGGACTAGATGACTTTTGAAGGTCCCTTCCAACTCAATGCACTCTATGATTCTAAGTTACTAGGCAATATAAAAAATTAACTGGGGTAGCCTGAAGAGAAAGTGATTTTCTGACTCAGAGAAGTCTATAAAATATCTTCTTCTGCTCTCAGTTATGACTCATCAGGGATTTACTGCAGATTTACACCATTTTGCACAAGCAGCATTTGGTTCTTTTTTTCCCCAGACAAAATTTTAAGCCCCTTTCTCAGTTGTTTTCGTAGACATAATGACTACAATTACAAGAGTTTCTTTCTGCAAGTAAAAACAGTTTGGCTTTTAAAAGTAATGGAAACACTGAGCCTCCTACCTTATCTTTCAGCTTCTCCATCCAGCTTCTCACTGAAAAACAAGACAAAAAAAAGAGTTATAATCATGTTACTTCTGTTCTATTAATTAGTAACAAATGAGAGTATTAAAATTGACAGAAAGTAACTCCACAAGCTGATAACACTTCTTGTTAGCTCTCCTCTCTTCTTATTCGTAAAAAAATAAAATAGCAAATGCAGCAAATCAACAAGGGAAACTCTTCGAACAAGCTGGCAGGCAAGAAGTTCACTTTTGCCTGTGCCATTCACAACTTCAGAGTGACTAAAACAGGAAAAAGGGAAAAAAAAAAAGACTTCAGGTTTTTAACCAGCACTTCTCACATACAGCAGCAGGGTGTTGGACAGGGAGAAAGCCTACCAACATGGCTATCCTTGTCCACATAAATATTTCTCTTTCTGTTTGACATAATCTATAATATAATGATAGATTATCTATAATGATGCTCAAGAAAGTGTTTCTCCTTGTCATTTATTTCCATGTTTTTTTGGAGTCACTCCCTGCTCTGGGAAGTCACCAGATAACACACGAGGTCTTGGGTAGCACTGGAGGTGCTAAATTACAAAACCTTCTACAGAATCATAGAATAGTTTGGGTTGGAAAGGACCTTAAAGATCCCAGATCTCCATCAGTCCATGCATATACATGGTTCAAGAAGGCTTCTGTGATATTGATTTGGCCCCAAAGCTCATTTTTCCACATCTTTCACAATAATTGCATGGGATGAGTGATCTCAATCCACATTCTTGTAGCTGAACAACAGTGCATCTAAAGCAAAAATTAAGTCTGGAGCATTTCTGAAAAGTCAGAGGCAAGGGCTGCTCTGATAATATTCTACTCCCTGTTTTCAATGAATACAAACTCTGGTTTCATTTCCCTCCTGCTCTACGAAATGACAACAGCAAGTCCACTGGGACCCACAGGCTCCACAGCACAAATCTTTATTTGCTGTTTGTACAATTGCTTATTATTAAAAACAACCTTGTTTTCAACCATGTAGAGCATGTCAAATGCCCTCAGTAATCAGCCTAAGCCCCAGAAAAAAAAAACAAACAACAAAACAAACAAACCAAGACAAGGTGATTTCTCCTCCAGACCAGCTGCTTCTCCTAGAGATAGAATCATAGAATAGTTTGGGTTGGAAGGGACCTTAAAGATCATCAAGTTCCAACCCCACTGCCATGGGAGAGACACCTCCCATTAGATCAGGCTGCTCAGTGACTTGTCCAGCCTGGCCTTAAACACCTCCAGAGAGAAGAGGGGACATCCACAACCTCTCTGGGAAACCTCTTCCAGTGTTTCACTGCCCTCACCATAGTCATAGTCATCTAGGTTGGAAGTGACCTTTCAGATCATCAAGTCCAACCATCATCCCAACTTTTGCAAGCTTCATACCTGGACAGGGACTTGAACCCTTGACCCTCAGATTAGGAGTCTGATGCTCTCCAGAATTTCTTTCTTATATCTAGCCTGAATCTCCCCTCTTCCAATTTACATCCATTATTTCTAGCCCTCCCATCACATATCTTATTAAAAAGTCCTACCCCTGTCTTTTTGTAGCCCGCTTCAAGTACTGAGAAGCTACTCTGAGGTCCCCCCTGATCCTTCTCTTCACCAAGCTGAACAACCCCAACTCCTTCAGCCTTCAGATGCTCTTGCAGCCACAAGCTAGCTGAGTGACAGCCCCTAATCTGTGACAGAGGAAAATAATGGTCCCAAATTCAGGAAGTTAACGCAGCAGGAGGTCAAGAATCTGTCTGGCCTTTCAGCATCCTGGCAGCATGGCACTGGTGTGAAGCTGCAACAGGTCAAACTCTCCTGGGCAGTAACAGAGAACAACTGTGGTCCTGGACTCACCCACCAGCCTCAACAAGTCAATGGGACCAGATTACCATGAATTACCACCACTATTAATTTCACTAATGCATAAAACTGTGCTAAGACCTTTGAGAAAAGGACAAGCCACTGTGTCATTAAAACCAAGCACTTATTGCTCCTATTACTTACTCACAAGCAGGGTAGGGGATAAAGCACTTACTTTTTCAAGGCAGAATTGATATTCTGTGCTAAATGGCTACCATCAATTAATTCTGGCATTCAGACCAATTACACATCATTATCTGTAATTAATATTCTGAACTTGGTCTTGGAAGAAGAACATAGCAGATGGCATCTCCTCATAAAAACCCATCCCCTCTCTGAAAACACCAAGTGACTTGTTGCCAACAAGGGCAAGCAAATAAATAGCAACAAATTGTGTATCTTTGATCATCTCCTTTGTTTTCTTTTCTTTCTCTGATCCCTGAATGTCCTCAACAAATGTCTCTGGGTGTGAAATTCCTACCCAGCATCTGTGATTCTGGCTCCTCTTCCGTGAGAATTTTAAGGATCAATCCAGGCTCTCTGCCCTTGGGTTAATTTTGATCCCTGGGTTTCATAGGGAGCTCAGATAAAGGACTGTGGAGCACTTCAAAAATGAGATGCATGATCTGACATGACCTCAGCAATTTATATAATGTCTGGCTCTCTGCAAATTAATGTTAAATAACATATAGCTTAAGATTAAGCAGGTCAGGAGCAGGGTTGCCTGGCATTGGCAGCAGAGTAGACCAGGATGGATTCAGAGAGTTAGAGATGCACCATGTTATTTTTAGTCATTTTTACACAGCTTTCCTCTAAAAAACATTTGGGTTCTGCCAGACACAGGCTGAAAGCTCAGGAGAGGGGCAATAGGTGACATTTGAGGGTCTGTGGTACATGGCCCAACATCTCCTTTTACCACTGAACTCTTCAATGCTAGAAATCCAAGCAAACTCTTGGTGAGAGACACCCATTCCTCTCCTTTCCACTCTCCCCTGCATCTTTGCAGTTTACCCAACTGTTTTTTGGGGAGTTCACCTTTACAAAGGGAGTAATTTCATATCATTTGAAACAGAGAATCAAAGCAGAAGGGGTTTGTAAGCTGCATCCAAGTTTAGCAGGAAAGATCCTCTGACAAAGTGTTTGCAGGACGTACATCAAGGAAAAAAATCCCTCAAAACCAAAAAAAAAAACCCAAAAAACCTTAAAAAAAAATAAAAAAACCCCTCTAAAATAAACCCCTAAAAAACAAAAAACCCCAAAAAACCCCAAACCCTCCCAAAAAATAAAAAAAACCCCAAAACCAAAAAA
>VZTY01024295.1:29932-40428 GCA_013400935.1 Turnix velox | reverse complement strand
TGTGTTGAGGGCTCCAGAACTGGACACAGTAACTCCAGTTAGGGTTTCACCAGAGCCCAGTAGAGGGGCAAAATCCCCCCCTTGATCTATTGGCCGCACTTACAGAATCATAGAATAGTTGGGGTTGGAAGGGACCTTCAAGATCGTCTAGTTCTAACCCCCTTGCCATGGGCAGGGACACCTCCAACTAGACCAGGTTGCTCAGTGCCTTGTCCAGCCTGGCCTTAAACCTCCAGAGAGGGGGCTTCTCTTGATGCAGCCCAGCACTGGGTTGGCTTCTGGGCTGTAAGTGCACACTGGCAGCTCATGGTGAGTTTCTCATCCACTGACACCCCTAAATCCTTCTCTTCAGGGCTGCACTCTAGCCATTCTCTGTATCTATGCCTGCATCTGTGCTTGGGGTTGTCCCAGCCCAGGTACAAGTCCTGCAGCAGGTCATCATCATGCCCCAAATATGAGCTGGTGGGCAAGGAGACAAGCCTGGCTGAACAGAGAGGAAAAGAATCATAGAATCATAGAATAGTTTGGGTTGGAAGGGACCTTAAAGATCATCGAGTTCCAACCCCCCTGCCATAGGCAGGGACACCTCCCACTAGACCAGGCTGCCCAGTGCCCTGTCCAGCCTAGTCTTGAACACCTCCAGAGATGGGGCATCCACAACCTCCCTGGGCAACATTTTTGTTACCAAAAGCCTTTTCCAGTTTAGTTTCAGAAAAGTTGTAATAAAGCTCAACTGATTGATGTTTTTAAGATGATTCTTCTCTCTAATGTACTTCAGGGTTGAAGTTGTTTATTTTCCCCCTGATGTTCATCATTATTCCATCCCATTTTCCCAAGATCATCGAATCAGAGAATGGTTTGGGTGGGAAGGGACCTTAAAATCATCTAGTTCCAACCCCCCTGCCATGGGCAGAGATACCTCCCACTCGTCCAGGCTGCTCAAGATATAATTTAAGATATTGTAATTTTTCTGACATCCATTTCTGAGTGCCAGGCTTTCACCTTTGGATCCACTCTCCTTGTCTGTTTTATATTTACACTTTATCTTTCCTCACCAGTGAATCCCAGTGATTTCAGGTGCTCTTTCCTGAGCTCCTGGGCTTGTGTTGTGTTTTATTAACAGCTTGTGAAGATACCAAGGAGACAAACTGGGTCCTGCATCAAGTAAATGACTATTTGTGTGTGGGACAGAGACTCCTGCTTCCCACCACCACTTATCTCCTGGGAATCTCAGCCAGGAGAGACTGTCCCTGTTTACACAGAGACCTGTCTCCATGTAGTTCCCACACCCAGGATCTTGCCTTTGGTTGTTATGATGCTGAGGTGTCCTCATACAACAACAGTCCCTGGTCAGTTGTCTACAGACATGTCTACACCCCATGGTTTGCTTGAGGAGTGATTCATGTCATTCCTTAACAGTGGCAGCAGGGTGTTGACACGTGTCTTTTCCCTGCCAGGGTGACTGCTCTGATCAGTTTGATGTCCAAACTTACTCTTTTTTTTTCTTTTTTTTTCTTGTTTTTGTTTCTGGATCCAAACAACTTCAACTCTTTCCGTGCACAGGGGATAATTTAAAGACAATAAGAAACCTCTGTCATTATAAGGCGCTTCTTTCCATGTAACAGTGTAATTTGTGACAAAATCTACTTTAAACAGGGAAAGAAATGCCTTGTTTTCATGCTTCTCCATGAATATCAGAACAGATCTGTGCCTCTCAGTGCCTCACCAGCTTCTTTCTGCTTCCGTTCTTTTGATTATTTATTCCTTTCTGCATTCTCTTTGACTTTCAACTCTGTCAAAGAGCTGTGTTCCATGCACCAAAGCTCCATCCTCTTCAGATCTCTCTCTCTCTCTCTGACTGCAGGTCTTGGCTGTCTTGTTTAAATATGTGTATTCAAAGGGGCCTGCGTGTGGCAAAAACTAGAGCAGGATGCAGAGCTTCTGCTTAGAGATCCAACAACAGCACTGCTGAGGTACCCCACAGAAAAGTCTTGACTGGGTGGTCTTAAATGGATTTTTTTTTTCCTCTAAACCCAGGAGTTTTGCAGTGCCAGGGCATTATTATGGAGCTCTTCTCTTTGGCAGAACCCTTAGGACCTTTCTTGGTCAGGGTGAGTACCCTCCAGAGGCATCTATGTCTTGTATATCTGTGTTTGAGGATGGAGAGTATGGCATTTGAGAGCCAAATAACAAGCTTTTAATCAGAAACAGTTTCTTCCCATCCAATTGGGAAGAATTCCACCTATACTTTCTTAAATTCTTAGATCATCTTTATATAATAAGATGAACTTCCAAATTAGGAACTTGATGATTAACATAATTGTTGCTTTCATAAGAAATCTTGGTGAGAGAAGCCAGGTATAGATGCACCTTTGGTGATGCCTAGGATAGGCAATCAAATAGGATTGTCACTGTTTTCTTTAGCAAAACTAATGAAACTAGAAGGTGCCTGCTGTGATATGACAAAGGTTAATGGTTCTACTTGGCACTGGTGAGGCCCCAACTGGAGTATTGTGTCCAGTTCTGGAACACTAAATATAAGGAGGACATTGAGGTGTTCGAGGAGGGACATGAAGATGATGAGAGGGCTGGAGCAACTCCCTTGTGAGGACAGGCTGAAAGCGTTGGGGTTGTTCAGCCTGGAGAAGAGCAGGCTCAGTGGGNGAAAGAAGTTCTTTCCTGTGAGGGTGGTGAGACACTGGAAGAGGTTGCCCAGAGAGGCTGTGGATGCCCCCTCAATCCCTGGAGGTGTTTAAGGCCAGGCTGGATGAGGCATTGAGCAGCCTGGTGTAGTGGGATGCGCTCCTGCCCAAGGCAGGGAGGAACTAGGTGATCTTTATGGTCCCTTCCAACCCAAACCATTCTGTGATTCTAAACTGAGAAAGAAAAGACTTAGTCTAGAGAGAAGAAAGAAATGTTACCCTTAGGGGTTGAAAACCTGGCCCAGTTTGCCTGAAAAGGTCGTCAATACTCCATCCCTAGAAACATCCAAAGTCAAGTAGGAGGAAGCTCTCAAGGGCCTGATCTAGTTTAAGTTGTCCCTCATTGCAGAAGGCTTGTCTAGATGCTTGTTTAAGGTCCCTTCCAAACCAGTTTGTGATTCTCTAAACTAATCCTTCCCATGTGGGGTCTTCATTAACTTCTAATTTATTTCAGCAGCTCCTGTGCCTGTCAGCTGGTAGCAATCCAGCTCATCAGTGTGGCTGTGCTGGAGGAGGATGAAAAATATGGCTGCTTGTTCTGCGCTTCTGTGAGTGCTGGTGGTTTTTGCAGGTAAAAGTGGTAATATTTGATAAATTCTCTATCTCCTTCAGTAGAACCTGCTTCAGTGCTTTACATGTTACTAATTTTTATTAGAAGGAAATTTATGTGATGTGTTGAGGCTTGATAGATTGATACAGTGACTGGGGCAATGACCAAAGAAAGCAAAGATGTGTTTTTGGAAAATAAATGAAGAGGGAAGCATTTAATTTACCTCTCCCCCCCTCCTTTATATTCTCTCCAAAACTAGTGAAGGAGTTGTAGGGGTTGTGTGATGAAGAATGGCCATCTCTTAGTATGGGGATGAGGTGTGCTTCCCTCTCAGGGGAAAAGAGACAAGGAATTCATCTATGGAATTATTTCAGCTGAATCTGAAGTGAGTAATTCTGGACTAACCAGAGCTTTAGATCAAGAACTACCCACCACTTTTGAAGTGGATCATGTGAGATGTGTCTGATGTATATTAACTTCCATAGATGAGACTCCCTTCCAGGCAGTGTGATCAGTCTGAGCTTTCCAAAGCAGCAGTGTAAGGACAATCTGAGCCCATGCTGTTCTATTCACTTATACTTGGAGATTTTTTCCCAGCATTTTTCTCAGCTGGTCAGTAAATGGTCCTCCCTGTTAACCTAAAACTTTCAAATGGGAGATGCTACTGTGTCTCTCCATCCAATTCCTTGTCCCCATTTCCTTCAGTTTTCCTTCTGTCTTGTGCACAGTTTCTCTGCAAGTTTTTTTAATATTTCCATTTAATCATTCTGCTGCCCTTAATTTCTTTTCTGTGTCTATACTATAACCTGTATATTTTAAATTTTGTTTGTGTGGCTACTTTTATCCAGTTCACTCTTTATCTTTTTAATTCTTTCCTGTCTGATGCCCTGCTGCTTCTTCAATTTTCTTTCTATGTCTACTTTTATCAACCTCTCAATCTGTATTTTTTAATTTATTCCTGTCGTGTACCCTAAATTATATTTCCATATTTGTCTCTATTTTTACCCTGTGCTTATTTTCTAATTTTTTTCTTGTCTGTACTTAATGACATCGCTTATTAAATTTTCTTTCCATGTCAACATTTATTTTGCTTGCTGTCCTTTTTATATTGTTTTCCCTTTTCCCAGTCCCTTCTTAAATTGTTCTGCAGTGCTTACTTTTATTAAGTTGTGTATAATTGCTTTTTACAGCTTTTTTTTTTTTAATAGCATTATTTAAGACAGCCTTTGTAGTGAGAAAATTGGACTGCAGGAGAGGGGTAGGATAAAAGGGAGGCGAAGTTGGAGATTGAGGAGAAAAGATCCAGGTTTGTGGTGGAGTGGGAATCCAACCCCCTTCCTTCTGAGTAGGGAAGGGCTTTGCTTCCCATAACTCAAAGCCTGAAATACTGTTAGAACATTACCCTGTCCTTAACCATCAACCAGCATGAGGCTGTTGAGAGCATCTCAGTGTGTCTGTGTGTGGTGTTTGCTAATCTAAATCTCCTTCAAATGGATGAAGGAGCTGGTTAACTTCTTGTGTGAAAGGTTATTCTGCAGCTGAAATTGCTTTAGGTGGCTCAGCTGTATTTTGTCAATAAAATGTGCCATCAGTGGAGGGACTGGCAGTAAAGTAGCTCCTGTGTGTTTGTAAATGGAAAGCACGTTTGAAGGGCAGAAGATGGAATATTTGGTAGAGGCAGTCACCAATTGTGTCATTACTGAGTCTGTTTTCTGGGATTTATAATTCTAATGTGTTTAATTGCAGTGGGTTGATATGATTTATAGCTTGGACGTGATCCTTTATCTGGTATCTGTGTGATTCATATGGGTTTCTGTGCTAGAGTTAGTAAAGGGAAGGAAATTATGCATTCCTAATATTTATTAGGATGACACTTGTGTTAGAAATACACTTCGTAGCATCTTTGTAGGAGGTACCCTAAGTTAGGGGAGCAGAATGGTACAGGATGTCAAGTCTTTTACTTCTATTTAGAATGGAAGGATCTTGCAGAGTAGTGAACTTCTCAAACTTCAAGTTTTAGTGTGGTTTTCTGTCCTAAGCTTGAACACATGGACCAGGCTAATCCTTGGTGTAGCTCTCCTTTCCAAACAAGGAGTTGAGGTAACTGTTGAATTGCTGTAGGCTCAAGCCTTGTGCTTTTCTGAAAACTCTTTAAAGAGTGAGAAATCATGGTCTTGAAGGGAAAAGACTGGGAATAAAGAGATCTACCTGTGCTATTTGTTTCTAACACAGACTTTTTATGGGATATGAGCAAGTTGTTGATTTATTTGCCCCCTTCCTGCCTGTTCTGTCTATTTAAATTGTGTTGACAGGAACCTACAGGTGCTTTCCTACAGGAATAAGGATGTGCCCAGGCTCTGTTGTGACTGTGGTTCTATTCATCACATCTCCCTGCTGCAACACAGTGATTGGAGGGGACTGACTGTCTTTTATAAACCCAAATACATTTAGCTGTTGGTGGAGATGCTGTTGCCACCTTTGGCTTTGTGCCTTCTCCTAATCTCTGCCCTGATTAGCAGCAACTTGAGTGATTTGTGTCAGAAGACTTCTTTGTTTAGGATGTTTCTAAACTTTTTTTAGACTTATCTCTTTATTGAAGAGTCCTGGACACAGACATGCTCTGGGGTCTGTCATCCAAGCAGGGTGTCTGTCCTCACTTTGACATTTTGGTGAGAGCTTTCCAGCCTGATGATAGAGAAAGGCAGGACCATGAACAGCTGTCTTGCTTCTCTGCTTGGTGTGAAAGCTGCTGGTGGATCAAGTATCTGTTTAATATCAATTACTTTAAAAAATGATACCTATTTAGGCTAGGGAACTGATTTCCAATAAGAAAACACTAAAACAAATCCAGACTATAATTTTGTAGGAACCCCAGGAAATAAATGTATTTGTTCTTTGTGGTTTACTGGAGTAGTAAGATAATTTTTTTACCTTCTCTAAGCTTTTCATGATTTTTCTTGTTACAGTAGAGTGTGAGCTTGGTAGCTTGAGGACCGTAAGGCTTAATATATTCAGTTTATATTCATGAAGCACCTTGCAGCCTCAGCCAGAGATCAGGCAGGGCTTTTTCATAGAAGATATTATGCAGGTTTCTGAAAGAATAGTAAAAAAGCCCTTATGCCACACTCTGCAGTTTATCAGTTTCCTACAGCTTAAGACCCAGCCCATTTCTGAGGGTGCCTGCTCAATGAAGGCTTAAATCGAATGTGAGTGATTTCATGTAGAAATATCAAATGAAAAACTAGTTTGATGTCAGCAGTTTTGACCAATGTAGAATTTTTTATTATTTTTTTTTAGCTTTTGTACAAAAGCAGCAGCTGGTTTAGTCCTCTGATGACTACTTGGGGGGAAAATGAATGTACTTTGGTAAAGCTTTCCCTCCCTACCTCTAAGTATTTACTCACAAGGCAAGATCTTTTAAAAGGCATAATTAGAGGGATAGACAGGCTCTCCTAAAATCATAGATTGTTTCCCACTCCACGTCCACCACAACAGTGGAGACAAAATAGGTGTGGGGTAGGAAGAAGAGGTGCATTAGCTGCAGATGAAGCACTTAATTACCCACTGGTGGAGTGTGTTTAGGTGTGTCTGGAGATCCAAGCGTGTGTAATTTAGGCTGAACCTGGTGGACCTTGGAACTAGGTGATCTTTAAGATCCCTTCCAACCCAAACTAATCTATGATTCTTTATGTGCAGGCCAGAGAGGCTGTTGTGTCTCCTCCATGAGGTTTACTCACAGGGAGGAGGAAGAACCCTCCTCCACTAGTTGTTGGTGGGTTAGTTAGCTCATCTGCTACTTTAACTGCAGAGTTGTGTTCCTGTGCCTTTATTTATCAACAGATAGAGATATGAAAGCTCATAACCTCTTATTTTGGATCCTGAGGTTTGTGCATAGCATGGGAAAAGCTGTGTTACTGAAAGCTGAGCCTCACTACCAGTTTTTAAATGGACTTTCTTTATTTCTAATTTTGTGGCAGGTATACCCTGTTTTTGATTAATTTTTTTCCCAAATTTGGCCACAAATATCTCTACTGGGGGGCAGAGGTGTTGCTATGTGTGGGTTGATGCTGATGTTCTTCTTCCTGACCCTCCTCTTGGCTGGCTAAGAAGTCAAACTGGGTGAGGATGAGGAGGGAGCCAGCTCTTTAGGAGTTTGAAATCTCACTGCCCTTGTCTAAAGGGACAAAATGAGGAATTTGTCCCAGCTCTCATGCCCTGTGACAATGTCATCCTGACAACATGTTTAGTTATATAATCTTTGTTGGGTTTTTCCTCAATCTCAATGTCATGTAATCATAGACTGGGATTTTTTGTGCTCCAGAAAGGATATTTTCAGCCAACTGTGCTCTTTTCAGTTGGCCTGAGAGGGGGATGTTGTTAGAAAGATGAAATTTGATATGATGGAGCTCATGAGATAGGTTGTGGAATTGTGTTTTTGGGGTTTTTTTTCCTTGCATTTGCTGCTCCTGTTGCTCACTTAATTATAAGGCCTGGATAAATGTACCTTTTTGTTATAAATATTACTAATGTTGGCAGTAATTGAAGGTGAAACTGGCAAATGTATCTATCAAGCCATTTCACAAAGTGATCATTTATGAGCATAGCTCTATTAATTTGTTTAGTCAGATGCGGAGAAGCAATAAAAGTGATTGACTAAAAACAATTAAAACAGTAAAAGTAAATTGTTGTGTGCATTAAAACCTGCTGAGCCTGTCAGATGAAAATTGTAGGTTTAAATGTGAAAATTAAAGCTATTGATTTTTTTTTAGCTTGTGTGGATCTGACTACCACAGTCCTAATTTCTTCTAGTTTCCTTAGCTGGAAGTTGCTGAGAAAAGAATAAAGATAATCCTCAAACTCATTCCCCAAAAAAGCATCAGGATTCAGAAAGACATCTGATAAATATTTGTGTTCTCTTGGGAAGATAGGAGTGTGGGGGTTTTTTTGGAAGACTTATATTAACTGTCAGTATTTTGACATTGTAGAAGTGAACATAAATATTAACCAATAATATTAACTTATTGTACTTCAAAGAAGGTAAAGAATGAGACATTGACAGGAGAGAAAATACAGTATTGATACCAACTAGATTACTGGGCTTCTTGCTTAATTTATATATACAACTTCATAGTAATTTTATTTTTATATTGTAAATCTTGTATTTGGAGGTTTATTGCTTTTTTTAGTGTTTTATTAAAATGATGGCACAAAAAAGTGCTATATCTGGACAGGTATCAAGGGATAGTGATGGGGAATAAGACTCCAGACTGTATGTGTGGACTTCAGCCTCTCCAAAAGGGCTACTGTTAGGAACTGAATGAGCCAGAGCTTTGAACATGTATTGTGTGTTGGCTTGCCAGCCTTAAGCAATAGGTTATGGTATTATTTCCTCTTAGAGTTTCTTTAGATTTCTTTATAAATCACCCCTTTAGCCTGTAAAATATTTGATGATCTACTACTTGGTCAATAGAGTTTGTAACAATCTTGCTTTGGGCTGTGTGAGCCACATCTTCCAAGTTGCTGCTCAAGAGTAGACTCTTGAGTTCTAGGAGTTACAAACACTCAAATTTAGACTTAAAATAGTAAATCCAGCTTAGTACTGCCAGAGAGGGATGCTGGGGAGTCCAGTTGCTATGGTCAGCTTTACTGGGGCTGTGCTGGGGTGCAGTGATGCCTCTGGGTCTGTCATAGAGAGAGGATACCACACAGCAGTGATAAACTCCTGGCTGAAAGGCAGAATGGCTGATATGGGACAATTGTAAATAGAGTTATGGGATGTTTGTGGAGCTGGGTGCCTAGAATCAAAGCAGCCAGCAGTGATCATGAATTACTGACATGAAATTTAACCACTAAACCAGCTTATTTTGGGCTGACACAGACTAGAGCAATGAATGTAACCTGTGCACAGAGGTGTTTGTCATACCAAGCCCTTTCCTTATGGTGAGGATTGATTTTTGGGATGATGGGAGTGTAGTAAGAAGAAATTAATGTCTTTCTGGGGACATAGGCAGCATTTGTCTCAATGTGGAATTTTTTCAATGAAGAATTCAGATATTGGAAATTATTTCTTTGAGGACCATGGAACACTTCAGGTTCTTGGGGGTTTCTTCCACCAGATTGTGATTTCTGTGTGTGATTTCTGTGCTCTCCTTCAGCTTTTTTGCTTTAGGTGAGACATTGGAGAGTTCAAATAACCTGTAGACATTACAGACTACCTGAAGTTTCTCTTCATGATCATCCAAATAGCCAGTTTAATCAACATGTGGTGGGGTGGGCTTGTCAATAATGGTCTTACTGAAATGCCATCATGAGAATTAGACAGCTTTTATTTTTAAGGCAATTATTGAGTGATTTTTAAACAGTAGCTCCATAATCCTTGTGTAGCACTAACAATCATGTTAATTCTCAGCTGTTTGTGCTGGATGAGGGTAGGGTGGAAGAGCAGTAGGCATCTGCTGCCATATGCCATCTGCAAATAGAGAATGTCCTGCAGTAGGATGTACATCCCTCAGCACAGTAGGGATACCTCATACCATATGTCTGTTCCATCATGTGTGTTGAGGGGCTGAGGGAGAGGAGAGTTCACCACAAGAGGATTAACTTCTTACAGCTCTCTAAGGAAGCTGTCAAAAGGCCGTCACTTCTGGGCTCTGATTCAGCAAAGCTCACAAGCATATGCTGGAGTGCTTTGCTGAATCAAGTTCTCACAGAGGAACTTGTCAAAAAGCATTTTTACCTCTGTCCATGAAACTGTCATGCTAATTTTAAGCCTTCCAGAAGCTTCTGTGTGAAGCCTTTCTTTTTTTTTTTTATTGGAAGAAAATTTGTAAAGGTTTTTTTCCATTTGAAGGAAATTTTAAATAATCATAGAATCATAGAATAGTTTGGGTTGGAAGGGACCTTAAAGATCATCGAGTTCCAACCCCCCAGCCATAGGCAGGGACACCTCCCACTAGACCAGGCTGCCCAGTGCCCTGTCCAGCCTGGTCTTGAACACCTCCAGAGATGGGGCATCCACAACCTCCCTGGGCAACCTGTTCCAGTATTTCACCACCCTCACTGTAAAGAATTTCTTTCTTATGTCTAGTCTAAATCTATCCCCCTCTAATTTATATCCATTGTTTCTAGTCCTCCCATCCGATATTATGTTAAAAATTCCTTCCCCTGCCTTTCTGTAGGACCCCCTCAGGTACTGAGAAGTTACTCTGAGGTCCCCTCTGAGCCTTCTCTTCTCCAGGCTGAAC
>VZTY01024295.1:0-22818 GCA_013400935.1 Turnix velox | reverse complement strand
AAAGCACTGAGCAGCCTGATCTAGTGGGAGGTGTCCCTGCCTATGGCAGGGGGTTGGAACTTGATGATCTTTAAGGTCCCTTTCACCCCAAACTATTCTGTGATTCTGTGAAAACTGCTGGGTCAAAAAGATGGGTGGCTTCTGATTGTAGTTCTATGCCTTCTACCCAAAATACTTCAAGCACTGGCATTTCAGGGCAGCTTTAATTCAGTTTTTTTGACACTTGACCATAATTTCCTCCAATTCTCAAACCAGCAAGATTGTGGCTTGAGCATGAGTTATAACTTAGGTGAAAATAGATTATATTTGTCCAGAATTTACCATAAACTTTGAGTCTTGCCACAGTTAGTTGGGTTAGTTGAGTAAGAGCAGCTCCAGACCTTTCCCAGTAGTGAGCATGTGTGTTCTTGTAAATCAAAGTTATTAACTGGTGTTCTGGGATCCAAAGTACCACCTGCACATGGCAAGCTACATCACCACTGTGACTTTTTATCACTTTGTAACCTCTAGGGATCTTAATTGAGGTTTCATTGCACTGTTCATACACTTAATTAAAAAAAAAAAATCAGCCCCTATCCCATGAGTTTAACTTATTGTCCTGCTTCTGCAAATACCTGTGTGTTTTTAACTTCTTTAATGAGAGTAATTTTGCTGGAAATTAGCAAGAAATTTGGCAGATTGGGGAGTATAATGTTGTTGCTGTGTGGCTGGTACTGATGATGCTGTTGTTTAAACAAGACAGATTATTAGTTAACGTGTTCAGTTGTTAGCATGTGACATACCTTGTCACAGCAGAACCTGGGAAGTTATGCCCTTTATTCCCTTTATATTATCATATATTAAAGCTTCTTTTCTCTGAGACACTGGATTTATTCAGGTGCTGCTTTACCTGACTTGAACTGATAAATCTTTAATCCCAAAACCAGGCACTCAGGCTGTTTGTACAAACACATTTAGATGAATTTAGAAATTTTTCATCCAACTGGACATGGTTAATAATCCTTGTGGATATTCAAGAGAGTGTTTTTCTCTGAAGTTGGGTGTTATGCAAACTGCCACTTTAAACAATTTATTTGCATGTTGTTTTTCTCAATGGCCTAAACAAAAGTATGAAATTGCTCCTACATTTTTAAAAAACCCAAAACCTCCTGATTCCAAGCACCATTAACTGTAATTAAAATAACTGGCAGTGGTTTGAGAGCTATAAAGGGGTATTTTTAACTAAATTCTCAGCCTTTATCTCTTTTAAGAGAACACTGAAGTTTTACACAGATTCTGAATTTGATCTAAGTGTGTGGTTTCAGGAAGAATTAAATAAACTGTGATAATCTTTGTACATGGGAAGTTCTTTGAAGATGTTTTAGGAATCTTTATATCAACTTTGAACAGGATTATTAATTTTATAGTATCTCCCTTATCTACACAAGAAAATAGAGTTCTGTGTGGATGCTGGGTAGAGAAAATGATTTGAGATGGTCCCAAACTTATGACACTGATTCAACGTCTGGCCTTAGTGCTTATAGGGGAAACTCAGACCATTGATGTGCACCAAGTTAAATGGAAAACATGCAGTGAGATCAGAACTAGGTCATCATTTGGTTTAGGTTCATGTGATAGATGTATCTGTGAAGTAATAATTGCATAGAAGAAAGAAGATTTGGATATTTATACTTAAAAGGAGTGAAGCCAATTGTTTTTCATAGGTAGTGGTGGAGAGCTTTAGGCATAACTGCTTATTTTTCTTTGTAACTGCTACTCATCCAAGCAAAAAGTAAATCTTTCTTCAAATCTTATGCTGAGCTTCACAAGCATCTCTGCTTGAGCTATCACTGGGGCAAATCCACCTGTCAACAAGGAGGTTTTATTGATCAATTTTTACCACTTTGCAGTGTTTGCTAGTGGCCAATGTTAAATTCCCAACAGAGATTAATTATTAAGGATGTTCTTTCCCCTTCCTGGAGATTTATAGTGCTTTGTGTGAGAGAACACCTAAGTCTTTGGAGAATGATGTGATGCCAAGTGTCAGGTCTGTTAAGATCCATTACATGACAATTCATGCTGTGGTGCAAATGGTACTTGAAGTCTCCTGCTACATCTGTGCCTGTCTGTGGCTAAATACCCCTCTGGAGACTGACAGTTCACTTCTCTCTTGATGCAGCGTGTTCCATCTGTCACTGATGCTACAGTGCTTGTGACACATCTGAAATAATAAGGGCCTGCATCTATTCTGACCTCTTTAGAATTCATCACAACTCTCCTGACTTCTCCTGAAGTTAGGTCCTACCTGAAAATAATAGGAGCTGGGGGGAAATGATGTGTCCTCTCCTAGAAAGAAGCCTAAATTGAGCAAAACAGAGCTCAGAAGGCAGTAGGGCCATTTTTGTTACATAAAGAAGTTTTGCATGTGGGTCTATATGTGGATTTCCTAAGATTCTGAATCTCAAGGAGAATTTAAAGCCTCTGAATCTTTCATTATCTCAGCTCTGGTAAAATATGAAGGCTTTTATGCCGTGACAGAGTGCTATTTTATGGTAATTTATTTTTCAGGAGACCTCAGGAAGCGGAGGAATTACTTTCAAAACAGTCTAATTTATGGTCTAATATTTATATCGGACTGTTTCACAAGTAATTAGGTATCTCTGCTTGTATTGAATTTCCTTTTTAAAGAGCAATAACTTAAGTCTAAAGAAAATGCTGTGTAGTTCTCACCACTCCAAAGTCTGAGAGTGTTTGTTTTCCAGAGTGAGAAGTGGATGACAGTTATTTTCCCTACATGTAAAATAATGAATTAAACCCATTTCTTTTTGGATATAGAATATGGGTTCACTTTTAATGTCCAGCAGCATTATATCCCACTGGTGTTCTCAACACTTATTTGCTGCCTTTATAAGAATAAAAATCTCCAGGAAAAACTGAGTTTGGAGTCCCTTAAATCTTGCCCTGGGAATTATTTGGGTTTTAATATGGTTAAATTCACTTTTTTGTTTGTTTGTTTGTTTGTGGTTTTTTTTTTTTAGGTTTTGTTTGTTGTTGTTTTTTTGAGTGTGGGGGTTTTTTTTCTGTTTTATTGGTTTTATTTTGTGGGGTTTTTTTATCATGGAAGCTTCCAGCAAAGTTCTGAATTCTTGTTCTTTTGTGCTTCTTGCTACTTCAAACTGACATGCTTTAAATTCTTTTTGGAAAGAGAATCTCCACTTATTTGGTACTTTTCCACCTGCAAAACTGTGGCAACTCTTAATTGCTATTGATTTGAGAAACTATGAGTGAACTGTAACATATTTAGCAGGAAGCTTGTCACCCATGGGCCAGACCTTTCATTCCTCATGTTCCTGTGATGGAAATCGGTTCTGCCCCATCTGCTCTGGTGATGGATGTGCTTTCCACTAGGCAGATGGGCAGGTGACATCATAAGGTTCCCAAATGCACTGCTGGCAGGAGTAAAGACTTGAGGCATCAGGATGCCTAAAGTCCCCTGGAGACAAGGAATACCCATCTCATGATGTCATGTCTGCAGAAAGATGTTACTTCAAAGTGTTCATAGTGTTTGAGGCCTGGCTGTCAGTTCATGCTATCAAAATTGATAATTAAATGCTGTTTAACTGGGAGAATTTCTGAAAGATTCCTTGATTTGATAGGAGATCATGTTTAGTTGTAATACTGTGCTGTTGTTTCACTTCATGGTGCTACAGGGTGGATGAGTTGTCTAAATGCTGATTTTTTTTTTTTTTAATTATTTTTAAATTTTAAGTTTTTTCTTGCCTGCACTACTAAGTAGATATTATATTCTTTTATGAGCTTTATCTGACACTAAGTTTCAAACTCACTACTGTGTTTTGAAAGGGATGAGTGGAGACCTTCAGAAGAAGGGCAGAGATTTGAAGCCAAAACTGCAAAGGTCCTTTTCTAATGAAATTCTAACTTTTTACATTGGGCAGTGCTTAATTCAACAAACTTTTTGTCTGTGTTTTTGAAAGCTGCTTGAAACCATTTCTGTCAGGATCAGCTCTTGAAGTTTGTGTTTACTTTTGTGTCAAGTTGGAATTATACTTTTATCTAGTATTTATTGTGGTTTTTTCCTTACTCAAAAATATAGCCTAAAAGAAGATATAAAATAATTCTTGTAACTTAAAAAAATGTAGTGTTGCTCATTAGACTTCTTGTGAGTTTTCTCATTTGGGGAGTGATTTTTTTTTTTAATAAAGGCCTGCTAACTTTGAGTAAATAATTTGATTTTTAAAAAATTTCATGATGCCTCTTGCTGAAGATTCAGCAGCAGAGACTGATCAGTAAAATTTGGCTGTGCTGTGTAATGAGGGGTGAAGACAATTGGAATGCAAATCCAGGGAACAGTTGCTTTTTCACAGTCAGTCGGCTGTGTTGCAGGTGCATTTTCTTAATGAGGGTTAATTTGTCTCATATTTTAACCTGACAATACTTGGCATTGTTAGTAGTTAGTCTTTCTTAAAGAGGTAAAAGGAAAATTTTAATGTAAGGCTGGGTATTTGATTTGTAGTCATTTGCTAGTGCTGAATATTAACTGAAGTGATTCAGAATGGTCCTATTGTTTAGATTATTGAGAAAAGTGGCTTTTTGATTATTTTGAAAAATTGGGGCAAGGCCAGGTTCTAGTCTTCCTTGAATTGAAATCCTGACAGACTTGAAGAGGAATTGAGAAGGTGATTGTTGATTAGAATTTATAGAAGAAGAGCCAGAAATGGAAGAGTTGGGAAACCACAAAGTATTAAAATATCACACTAGAATTGGGAAGTTTTGCCCAAGGATAAGCTTAGGACTTGACTTAGATTTAACAAGATCACCCTAACTGTAAGGCAAGAAAAATTGCACCAGACATAGGCAAAAAAAAATCAGGGTAGCTTTTCTGCAGTTGCTTATTAAGCATCATGTGTAAATTATCCATTGTTATCCTACTGTACTTCATGGCCTTTTAAATCTCCCATGCCTCTTGTATTGACTTGTTTTCATCCAATATGAGCTCATGAATGCAGGATGCTGAAGTACTGGGTCAGAAATCAATTCCATCCTTCTGAAATATTACCTCTATGCTGGTGACTTCTGCTTCAGGGAATCTAGTTCAATATCCTATCTTCCACTCATATAGATTACTGCTTTAGCTTTCTCCTACCTGGAACATGCAGTGGGATATTCCTGCCATTGCAGAGTAAATAACACCAAAAAAATCAATGTCTGGAAAGCTTCCTTGATATGTCTGGCAATTGGCAAAGGAATTTAGGGCTTTTTCCCTTCACTTGAGAGCTGATCCTGGTGAATGATAACCCAAACACACCATGGTATTTATGTAATAAACCAAGGACTTTGGTGGTAAATAGATACTTGTGGAACAAAAAGCAGCATAACATCTGAGATTTAAGTTAATAGCTTTGGCGAGGAGGCCAGAAAAAAAATCAATATTAAGCTGTTTCTCACATTTCAGACACAGCCATTCTGGTTCTGCAGGTAGGTGGCACAGGATGGAGTGTGTCTACTGGCATATTCCATGTTATTACAGTTGGACAGGTACAGAATTGCTAGAAAGATTTGCTTATTAAGGAGGTGCTTTTCAGTTCTAGACTTAGAGTTCCTACTAGCACTTCATTTTGATTAAATTTCTGATGAAGTTGTTGGTGAAAAGCTATTTTTAGCAGAACGTTTCTCGTGTTTATTTGGTGTGTGATTAATAGCCCACATTCCACACTTGGCTGCCCTTTTTTACTCAAAATCTACCTTATTTTGATTAAATGTGGAGATTTCTCATCAAGCCAAGTTCTGCCTTTCTAAATTACAACCTGCTTAGCTGTGCTCTTTTACCCCTTCACTTCTAGGAGGTTCAGCTGAGGATTCATAAACAATGAGGATGACATGTGTCACACACCCATCCACCCCATCACCACTCTCCTTTGTCATGATTTCCATTCCTTAAATAAAAAGTATTGGCACTGTAAATGCCAAAAAAAAAAGCATGCTCTGGTGCTTTTATTAACCCTTTTGGGTAAGATGTGGCTGTTAGATGAGCAAGAACTGATCTTTGGGAGTCTTAAATGCAAATCCATGGAGGAAATAACACACTTGCCCAGGTTCTCTTCAGCAATGGAGCTGATATAGCTTGTGTTTTAGTGCCTGTAGTTATGATCCCTATATATGCATATATTGAATGCAGTGGGTGCAGCTAAGACCATAAATCTAGATCACAAAGCATAAAATCTACATGGAAGATCTAATCTAATCTGACTGATAAAAAAAGGTCGCTAGTAGGTAGTAAATTAAGATGCAGTGTAAAGTTTTACCTGGGGGTGCTAAATCATGTCAGTGTGTCAGGCTCACGGGGCTGTCTCTGTTAATAGCCACCATGTGGGTTATGTGCCATTGGGCTGGGAAAGAACATGAAGGAAGGTCAGTGTCTGTTGAGCCTTTCCTGTGTAAATGATGGTTTTTACAGATCCTCCTGGATTACTTTTGTCATTTTAGTGGTTATACAGTTTTTCATCAGGATGTTGAGCAGTGTGGCAGTGTTAAACACCTTTAACAGCAAAGCATTTAAAGAGGTACCAGGGCAAAGTGAATCTGCCTTCATTTGAGGGGGAACAGAGTGATTTTGTTAAGATTTTCTAAATATACCAATAAAATCTCTGAGCTGTGCAAATGTTTACCCATTTATCTCAGCCCTTGTGGTAAAAACTATCTTGAACTCTTTGAGTGCCTTCTGATTAATATATATTTAAAATCTTCTCT
This sequence comes from Turnix velox, assembly GCA_013400935.1. Classification (NCBI taxonomy): domain Eukaryota; kingdom Metazoa; phylum Chordata; class Aves; order Charadriiformes; family Turnicidae; genus Turnix; species Turnix velox. The sequence goes on along the minus strand of VZTY01024295.1, from coordinate 16,071 downwards.
TTGATTGCAGAAACACATTGAAGTGTTAGTATCTTTTAGGGTTATTCCCCTCTGTTACATGCAGTGTCACAAGCCCCTGAGCCCTTGCCATGTGTGCAAATGCACAGGTGCACATACATTCTATACCCTGTTAATAGTTGCAAGATCTTGTTTCTCATTTTCCTCCTTTGCTTTAAAATTGAATTGTAGCACTTGCCCTTGCAATTGCACTGAAATCCTCGCTACAACAGACTGTTCCCCACTGAGCTCAGGCTGTGTGTGTAAAAGTAAAGCAGGTGGTGAGCACGCTGTGACTTGGAGGGTTTAGGCAGAGATGGATTATGTATTTCATTGAAATTTTAAAACTCTTGCTCGCTCCTTTCAGAGGCTGGGAAGATCAAATGACTTCCCCAAATGAAAATCTTAGTGTGTGGCTGAAAAATCTCTGCTTCAGCTCAGCAGTGTGGTCTTGTCCCCCCCTGCCACTCAACAAAAGACTTTGTTAAAATCAGAAATTCGACTTGTAAGGATGCTGATGAGGAAATCTGTTCTTTGTAAAACAAGTGAGTGCTAAAACTCTTCCTGCTGAAACCAAAAGGGTTTGAAGTCAGGCTAAAAGTGACTTTTGAAGACCTTGCTGTTGTTGCTTGTGAGAAGAGCAGCTTTGTGCTATTTGAGAGCCAGGCTACTGGGAAATGTATTGTTGGACAGTGTGTTCCAGAGCAGTGCTGCTGAGAAGATGTGGTAGGTTCTGTCAGCAGAGCAGGCAAATTTATTCCTTTTTGGTGTGCATTTGAAGTTTTCAAGGTAATTTTTACAAGTTGTTTAATTGACTCTGGAAGCAGTAGAGCAAATACACCCTCAGACCTTTTGACTGATTTATCCCTCAGGCAAGAAAGCCAGAAATTGTGGAAAAGTTGGCCTTCTTCCCATATGCTGACTCTTCCAACCCCCAAATTCATGTCAATAACCTGTGTTTGGTTGGGAGTAGAGAAGAAACACCTAGCCTAGCAATATTACATTGAGAAAAAACAGTGCAGCAGTTTTCTGTGAAGTTGTGTGTTGTTCATGGTGAGGAATCAAGCAGCCAACTGCTTTATGAGCTTTTCTTGCTGCTGCAAATGGGGAGAAAAAGTGACTCTGTGCTGTGACATGAGGTGAGAGGTGTTGGAGCTGTGCCTGGATGGTGTCAAGGATGGAGCAGAAGGGTTATCCTCCAGGGGCTGCAGCTTGGGCCACATCCAAGCAGGCTCGAATGAGACATAAATGTAATTTGTCAAAAGCAGAGCCAGGGTTCTTATGCACAAATCTTAACCTGAGGTTGGTGAGAGAATGTATCAGCAGGAGGATTTCACTTGGGATCAATGTGAAGAGTTCAGATTGCCCTGGGGGCATTTTTCTGCAGAGGATGTAAAAGCTGTGTCTTCAACTTCGAGTTATCTGCTTGAAATGTCTTGTGGTGTGGCAAAATACAGTGAAGTAGATTTATCTATACAATTTTTTTGGAGTTTGGGCTTTTCTGCCTTCAAATTTCTTGAAGTTCTAAAACTTTGAAATTGGAAATAGTAAATATTTCAGTGCTTGTGTAGACAGTGAAGGTGTGGAAGGAGAGGGGCAATAGGTGCAACTAAGACCATAAATCTAGATGACAAAGCATAAAATCTACATGGAAGATCTAATCTAATCTGACTGATAAAAAAAGGTCGCTAGTAGGTAGTAAATTAAGATGCAGTGTAAAGTTTTACCTGGAGGTGCTAAATCAGCATCTAATTCTATTTCTTCTCCTTCTCAACCCCTTTTGTTTTGGAATAGGAGATGGCTTGTGGGGCTGCTTTTGTGGGATGAGATATGAGCACCTGCAAAATAATCAGTCCATGCCTGGTTAGGCTGCTCATGTCACTTCATGTGGATGTCCTGACAAATGAAAGCTGTCAAAGTGAGACTGTCCTTGGCAAATGGATTTCTTTGTGGCATCCAGTTGAATTTTGGCATTCACCTGATCCTCCTTTCCCAGCAGCAGCACCAGTATCCAAGTTTCCTAGTCAGGAAGAAGTAGGAGCACTGAGCCACGAGAGGTATTTCTCAAGTACTAGCAGCTGGAGGGCTCTTTGCCATCCTCAACTCCTTCTCCCGTTGAGCTGATCTTCCTAGGGAGGTCTGTAGTGCTCTAAAGGGAGGATGAGCAGCAGCCTGGCTGATGTTAACACCAAGAGCTCTATTTTTGCTTTCCTTTCTAGTTTAAATAGACTGGTATTAGTGTTACAGATGTATTCTGTCCCTTGTAGCACTATTACCATGAATGACCTGCCAGCATTTTCAGGAAAAGGTGTTAATTTCAGGCAGTTACAACTCGGCAATAAAAACTTGCTTCAAGCAGGGGGATGAAATACAAGTGCTTAGTAGTGCTGTTAATATTTATGCACAATCTTTCACAACAGTGGCACAGCAATTTAAAAGTGATTTCAGCTCAACTCTCTCTCCTGATCGCCCTCCAAAGGCTCCTTTTCTTCCCAGCACTTTTGTGCTAAGGGTGACAATTTGTTCACTGGGAACACTCATTTCTCAGTCAGCTGAAAATCCAAAATTATGGGTTCTGCAATCATAGCAATAACTAATTCAGTGATAAAACTTCTTACACTTTTTATCACTGCAGTTATCTAAGGCTGAGTGAGGATCCTTTGGGTGAAAAAAAAGCCACAACCACCAACACATGCTGCATGGAATGAATCCCTTGTTATTCCCTTTTTTAACTTGAGTGAGAAGTTTGTTTGGCTGAGACTTCCAGTACATTTGCTTTCTTTGTGAGTTTGCCAGAGGCTTCTGTACTTACTCCTTAGTTTGTGTCCCTTTCTCCAAGTTGTAATGATGATTTGGTGTCTTTTTGTGTCAAAACTGTAATATTTTTCCCATCATTTAAAAAGAAAAAAACACAACTATTTTTTCTCTCTTGCCATTTTGAAGGAAATGGTAACAGTCAATCTTTTGAGAGAGTGTTATGTTGTCGAGGACTATTAATTACATAGAGATTGGTTGGGCAGAACCTCATCTGTTCTCCAGTATGGCCATCTCAATTTAAGCCAGCAAAGGAGCTTCATGGAAGATGACTTCTCCAGCTAAGCATGTTGACAAGCATAAGGAATTTTTCCAACTTCAACCTGGTGCCTCTTGGCAAAATTTCTCATCATAGCTTCCACTTTTGGTGAATATTCTTTAGGATAACCTCAGGAATATGATTTTGGAGTCCCACCTTTTCTGTTAGAGAAGCAGCATGTCACAGCTTCTACTTCTATGGGATCTCCAGTAGAGATGAAGACCTAGGAGATGTTTGGGGGTTTTGGAGGCTTCCCTATAGCTACCTCCTACCAAACTGTGGGGTTGGTAAAATATCTCGCAACCCTTTCTTTAATTTTTTTTTTCTGAACTGCTTGGCACGTTCTTTCTTTACCCTTTCCATGTAGTAAATATTGCCCTTGCTGACAGGCCTGGTAATTGCCTTATGTAGAATGAAAGTCTTTCATTCTCTTTCGTTTTATAGTGTGCAACCTTCCACAGCCAAGTTTAAAAGGACAGGAAAAAATTCATGGTGTTTGCAGTAAGAGCATGTTTTATGCTTGCCTGCTGTAAAGCAGAGAGAATACTGCCCTGATATGGAAATGTCAGGTGCACAGGCCTGTGTCTAAGGCAGTAAATGTTTCTTTTATTTCTTATTTCCATTTATGCTGGTTGCTATTAACTTTAAACTTTTCTTGGCATTTGCAGCAGTAAAAAGGATATTTTTTTTTTAATATAACCCCTCACTGAGAATATCTTCTAGACTGAACTGGGAGAGGGTTATAATTTGTGTGTTCTCTGCAGCATCCTTGAGCTGTGGACTCTCTGTGTTGCAAGGAGAAGTGGTGGCATGAGGTTCACCTTCAGTCGTCCTGGTTTGTGATGATTCATTTTAAACTTGGCCTGACTTTTACTGAGTGACCTCAGGGCACCCAGGGAGAACAATGACACGCTCAGCTGCTCTTGGTCTTGTGGATTGATTTGTGTGTTTCAGGATTCCAAAGAATTCACAACTTCAGCTGAAATGAAGGAATACGTGATGCTTGGCAGTGGTACATGGGGCTGGAAAGAGAAATCCTATTGTATTTAATGGCTAGACAGATTTCCACAGACTTTGATTTAATCACTGGAGTATTGACAGGAAGGTTTGGCCCAATGCTTCCCTATTTAGCTGTTACTAGACTGAAACAGCAAACAGCAGGTATTGTCATGTTAGTGAAAGACATCCCACAAGAAGTTCTGCCCTGACATGCAGTCTGAACTGTAAAGGAACAACAATTCCTTTCTTGACCAGTGACTATTCATGAAAGACTGAACTGTGGGATGTGAAAGGCTCTGTGCTCATTCCTTATGAGTATGTGACAGGATTCTTCTGACTGTGAGAATCCATGTCCTGCTCATGGTTTTGCTTGTGACAGCCCACTATTACTTGCAGTTTTAAATGCTGATGCTGTCTGGAGGATGCTACCCTCAGAAACTATGACTGAGACTAGTTTTCTATTTTTTTTGGATAGTGGTATTTTCAAAATACACACAATACATACACTTCCTAAATGTGTGTCGTTTTCCCAGCTAAATATGATGCAAACCCATCTATGATGTATTTCCCACATCATCTCCAAATTTCCACTGATATTTTTATTTGGTTGGAGATCATCAAGGAACAGATTTCTGTATTATTACTCAATATTCAGCAGGTTTTAATCTGAAAGGAGAAGATACTGAGCAGCCTGATCTAATGGGAGGTGTTATATGGCAGGGGGGTTGGAACTAGATGATCTTTAAGGTCCCTTCCAACCCAAACTATTCTGATTCTGTTAATCCTCTACTGTTTTATTAATTTGAACCCTGTAAATAAATATCCTCTATGTCCATGTTTAATATTGAAATTTTCAGGATGCTTTTAGCCAAGATGCTGCTGTGGTATGTCTTAGTGAGGGGGAAGAAGTGGAATGTGATATTTTCATTCTGTTCTGTATAAATATGCCAAAGAAATGTTCATCCTATTTCTGATGTTCCAGCAAAGAGGATTTTTATGTGAAATAAATTGTTATACATCTTTTCAAGGGAGCCTAAATTACTTGTGGTTGGTTCAGTTTGCTTTGTGTGCCATATTGCTCTCTTCTGTCAAACAGTTGATAAAACCATCTAGCTTTTTACATCCATCACTGCAGGATGTGCCCAGTTATCCCAGCCCAAGAGCCATCTATTACATTCCAGTAGTCACAGCCAAATGATCTAATTTTTCTGATGGTTGTCTTCTCCGATGGTTCATAAACCCATGGCTGTTATCACATGAGCCAATGATAAGTGTTGTGTACTCTCTCAGCTATGAGAGGGTTGTCTTGCTAGCAAGGTAATATACAAATATAACTTTTGTGTGAATCAATAGCCATAATGATTTATTAAAAACACATGAGCATAGATGGCTCTGTGAAAGAAAGTCACAGCTGTTTACTGCCTTAGAAAAATCCTTAGAAGTATATTTTGAGCTAAGGTGCCTGAATCACCTCCTAAAAATATGGGAGGGGAAAGACAGCAAGCCTTCTGCCTTTGAGAGCAAAGCACAGCAGGAGGCATTGTTCTGCTGTAATTCATGTGGGATGTTGCACTTATCCATAAAGCACAATCGTGTAATCATATCCCAAAAGGCCATAATTATTTCATGATAACATTTTTCCCTAGAATGGCCTTTCTGGTGCTTTGAAAAGCATCTACTGTGGAGAAAATCTGTATTTTTGGTGCTGGCAGTTAAGAACATTGAGCAGTACTTGCAGCTGAGATAATGGTTCACAGGTTAACACAGCTTTTCAGACTTATTATTAGCTAGACACCACTTTTTCCAACCCAGAGGAGGGGGGGAAAAAAAGACAGACATTCTTTATCTAAACACTTCTAGCACCTTCATGTAAACACCTGTGTTTGTGTCAGGTCCAAAGAGAGAAGTGATTGATATTTTCTTTTCTTTTAGGAGGCCAAATTGTGGAGTTCTTAGATCAAAGCAGCAGCATCAATGCTCTGTCAGGTTTTTCCAGATGCTGGGAGAATCCAGTGAGGGCAGGGAGCAGACAGTGAGTGACATTTGCTTCCGGAGGGAGTGGTTGTGCTGGAAAGCTGCATGTTGTGGGTGGTGAGCTTGCCACTCTGAATAACACACAAAAGAATTGCACCATTGGATGTTTCACCATTGGATCATCTTCTGTGGATGTGTATCCTCAGATGATTACACAGTGTTATATAAAACTAGTTCAGATGCTGTTGTGATGCTACAGGGAGAGTTTGACAGGCTTTTGAAAGTGTATTTCAAAGCTCACAATTAAGTAATGATTCTTGTCAAAGAACTTACCTGTGTGTTTCTCTGAAGTCTTTTTGTATAAATTTTTCATCTGGTACTGAAACAGGAGCATGTCTCGGGATCCTTTAGCTGCTCTCAGAGGAATCATTGTACTTGAGGTTATTTAAATCTTTTTCACCCAAATAAAGGTAGACAGGGGAGTTTTCTGGTTTAGCTTATCAGAACCACTGAAGAACTTGGTAATTGAATGGTATGCAGTAGAAGGGCTATGAAGATCTAATTCTAACTCACCTGCCTGCCACCTCCTCCTACACTAGGTTGCTCAAAGCCCTGGTCCAACCTGGCCTTGATGAGGGGATGGAACATCTCACCTTCTCCTAGAGCAGGTTGCTTAAAGCCCTGGTCCAGCCTGGCCTTGATGAGGGGATGGGACATCTCACCTTCTCCTAGAGCAGGTTGCTCAAAGACCTGTCCAGCCTGGCCTTGAAGAGGGGATGGGACATCTCACCTTCTCCTAGACCAGGCTGCTCAAAGCCCTGTCCAACCTGGCCTTGATGAGGGGATGGGACATCTCCTACCTCTCTGGCAACCTGGGCCAATGTCTTGCCACCCTATTTCTTCCTAATATCTAAGTCCCATCCTTCTGTGTGACATCCCTACCCTCTGGTCTGCTGTCATCAACATGTAAATGTTGATTTCTTGTGTTTTTTTTAACTGCTGTAGGAACAAAGGATTAAATGGAGTCTCCTGGGTCAGTGAGAGCAGCCCTCTACACTGTGACTACCATATTATGTGTATGTGAGGCTTTATTTGCTTGTGATTTGCCTCTAAATTTCACTCTTGGTAGCAGGGTGATATCTCTCCAGATCTCTTATTTTCAAGAAAACAAAGGCTAGCTCCATCTTTGCTAAATTTGCAAACACTTAAGGAAAATCCATTTATCTCCAGCCACCAGCTTTCTGTAGCCTCTTAATTTATGGGATTGTCTATTAAATGGCTGATTCTCTCTGAATCCCTGATATATGTTTCAGGAGTAGCAATCTCTTTAATGTTTACAGAGATTTGTGTTTGCCTGCTAATTATCTTAAGTACTTTTTTTTTTTACTATATTCCCTCTTTCTTGTTCACTTCATTTATTGACAGGCATACCATATCACAAGCTCAGACATTTGCTAGATTGTTCAGAGTATTTAAAAATTAGCACATGCTCCATTTCTTTATATTAGGAAGGATATGGCTTAATTCTCATTTTCTCCATCTCTGATAAGAGATGGAGCATGGTGGGCCAGTGGCTATTGAGGAGGGGTTGTGTTTAGTTCACAGAATCACAGAATGTCAGGGGTTGGAAGGGACCTGGAGAGATCTTGTCCAATCCCCCTGCTGAAACAGGAACACAGAATATTGGAGATTAGAAGGGACCTCAAGAGATCATCTAGACCAATTCCCCTGCCAGAGCAGGGACACCTAGACCAGGTCACCAGATGGGTTTTGAATGTCTCCAGAGAAGGAAACCCCACAACCTCCCTGGGCAGTCTGTTCCTGTGTTCTGTTACCCTCACTGTGAAGAAGATTTTTCTTATATTTCTCTGGAACCTTCTATGTTCCAGCTTGTACCCATTTCCCCTTGTCCTATCATTGGTGGTCACTGAGAAGAGCCTGGCTCCATCCTCCTGACACTCACCTTTCCATATTTATAAACATGAATGAGGTCACCTGTCACTCTCTTCTTTTCCAAGCTAAAGAGGACAGCCAGATCAGATCACACAGCAAAGAGTCTAGGTGGGTTTTGGATGTCTCCAGAGAAGGAGATGAAATCCTAGAGATGCACTGATGGCTAGTTTTGGAGGTAGGTATCAGCAGACCTTCTATTATGGTGAGCTCTCCACAGAAGTCTGAGGTGACTCCTCATTTCTTGTTTCTCAAAGAGGTTGGGCTATCAATGCCCATGGTGATCCTGGCTGGCCTGAGTTGCTGTAAAAGAGTTGTGAATCCCATGTGTCTTTCACCAGTGAATGAAATTGCCCTGCCATTCAGGGAGAGGTGGAATATGGTGCTGGTGCAGCAATTGTCTTCTCTTTTTTTTGTTTTTAATAAGAAGCTTAAAGGCAATAACAGGCAGACGGTGGCAGCCTGATGTATTCTGCTTTGATTTCAGGCATTACACAAGGGAACAGACTATTTCCACATCTCCCCCTAGAGCTCTTTAGCAACAACAACAGCAGCAGCAATAATAATAACAATCCAAAAGTTATTAAAAAAAAAAAAAAAGCAGAACAAACCCACACCAGTTCCCTTAGGGAGTAGCACAAAGCTACAGTAAAGGTCCATAGGACTGGGCATCTTTGCTTCCAGTATAAAAATAGTGCATATAAATAACAGTATACAAGTGCTGTACTGTGAGTATTTCTAGTGTTAAATAGTTTTTTTTTTTTTTTCAATTGAGGAAATATAGTGAGTTTTTCACCAAAAAGGCTGTCTTTTTAACCTTTGCCTATGTAGGAAAACACATTTTTCCCTAAGCTTGGTATAGTAAATGAGAGACCTTGTGGAATTGCAGAGTTAGGCTAATGCCCACCTGGAGACTTATACCATGGGCACTTGGTTTGACCTGAAATGATGGGCTTGGAGGTCTGAGAAAGGGAAACAGCAAATATCAATGGAGGGAAAAGCTGACACCCTTTTAATGGAAGAGGGGTCACTGGGCTGAAAGAACTGATGAACTGCTAGTAAAATAAGTCTGGTATAACTCCAAGACAATGCCATGTGCTGTATTTTAAGACCATGGTGTGTGTTCCCAGGAAATAGTTCAGATTTAGCTTTTGCTGAGGGAGTCTCAGGCTTTCCATCTTATATAGCTTTACTTATATCTCTTCCTTCCTGTATTTCTTTTTTAATCTAAAATGATTAAAAAAGAGAACCTGTAGGTGCTTCAGTGCTGGAAATCTCAAGGGGACGTGCAGTTTTTGGGTTATTCTGAGTGTTATGTTTGTGGTGCAAAAATTGGAGGTTAAGAGAGAGGAGCTGAGGAAGAGGGGAGTGGTGCTGGAGGGAAGAGTTGTGCAAATCTCTTGTGGTCTCAGCAGAGGTTTGTATGAACAAAGGTTTCATCAGAGTAGAGCTAGCAGCAATGAAACATCTCTTATCAGATTGGAGGAAGGTGGTAGCATTACAGAGAAAAACTGAGTGTATGACCTTACATTTTCCATTCAGAACTAGGTATGAGGATAAGGCTTGTACTGGAAAACCATCATGTGTAGCTTGGTGGGAAGAGATGGTAAAAATGGTATTGTAATGGATGGAGCCAAGTGCAGGACTTATCTTTTGAGTTCTTGTTCTTCTGTCTGAATTTTAAGCCATGGTCTCCATCTCTGATGCTATTAGAATCATAAAAAAGAATAGTTTGGGTTGGAAGGGACCTTAAAGATTGAGTTCCAACCCCCCTGCCATAGAGGGGAAAAGTACTTTGCATCACTAGATGTTGTGATGAAATAGATTCATTGCAAAGTTTTGAACATCAATTTGTCTGTGTTGAATTTCTGTCCTCAAGGTCTTTGAGACAGTAGTTACTGAAGAGTTAAGAGAAACCATGTTTTGCATTAAATATGTGGTGAGGATGGTTGCAGTGTCAGCTGAGAGTTATGCTAATGGAAAAGGTTTTAAAAACAAACTTGGAGTATGTGTTAGTAAGCATGAGTTGCTGGTTAATTAGTGTTTTAACATGTGCATTATTGTATGATTCAAGGGTGCTAAAAGATCTCTGTGGTTGCATTTCCACTACTAGGCATTTTGCTTTAGATCAAAATATTTCAGTAGTCAAGGTTCCAGCTAAAACAGCCCTTTAACTTTTTGGGCTGAGAGAAGCAGGGAAAAAAAAAAATCTATAGCTTAGTTTAACCTTCTCTGTGTTCTTCAAAACAAGACATTAATCAATGACAATAGAAACTGCTACTATTGGAGCTGTCAATGTTTATAGCAGTGGGTTTAATAGCAAGGACATAAATATATACTTTTCATTACATCTTTGCTGTTATTTGCTCATCATCCACAGCATCTGATATTATCATAACTCTTCGGTTGAAGCTATTAAAGTTATGGTTTGTAGCTCACATTGGCATGAAGCAGACAGAGGCCCATAAAAGTGAAAAAGCCTCAGAGATTGAGATTCAACTATTAGGCAGCATCGGTCATTTTCTCCCAGTTCATGTAACAGCAACTCTAATCTTGGTAGATAGTATTTTTAACCTTCCCTTCTTATCCTGCCCTCTCCATGTTGTAAAATTTTTCCTCATCAGCTAAAGTTGATGTTGTGTTTGCCATTGCAAGTGCAGGATGAATTTGGCTTGTTTTGGTCAGACAGGAATAGTTGTTGATGTACTGATGAGAAGCAGCAACTTGGTTAGGGCTTAAGGAGGAGATGATGCTGTGCACTTGGAACCCAGAAGTCCAACCCAATCCTGGGCTGCATCAAGAGAAGTGTGACCAGCAGGTCAAGGGAGGTGATTTTGCCCCTCTACTCAACTCTGGTGAGGCACCACCTGGAGTATTGTCTCCAGATCTGGAGCACTCAACATAAGAAGGACATTGAGATGTGGGAGTAGGTCCTGGGGAGGGCCATGAAGATGATCAAAGGGCTGGAGCAACTCCCTTCTGAAGCCCTTCTGAGCACAGGCTGATGGAGTTGGGATTGTTCATCCTGGAGAATAAAAGGCTCAGGGGGACCTCATAGTAGCTTCTCAGTAAATTATGAAAGGCTGGGGTAGGACATTTGAGTAGGGTCCAGGACTGCAGGACTGGGAGTAATGGATGCAAATTGGAAGAGAGAAGATTCAGACTTAGATATAAGAAAGAAATTCTTTCCTGTGAGGGTGGTGAGACACTGGAAGAGGTTGCCCAGAGAGGCTGTGGATGCCTCCTCAATCCCTGGAGGTGTTTAAGGCCAGGCTGGACAAAGCACCGAGCAACCTGGTGTAGTGGGAGGTGTCCCTGCCCATGGCAGGGGGGTTGAAACTAGATGATCTTTAAGGTCCCTTCCAACCCAAACCATTCTATGACTTGAAGCTGTTCTGGCAGTTGGCCATTGTGGTGCCCATCCCAATTCTGGGCTGGGATAGTAAAGCTCCATTGGGTCATGTACTTCCAATGGAAAAATCTTTTGTAGACGCACTTTGTCTCTCTGCTCAGCTTTTCCTGGGAAACTTCTCCAGTGGGACCTGGAGCTCTTTATCTTGATTAGGAGGACTCCCTGCTGTCAATACTTTGGCTTGATTGCAAGTGAGTGGGTGAGAAAACAATGAACTGATAGAACTAGTTTATCAATTAAAAATGGCTGATGAGAAAATAAAGCCTCAGTTGAGACTTGTCAGGGTAGGAATGATGTGAGATGGTGACCTCATGGAGTGTAAATCATTCATCTTCTGGCAGAAGATGCCTGTATTCCTTCAGCTGTGGCCTGGAAATACCAGCAAGAAATTACAGATCAAATTCTGATCTGATTTTAAATATTGATTTTAGTGATTTGGTGTCTGATAGGATATGTGTTAATCTTTCTACCAGAGCAAGAGGATGAATCCTTATTCATATGAGACCTGCTCAAAAATCCACTCCCTTTAGTGACTTTTGAACTAACTTCTAAGAATTATTAAACGTTTTAGACCCTGGATCAGTTAGAATTTCTCTTTACCCACTGTATTTCAGAATATCAATTTTCACAGAGCATCAGTATTCTTTTATCCATCTCCTTTCAGCACCAGTCAGCTGCTGGGAGAGACTTTTGCTGTGTTTTCCCCAGCTTTCTGGAAATAATCCAGGTTTATCTTAGCCTAATTCTATATTGGAGCATTTTAGGATTTATTTTAGTCTCGAAAATTTCATGTGACTGTCAAACCAAATAAAACTCTTAAGAAGAGCCTGTATCCAATTTTATTCCTCTCCAAAGAAGTGGCATACTTAGCAGCTTCAGAACAAGTTGATTTGTATTTCAAGGAAGGTGTTATTCTTCATAAGCTGATAAATGCTTGTAGCAACTCTGCTTCCCAAAGAGGAATCATTTCCCTCTCTTGATAGCCCAGCAAGCCTTGTGCTGGTTTTTATCACATCATTTCTCAACTCTTCTGCTCCTGCCTTTCCCTAGTCTTTGTCAAAAGTGTTCTGCACCGATATAATAACTGTAAAGTGCTAAATAATGGCTGTGAACTTAGGAATATGTGAGTAAAGGCCAAATTCTTCACCTTTGCTTGTAACAGTCTTCTGAAACTCCTTGGATTGCTGTGCTGGTGGTGGGTGAGAATGGACACTCCTTTCTGATCTGTGGAGCTGTATTTACATGGAGCTGTGTCACATTTATTTTAGTGAACAGCCTTTTTCAGCAGAACATTTTTGTTCTTCAAAACTGAAGCTTCAAGGGGCAGGGGGTGTGCTTGTTTTAGCTTTTACTTGGAATGGTTTAAGGCTTGGGAAGGATTCCATGGTTTAAGACTTTGGAAGGATTCCATGGCTGAAGGGAGATGATGGGATCTTATCAGTACCTGAGGGGGTCCTACAGAAAGGCAGGGGAAGGAATTTTTAACATAATATCGGATGGGAGGACTAGAAACAATGGATATAAATTAGAGGGGGATAGATTTAGACTAGACATAAGAAAGAAATTCTTTACAGTGAGGGTGGTGAAATACTGGAACAGGTTGCCCAGAGAGTTTGTGGATGCCGCCTCTCTGGAGGTGTTTAGATCTTTTTTCTTACAGGCACTGAGCAGCCTGGTCTAGTGGGAGGTGTCCATGCCTATGGCAGGGGGGTTGGAACTCGATGATCTTTAAGGTCCCTTCCAACCCAAACTATTCTATGATTCTATGATCTACTTGCAAGTAACCTGGGATGGTGAGATCTGAAACTCCTCAAGACTGGATGCAAATTGGAAGAGGGTAGATTAAGGCTAGATATAAGAAAGAAGTTCTTTGCTGTGAGAAGAGGTTGCCCAGAGAGGTTGTGGATGCCTCCTTTCTGGGAGTGTTTAAGGCCAGGCTGGACAAGGCACTGAGCAACCTGATCAAGTCGAATTCCTTGCCTTATGGCAGGGAGGTTGGAACTAGATGATCTTTAAGGTCCCTTCCAACCCAAACTATTCTATGTTATTGTGGGTCACAGATGGAGGGAGGCTCTTCCTTCATCCAGTTCTTCTGTTCCTGTTCTCATTTGTGGTGCTGCAAAATTTGTATTTTGGTACCACGCAGAGGTTGATCTTTATTTTGTAAGGGATTAGAAATGTCTTGGGAGGGATGAAGCATCTCCTTGTATGTTCTGGCACATGTGGTGATGTGTGTGGGGCTCTGATATGTCAATGGTTCCTTCTCCTTGCTCCTAAATTCTGAAGTAAGCAGTGAGATGGTGGAACATTTTTGTGACTTTGCGAATAACCTGCTGTGGTGTTTCCATGGACCTGGTGGTCTTTATGATTGAGGGTCTCTGTGTTTAAACAAGTAGACTTTTGTGTCTGTGTTTGAAGAATTTTGGTTGTGCAGGAGAAGCAAACAGCAACTGGTGCGTGGCACTTGTTGGCTGAATGAGACACTACAGATGCTTTATTCAATCAGTGTTTTTTTAGCTGGTCACCTCCTGTCATGCCTGAATTCCTCTTGACATCTGATCATTAGCTGACAGTCCTGAAAATATTCCAGTCCTGAGAGAGGACAAACTTCAAATTGGCCCAAGATGAGGAAGAATCATGAGTTTAACTACAGAAACGTGAAAGGCTTGTGACTGCTGCCTCTTGTAATATTCACTTTTTCACTGTGGGTGCTCATTTCTAATCCTTGCCACGAGGTGTAGCTTCATTGGGCATAAATTGCTTTTGGAGCAGAGCAGCAGGGGAGAGAACAGTTACTTCTGCCTGAGAACAGGTCATTCCCTTTGGCTTGGCCACAACCATTTATGTATCTGAGGACCACAAGCACATGAGGTTCTTTAAGGTCCCTTCCCTTTCAGAGGGTATATTACACATTAAAATGCCTGTTCCATAAAGATTCTTAATTTGTTATAAATGTCTTTTAAAAGTCTTTGAAAGGATTTTTTTTTTTTAGGTGAGCAATGTGGATTGTTCACTGACATTGTAAATGAAGCTTGTGTTTCTGTTTTGTTTTTAACAAATGATTGTCATTACCTGAATTCATCAACCTGGCAAGGGTGGGATGGAAAATATATGAAGGATTGGTGGAGTAAATTGGAGCAGAATATTGAGAGTCCACAATTTGTGGGTTGGCACATGGGTAACCTGGGGCTGAAGGAGGTCATCTCCTCCTGGAGTGGAGAAAAATCTGAACTACATGTTGAAGACGACCTCATTGCCTCAGATGTTGGTGATGACTTGATGTTTAAAGCTGTGCAGGGAATATATAAGTCCATTGGCAGGCACTTGTTATTTAGCAGAATTGCTGCATTTTGGGCTCGTGTGCCCCTGCTGATGGCACTTATCTTTATGGTAGGAAACAAAGTGCCAGCTGTGCTTGGTCCTGTTTGTTACAACTTTAGCCACATGGATGTTCATCCATTTAATTTGGAAATATTTCTCTGTACTCATCAGCAGCCACATGCAGGCAACTGAAATTACCACATTTATTCTGCATTGGTGCTGAAGATGACAGATGCTGTTTTACTCTGAAACATGGTGAAAGGCTTTTTCTAGCTTTGATTTTGTTTCTCATTTGTGTATGTTTGATATATAACCTATGAATGCTGGGTGAAGCTACTTTTTTTCAGCAAGGACTGAAGAAAAAGCCAAGCAAAGCTTCCACTGGGAGAACTGGTGCTGTTTATGTTCAGGCAAAGGACATGGAAACTGTACTGGGACTTGAGAAGGAGGAGTGCTGGCACATGTGTGACTCACAAATACAAGCAGATGTGTTATGTGGTAGTTATTACTTTTTCTTAATAATGTGACTTTTTTTTTCCCCAGCCTGAATAATTCAAAGGAACAATACTATTGTGTGTATGCCTGAAGGCGTGTAACCCTCTCTGTCCTCTGGGCCTGTATGTCCTCTGCGTGTGCTGCTTCCAGAGCTGATATTTAAATGGCAGAAATACAGCAACAACTGCCAAGTCTTGTGTGTCAAATGCAGGCCTTGCACAGCAGCTTTTCTTATTCCTGCCCTCATTTAGTGATGTGGTGTGCTGTTTTGCAGCATCATGCTTCAGCCTTGTTCCCACTTCTTGACCTCATGAACCAGCTGTGCTTGGGGTGTCTGGAGACAGAGGCTATGGTGTCCCCAGGACCCAAAGGGCCACTTTTGTCACCTAAAACCTCAGACCCCACCGTTATCTCTGTTGGGAGAGGTGGTACTTGGTGAAAAGCCTTGCAGGACTAGGACATGTAGGGCTAAAGTCTGAGACCCCACCATTGCCTCTTGTTGGGAAAGGTGGTACTTGGTGAAAAGCCTTGCAGGACTAGGACATGTAGGGCTAAAGTCTGAGACCCCACCATTGCCTCTTGTTGGGAAAGGTGGTACTTGGTGAAAAGCCTTGCAGGACAAGCATATGTAGGGCTAAAGCCTGAGACCCCACCTTTGTCTCTGCTGGGAAGGGGGGTACTTGGTGAAAAGCTTTGCAGGAGTAGGACAGACTACTTGTAGTGTCTGTCAGAAACTGCCTGTGGAGAAGACAGAGCTTGGGTTGAAACTATCAACCCCTTTTTGGTGTCTGCTTCATTGTGCATTTGGATTTATCTTAAATCTGTACTCTGTGGCACCTTTTTTGTTTAT
>VZTY01024294.1:85651-96768 GCA_013400935.1 Turnix velox | reverse complement strand
GAAAAAATTCTTCCCTATTAAAGAAAAAAAGGTTAAAAAAAAAAAGAGCAGAAATACAAAATTTGCCCCTTTTATTTTTTTATTTTTTTACTTTCCCTAGGGCTCAGAGGTAGAGATCTGATGGTTTTTATTTTTCAGTTAGGGACCAATTCTCATTTGGAATGGACAAAAGTTCATATTATTTTTATTTTAATGTTCCTCTAGGGTTCAGATGTAGGGATCTGGTGGCTTTTATTTTTCAGGTAGGGACCAGATCTCGTTTTGAATTGAGTGGCCTGAAGAAGCCATGCCTGTGAAATTACTTCAGTGCATCCACAGCTCAGAACTGGCTGGGGCTCTCGCTTCCAGGAGATAACTGAGCGTGGCTGCCTGCCCAGCTTCCACAAAAGATGGATTTTGTAAAGCCAACTAAAACTATGCCATCCATTAGCAGAACTACAAAGCAGAACATTTTCAAGTTAATTGGTTTTGCAATTAAAAGATACCCAGGACATGGGATGCAATTAATTTTACATAAACTTGGTCAGGAATGAGAGGCAGAAGCACTTGGTTACTTCTTTATGGGGACGTGTGTGTTTACTTCCAACACAAACAGCTCCTTTGCATACCAAAATGGGAAACACTAAAACCCTCTGCACACAGCTGCAGCCACACTAACTCCACACTGCTGCACATTTCTGGGTTGCATCAAGAGGAGTGTAACCAGCAGGTCAAGAGAGGTGATTTTACCCCTCTACTCGGCACTGGTGAGACCCCACCTGGAATATTGCATCCAGTTCTGGAGCCCTCAACACAGGAAGGACATTGAGCTGTTGGAGAGAGTCCAAAGAAGGGCCACGAAGATGATCAAAGGGTTAGATCAAAGGGTTGGAGCAAATGCCCTATGAGGACAGGCTGAAGGAGTTGGGGTTGTTCAGCCTGGAGAAGAGAAGGCTCAGAGGGGACCTCAGAGTAACTTCTCAGTACCTGAGGGGGTCCTACAGAAAGGCAGGGGAAGGAATTTTTAACATAATATGGGATGGGAGGACTAGAAACAATGGATATAAATTGGAGGGGGATGATTTAGCTTAGACATAAGGAAGAAATTCTTTAGAGTGAGGGTGGTGAAACACTGGAACAGGTTGCCCAGGGATGTTGTGGATGCCCCCTCTCTGGAGGTGTTCAAGACCAGGCTGGACAAGGCACTGAGCAGCCTGATCTAGTGGGAGGTGTCCCTGCCTATGGCAGGGGGGTTGGAACTCGATGATCTTTAAGGTCCCTTCCAACCCAAACTATTCTATGATTCTATGATTCTATTTCTCCAAGGCCACACTGCTTTGGAGATGATCCCATTAAAAGCATCATGGCCAATATGGAAAGTCAACCTCATGAAGTTCAATAAGGCCAAGTGCAAGGTCCTGCACATGGATCAGGGAAACCCCAAGCACAGAAACAGACTGGGTGGAGAGTGGCTTGAGTGCAGCTCTGAAGAGAAGGATTTGGGGGTGTCAGAAAAACTCAACAAGAGCCAGCAGTGTGTGCTTACAGCAAAGAAGCCAACCAAGTCCTGGGCTGCATCAAGAGCAGTGTGGCCAGTAGATCAAGGGAGGGGATTTTGCCCCTCTGCTGGGCTCTGGTGAGACCCCAACTGGAGTTACTGTGTCCAGTTCTGGAGCCCTCAACACCAGAAGGACTTTGAGCTGTTGGAGTGGATCCAGCAGAGGCCACAAGATGCTGAGAGAGCCGGAGCACCTCCCTTGTGAGGACAGGCTGAAGGAGTTGGGGTTGTTGAGACTGGAAAAGAAAAGGTTCAGAGGAGACCTCAGAGGAACTTCTCAGTACCTGAAGGGGGTTACAGAAAGGCTGGGGTAGGACTTTTTAGTAGGGTCCAGGATGGCAGGACTGTGAGTGATGGATGCAAATTGGAAGAGGGGAGATTTAGGCTGGAGAGAAGAAAGAAGTTCTTTGCTGTGAGGGTGGTGAGACACTGGAAGAGGTGAGTGGCCAAAGCTGGTCCATTTCATGACCCAAGAACTCCTCATGAAGCTTGGTCCTCTTGGAACCTCAGAAAACGTTTTAAAAAGCCCCAAGATTTCACTCCCCAAGGAATTGTTCTTTCCCTCAAAGCAGAAAAAAGGAAAGTTCCACTTCAGGAACAGTGAGGGTAGGAGGTGATCCCACAGCCTTGTCATTGAAGGAAAATTCAGGATTGAGTCAAAGGGACAGTAACTAAAGAATTAATTTTTTTCTGTCTAGTGAATTTAGATGAAGGAGAAGTGACATTTTATATTCCTTCAAGGGAAGTGTCTTAAATAAAAGGAGAAGGGAAAAAAAAAAAGAGAAGGAAGAAGGAAGAGGGAGCAAAAGTGGAAAAACTGCTTGGAGCTATAGCACAACCAAAGGGAAGAATTCTTCATTAAGAGTTTAATTTAAAATTAAGTGCATTGAAGTAGTTTTGCCACCCTCTTAAAAGTTCATTTTCTCTTCATGGAGTACTTTTATGAATCCATAAATCTTTAATTATCTCATTTTCCACTGGCCATATATGTATACCCTTGGCTCTTGGGCTGAAGTGAGGATTGTCAGAGAAGTCTCACTTGGAGACCTCTTGTCCCATGACCTGGAAGCAAAGTTGCTTCAAATTTTGAAGTAAAGCTTTAACCAAACCTCTATGAGTTNACACAAAAAAACAACACCACAACAAAACTTTTTTTTTTCCTTTTCATTGCAGGAAAAGGAAAAAGAAAAGAAAATAAAATCTAGCCACTAGCTGTACAAGATAAACAAGGCACAGGTCAATATGTGAAAGCATTTTCACAGGCCACATCTGAACAGCAATGATTTCTGTAATTTTTTTTTATAAGAAACTCCATTATGTATGTAAAGCTCATAAAAAGAGTCACTGGGATTGCAGCATCCTTTATCTTGGAGCCTACGGACTGGCAAATCTTCAAGGGTTAATTGAAGCACCAGTTGTTGTGGCTACTCATAAAATAAAAGCTCTCAGACAACTTGGGAGGGATTTTTTTTCCCTTAAATTCTGTCCTCAGCAGCCTTCTTGCTTTCTTTTCTTCTGTGCTACTTAATGTGCCTCCCAGCAACAAGACCCAGAGAGAATTGAAAAAACCACTGCCAAGGTGGCCTGTAATTAACTGCCTGAGTTTGTGTATCTGGAACAAAGGAGCTAATTATGTAGCAGTTGGTTATTGGAAGGGAAAAAAACACAAATATTCAAAAAACTTTTTCACAGTGAGGGGGAGAGAAGAGTGTCCCAGGCTGCCCAGAGAGGGTCTGGGGTCTCCTTCTCTGGAGACATTCAAACCCCACCTGGACACCTTCCTGTGGGACCTGATCTGGGTGTTCCTGCTCCAGCAAGGGGGGGGGATTAGATGATCTCTCCAGGTCCCTTCCAGTCCCTGATATTCTGTGATTCTGTAACTTTTTAATAGGATGCAGGATGGCAGGACTAGGAGTCATGGATACAAATTGGAAGAGGGGAGTTTCAGGCTGGAGAGAAGAAGTTCTTTGCTGTGAGGGTGGTGAGACACTGGAAGAGGTTGCCCAGTGGTTGCCCAGAGAGGCTGTAGATGACCGATCCCTGGAGGTGTTTAAGAGCAGTGACATGGGGTGTCCAGAGAGGATGTGGGGTTGTAGGAATGAGTAGACTAAAATCAATGAAAAGGATGTAGTGGGAGGGGGAAAATGTCATATGGAATTCAAGCAGTGTGGAAAACGCCAGAAATCCAGTTGTGGATGCCCCCTCAATCCCTGGAGGTGTTTAAGGCCAACCTGGATGAGGCACTGAGCAACCTGGTGTGGTGGGAGGTGTCCCTGCCCATGGCAGAAAGGTTGGAACTAGAGGGTCTGGAAGGTCCCTTGCAACCAAAACCATTCGATGATTCCAAACCCAAAACTGGAACCCAGTGCTTCTGGTTCTTGAGATCAGCTAAAACACAAGCACTGGTAGCAGACTGTGGCATGAATGTGGCTTTCTACAGTTCTGAAGATGTAAATTTCTTCTCCATTTCCACTGTTTGGTGGTTCTCTTATCTGTATGTTACAGTTATCGGAACAAATACTAGAAGACAAATCCTTGGAGAGATCCTGAACATGCATGAGCCAAATACTCCAGTCAGCAGCTAATCCAGACAAGGAATTTCAAAACATGGATTATTCTTGTATTAATTGCAAGAGATAAACTGGGCCTAGTAAGCACAGAGAGGGATGGGAAGTCCCTCCTCCAAATAGTCAAGGAGGATGAGTGAAGGACAGGCTGAAGGAGTTGGGGGTGTTCAGCCTGGAGAAGAGAAGGCTCAGGGGGGACCTCAGAGATGATTCTCAATACCCAAAGGGGGCTACAGAAAGGCTGGGGTAGGACTTTTGAATAGGTTCCAGGATGGCAGGACTAGGAGTGATGGAAGCAAATTGGAAGAGGGTAGATGAAGGCTGGAGAGAAGAAAGAAGTTCTTTCCTGGGAGGGTGGTGAGACACTGGAAGAGGGTGCCCAGAGAGGCTGTGGATGCCCCCTCAATCCCTGGAGGTGTTTAAGGCCAGGCTGGATGAGGCATTGAGCAACCTGGTATGGTGGGAGGTGTCCCTGCCCATGGCAGGGTGTTGGAACTAGATGATCTTGAAGGTCCCTTCCAACCCAAACCATTCTATGATTCTATGACTTCCTTCTGCAGGGATTTCTCCAGCTCTGCTGGAGCCTCAGCCCTGGCAGCAGGTTTGCCTCTGTAGCCAGTTCAGTTGAATTACATTCACTGGCTCCCTGAATCATCTTAAATAAAAGGAAAAGTTGGCAGAATCCAAAGGTGTGCAGTTTAGTCTGGCCAGAGTCAGTTTATGCTTCCTAATCTCTGCTCTGCAGTGGAGAAAGGACAGGGAGCACTCTGTGCAAAAGCAGCATTCTCTCTACATTTAATCAGTCCATTATATTCATTAAGTATTAATTGATTGTAAAGGATGTTAATTGAGATATAAAAGAGATACTTTGAGGAACTACAATGTAATTAACTCAAAAGAGGCAATGGAGGAGGAAGTTTATTAATACAATAACCTTGTGAGGATCCTTTGGAGTATTTTCTCCCTGTGCTCAACCCAATGCCTTGCTCTGGTTATCACCATTTAAGTCTCAATTAACAGACTTCCAGGAGATAACAAACATTTTCAATTAGCTGCTCTCTCATTTGCTATCTCCTAAGGTGGTTCTGGCTGAGTGGCTCTACCTTTGCCCTCCTTGGCATTCCACATGGTTCATCTCTTCAGACCAGAAGGTCAAGAAAGGTGATTCTGCCCCTCTACTGGGCTCTGGTGAGACCCCACCTGGAGTTACTGGGGCCAGTTCTGGAGCCCTCAACAGAAGAAGGACATTGAGCTGTTGGAGCAGGTCCAGAGGACACCACAAAGATGCTGAGAGGGCTGGAGCACCTCCCTTGTGAGGACAGGCTGAAGGAGTTGGGGTTGTTGAGCCTGGAGAAGAGAAGGCTCAGGGGGGACCTCAGAGGAGCTTCTCAATAGCTGAAGGGGGCTACAGAAAGACTGGGGGAGGACTTTTTAATAAGATATATGATGGCAGGAGAAGTTGTGGATGCCTCCTCAATCCCTGGAGGTGTTTAAGGCCAGGCTGGATGAGGCACTGAGCAACCTGGTGCAGTGGAAAGTGTCCCTGCCCGTGGCAGGGAGTTGGAACTAGATGATCTTTAAGGTTCCTTCCAACCCAAACCATCCATGATTGTATGATTTCCTACCTCCACTCTTTTGATTTGCAGCACTGGTGAAAGATCTCAACTATAAGACCACAGCTGAAGTGAACACCAAGCTGGGAAGAGGTAGAGAAGAGTTTGATCATCAGATCCAGACCTAGTGTTGAAGCAAATCACATCTTCTCTCTGCCTTTCTATAGACAATGAATTATTCAGGGCATTCTTGCCTCTAGCAAGTTTTTCTGTTTAACAAATAGTACCCAAATGGGCAGATGTAGGAAGGGAAGTCTGCATGCAACAGGAAACATACACACACAGAGTACTCAGAGGCTTCTTTTTGAACCAAGAGGCTTTTTTTTTTCTTTTTTCCTAAAATCAATATCTTTTTCCAGCATGAAAGTCCCCTCCTTTGAAATAAAATAGTGCATGTGGCCCTTTGGGGCTAATTATGAGATGCTCATCTGGATGTTATCTTTTACAGAGGGTGAAAAATGAAAAAAATGCTAAATCAAATCAGTGTATTAACAGTCTTAAAAATATATATAACATTTATCTAGCAGTGAGATGAGGTTTTGAAGTCCTGGTAATGAATACCAGCTATTCTGCTTTATTATTAAAGGAGCATTGCTTTCATCAGAGTCAGATGAAATTACTACTCATTGGAAAAATGGGTTTCCCATCCCAACAGAGTTCTAAGGATTTCCAAGAAACTTTTACTTTGAAGAGCAGGGGGAAAAAGTAACAAAAAAAAAAACCAAGAAAAAACCCTCAAAATCTATAAACTTTAATGACCTGATCCTCCAGAATCATTATGTTTATATTGGCTCACAGAGAAGACAGGAGCATCCCTCAAGTATACAACTTTTATATTTGTTAATATAATGAATATTTCCAACAGTAAATTGTATTAAAACAATAAATATTAAAAGAATCCTTGCTTTCAGCTCCACACAAAGGAAATGCTTTGATTTTGTCTGAGTAACCCTGCCAGTGAACTTGTTTGTAAAAGCCTGAAGAGCTCATGTGCTTAATCAACTCTAATTATGGTTTGCTGCTACTTGAGAACCAGGAAAATGATGTACACAGCAAAAACACCAAAAGCAAACTGGAATTTGAAGAGGATTCTTTAAACCAGCTATGTATCTCCTCTGCCTGGCCAAAATTAAGCGGGTATCAAAGTTCATCCCTCCCAGCAGCACAGTCAGGGCTTAGACAAGGGGAAGATGTATATCCTGCAGCCCCAGGGAAAAGGTTTGTCCCACAGCTGAGGAAAAACTTGTATTTACTTTGGTAGAGACAAATGTGTTGTGGAGGGGAAATCCTAGAAGAACCCTTCTGCTTGCTCTTCAAAACCACAGCACAAAGAGGACATTGCCCTGTTGGGGAAGGTCCAAAGGAAGACCATGAGGATGAAGGGGATGGAGCCACCTCTCCTATGAGGACAGGCTGAGAGAGCTGGGGCTGCTGAGGCTGGAGAGGGCTCCAGGAGACCTCCCAGTGGCCTCCCAGTGCCTGTAGGGGTCCAGGAAAGCTGGGGAGGGGCTGTTTGCCAGGGCATGGACACACAGGATGAGGGGCAGTGGTTTGAAACATTTTCCCCTCCCATTTCCCTCTTTCCAGTGAATTTCGTTTACTCATTCCTACAACATGCAACTCCTTCAAAATCAAGGCCAGTGAGCAGCACTTACACCGGAACAGCTCAATTTTAGTGAGATTTGAACTCAATCCAAGGCACAGTGAGCAACAGGCACTGCAGAAGGGGTTTTTACTCTGAAGCACATGGAGCTCTCTGGATCCCTGATGGGAGAGGTGCAGCAATGGGAAGGAGAATTCATCTCAAAACATTTGGTGTCTAAAGTTCAGCACATTTGTTGGAGACACCTGACTATTCTCAAAATCCGTAACTATTTCCTTCCTTCCAGTAGCTTCGTTGTAGCTGATTGGCATGAGTCAACTCTGCAAGGGTTTCTACATTGGAACTAAGAAGGAAAAACAACTTGCTAAAAGGAAAAACAACTGGAGAACAAAAATCAACAAAAAACCTGCAGATTCCCCAGAGATATGTCTTTTTTCCCCTCTAAAGCCTTTATTGCCTGGCATTGAGTTTGGTTAGAAGAAATTATCAAGGTGATGCCATGGAAGTCAAAGCAAAATGTTGACATTTCCAAAAACCTTTCCTTTACGTTTTCAAGTGTTGACAGTAGTATTTAACCCAATTTCAATGCTACTGTTGGTACTAATAAATCTAACTTGGAGGAAAAGTTACCAATTGTTGGGGTTTGTGGGGGAATCACTCTGTCCTCTTTGGGATGAGAAGTATGAGAAGTAAACCACTGCTCCTACAGGTGATGGCTTCTCCCATATCCTGCCTGCAGGGCATATATCTGAGCTTATTGCTAACTCTGCAGTGCTGCAAGACCTACCTTTGGAAGCACAGCATCCTCTCAACTTGTCTTTATGTTGTACTCTGCCTTGAGCTTCTGCCTCTGCCATTACAAGGCACATTTTCCACCCAAGAGCAATCAGGCAGGCAGGTGCAGGCCACAGGAATCCAATAGCTGCAGCTCCATGGCTGGCAGCAGCCTCCAGCCTGGGCTGTCTCAGGTCTCATTCACCTGGATCTTGGCAGGTTCCCATCAGCTGAGTGTCACTGAAGGCCAGGAAAAGCAGGTCACCACGGACTGAGCATCTCTCTCTATGCTTTGAGTAAGTCCCATTTGTCATCATGTGTCACAGCCCTTGTGATGAGGGTGCTCACAGTTCCATCTGCAGGCATATGCTCTCTTTGTTCTTTTCCTTCCATGTAGCTGGCACCAACATTCCCTGGCATAAAAGGGATTTTTTTTTTTTTCCCTTCACATTGGCCTGACACTTGTTCCATCTGGTCTGACTCGGAGAAGATGCACCTGCCTTGCCCCTCAGAATCACACGAAGTCCCTCGTGGTCCAAGAACTCATTACTCCAGCTGGAATGAGAAGCAGCAGTATCAGTGCACTGGTTCAAAGAGAAGGAAAGCTGGGGAGTGTTTTGGATGGTTTCACGAGACAAGGATTCACAGCTATACTTGATTTCCATCCAATTAATACATTTTGGGCTGGCTTTCTCTTTTGATACAAGGAGAGTTACTCCCATGAACTTGGATGACAAAACAGAGTTTTAGAAAGACCAGCCCATACTTAGAAAAAGCTATTTAAAGGTCTGGTAGTTCAATGGATGTGAGGGAAAAAAAAAAAAGCCCAATTCCATAGAAGATTACAAGATCTGATTTTTAATTATAGCATACATTCCATCACTGTCTCCCAAACCCTTTCAGATCTATTGAGATCAGCCACACACAGCCTCAACCAAAGCAATATTCCAAGCTGGTTGATCAGGCTGTTGGTCCTGGGACAAGAATAGAATAGACTCAGCTCTTCTTAGACCCATGGAGAGCAACAGTGCTTGCTACCTGCCTCAACTGAGTGGAATCTCCATTGCACAGGGCTACAGCTACTGGTCTAACTTTAAAACTCTCAGTCTTAAATTAAAGCATAAAATTATTTCCACAACATTGTTTTCATACTTAAAGATAGAAGAAGCTTTTCATTGAATCACAGAATATCAGGGATTGGAAAGGACCTCAAGAAATCATCTAGTCCCATCCCCCTGCCAGAGCAGGAACACCCAGATCAGGTCCCACAGGAAGGTGTCCAGGTGGGGTTTGAATGTCTGCAGAGAAGGAGACCCCACACCCTCTCTGGGCAGCCTGGGACATTCTTCTCTCACCCTCATCCTGACAAAGTTCTTTCTCCTATTTCTGTGGAACCTCCTGTGTTCCAGCTGCACCCATTGCCCCTTGTCCTGTCATTGGAGGTCACTGAGAAGAGCCTGGCTCCATCCTCCTGACACTCACCCTTTCCATATTTATAGACATGAATGAAGTCACCCCTCTCTCCAAGCCTGTGTCCTAGGGTAGAGGACACAAACCAGGGAAGATGCCCTCAACCTGTGCCTTACTACAAGACATTCCAGCAGTTTTCAACACTGCTGCAGTTCCATGTAACATTTTTCCCCTCCCACTGCCCTCTTTCCAGTGAATTTAGTCTACTCCATCCTACAACATGCAACTCCTTCAAAAACAAGGCCAGTGAGAGGCAGTTACACTGGAGCAGATCAAGTTTAGTGAGATTAGAACTCAAACACCATGAGCTATAGGTACTGCAGAAGGGGTTTTTACTCTGAAGCACATGGAGCTCTCTGGATCCCTGATGGGAGAGGTGCAGCAATGGGAAGGCACACTCATCTCAAAACATTTGGTGTCAGAAGTTCAGCACATTTGTTGAAGACACCTGACTATTCTAATACAGCACAACCCACAGAAGCTGGATGTATTCCTTCCAAGATGATGGTACAAAAAGAATGAGAATTCTTCATTCTGTGTCCTCCTTCATGCAGCCTTTGCTGAATAAGCTGAAGAAGGAAAAGCTCTAGCAAGAAATGGTTTGAAATTGATGACTTGGATTTATTTCTTACTCCGCTCAACTGCTTCCAGATTTGCTGGATTTGCATAGCAGGGGAGATTATTTTTTCCCTGCTTTCAGCCTTGGGAAAGCAGGCAGGTGTGGAGCAATCAAACCCCATTGAGCTTTAAACACCAAGGAAGTGACTGCAGTGGCCCTACAGCAGGATGCACCCACTCACAGGCTCCTCAACTTCCTTGGCATCCATTTCCCCATCCAGCCCAGCCACTGCAGCAGGGCAAGAGTGACCCTTTACATGCAGCTCCTCCTTCTGATATCCTCTGAAATAATTTCACACCCTTGTTACCCCTTTTCCAGATCTCACAGCTTCTCTGGTTGGCAAGTGCCAAGCACAGAAACAGACTGGGTGGAGAGTGGCTTGAGTGCAGCTCTGAAGAGAAGGGTTTTGGGCTGTCAGTGGATGAAAAACTCAACAAGAGCCAGCAGTGTGTGCTTGCAGCACAGAAGCAAACACAGTCCTGGGCTGCATCAAGAGAAGTGTGACCAGCAGGGCAAGAGAGGGCATTTTGCCCCTCTGCTGGGCTCTGGTGAGACCCCAACTGGAGTTACTGTGTCCAGTTCTGGAGCCCTCAACAGAAGAAGGACATTGAGCTGTTGGAGCAGGTCCAGAAGAGGCCACGAAGATGGTAAGAGGGCTGGAGCACCTCCCTTGTGAGGACAGGCTGAAGGAGTTGGGGTTCTTGAGGCTGGAGATGAAAAGCTTCAGGGGAGACCTCAGAGGAGCTTCTCAATATCCCCTTCAGGGGGCTACAGAAAGGCTGGGGTAGGACTTTGCAATAGGGTATGTGATGGCAGGACTAGGAGGAATGGATGCAAATTGGAAGAGAGGAGATTCAGGTTGGAGAGAAGAAAGGAGTTATTTGCTGTGAGGGTGGTGAGACACTGGAAGAGGTTGCCCAGAGAGGTTGTGGAT
>VZTY01024294.1:61512-77232 GCA_013400935.1 Turnix velox | reverse complement strand
CCTCTCTCAATCTACTGCCCACATCCCTTCTAACACAGCCCAGGATGCCATTGTCCTTCTTGGCCACAAGGACACATTGCTGGCTCATGGTCACCCTGCTGCCCACCAGGACCCCCAGGTCCCTTTCCCCTCCACTGCTCTCCAACTTCTTGGTGATAACTGCACACACAGTGTCCACCTTTGACCAGCGAAAGCTCAAGCCTCCTCCAGAGTCCTCTGCTAAACCACAAAGCCCCTCTATCACCACCCACATGGCTTGTGTCCTCTCTACCCAAGCAGATGGTGCTGGGGGAAATACTCTCAGCACTCCCTCAGGGTGTGATTGTTACAGCTGATTAATACCTGACTGCTCCATAAAGACACAAATGATGACTGTGCACACACACAAGCATAGACACAAAACTTATAGAAGCTGTATTTCTCCAAAATGAGCTGTCAATTACCAAGTATTTATACACCATGTTTATGCAGGCTCTTCTGAGCAACACTCAAACCACTTTAGGTATTAAGTGCTTAAAACTGTTGACTAATTCAGCCACCTCCAGAAAACCTATCCTGTCATATTTCAGTTGCATTGCAGACAAGATATGCATCTCCCCCACAATTCTGATCCTCTTCCCTGCACAGGAATCCAGGAGGATCCAAAGGCATTTGGATCCCAGCTCCTGAAGGAGCTCCAGGAAAGCTGGGGAGGGGCTGTTGGCAAGGACAAGGGGCCACAAGACAAGGGGCAGTGGCTTGAAACTATAGAAGGGCAGGGTTATGTGAGACATGAGGAAGAACTTTACCATGAGGATTCACCCAGGCTGCCCAGAGAGGTGGTGGTGGCCCCTTCAATGCCTGGGGACATCCAAGGCCAGGTTTGCTGAGGCTCTGAGCAACCTCATCTAGTGAAGGATGTCCTTGTCATTGCAGGGGGTTGGACTAGGTGGTCTTTTAAGGTACCTTTCAACTGAACACATTCTGTGATTTTCAAGGAACTGGATTCACCTTCTCTGACCCATCTGCAGGAGCAATGGTCCAACCACTAGAAGCAGTGTTGGTGTTCTAACAACTCCCCTAACCCTTAACCCTCACCTCTCCAGGCTTTGCTGGCTCCAGGTTTCCAAACACAAGAGATGAGCATGATGTCACAGAATAACAGAATGTCAGGGATTGGAAGGGACCCCAAAAGATCATCTAGTCCCATTCTGGAGCAGGAACACTCAGATCAGGTCACTCAGGAAGGCATCCAAGTGGGGTATGAATATCTCCAGAGAAGACCCCACACCAACTCTGGGCAGCCTGGGACACTTTTCTCTAACTCTCACCATGACAAAGTGTTTTCTTGTATTTCTGTGATCTGTGATGATCACTCTCAATAGCCTTGGGTGAAACCAACAGGACCCACAAGACCAAGAGATGACCTGAAGCTGATGAGCAGTGTGAAACAACCTGCTGCCTTAAATCATAAGGTATCTCAGAAGGCAGAGAGGAGAAGTCCTGCTGTTTGATGCCTTTGTCTCTCACCCACAGGTCAGAAGCCACAGGGTCTTGCTGGCTCTACTGTCTCTGAGCACAAGTACAAATGAGCTCCTCTACCTGTCATCTTGTTCTAAAGCCAGCTTTTTAGAAAGGGGGACATTTGTACAGTGCCTGGCACAGCATCCCTAGGTGCTCTTCAGCCTCACTAATGGAGCAGCCAGGCTTCCATCATCTGATGAAACCATTAACATCAATCCCCTTCTCCTGGCAATGGCTTCCTCCCCCTTCTTTAAATCAAGCCCAAGGTACCACAGTTTCCTGTCACTCTGCTCTTCCCATCAAATCATCATTTTATAGCCCCTGCTGAAGTTTGGCCTAGAAGACAAGAGGCAGAAAGTAGCATCTTGGCTGCTCACAGTGAGGGAGAGAAGATTAACTGGTGGCAAGAAGGGCAGCCAAATCTCAGAATATTATTTAGGAGTGAGCAATAAATAACAAAGCCCACGTTCATGCAGGTTTTAATGGGTTTTTATCACCAGAGGGTTTGCATCTTAAAGAAAAAAAGGGGCAGAAGGAGCCAGGTAACAAGTTCCAACTCCAGAGACTTGTGACACCCACCTCCTTCTGAAAAATGAGGCAGGGGAGCACCAGAGGCAGCCTCAGAAGAGACAGATGACATGGATAGTTCTTTACTGCCCCAAACTCTTGAATCATAACAATAAAAACCCCAACAAATGGACAGTAAATCTTGAAGGGATAAATCACCAGCATGGAGAAAAGGAGTACTGAAGAGAGGAGCTACTGTTAAACTCTGCCCCATCCTCAGCTCTTCCCCTTCACTTGAGCAGAGGTGACCAGAAGGAATGTGGAGAACTGGGGACCTGGAGAGGAGCAACACCCAAAGGAAGCTCCTTAATGGGAACCAAACAGTGCCAGGGTCTGGCAAAGATGGAGGGCACTTACCTTTGTCTCTCTTTCCCTCTGCTTTCAAACCTTTGATTCTCTTTGCCTCAGCTTCCAGACACACACACAGAATTTCAGGAGTTGGAAGGGACTTCAAAAGATCATCTAGTCCCATCCTCCTGCTGGAGCAGGAACACCCAAGTCAGTTCATATATCAGGTGGAGTTCAAATGTCTCGAGAGAAGGAGACACCACACCCTCTCTAGGCATACTTCAAAATGCTTTGTGGCACTCTTGAGACAGTGGGTTTCTGCCCTTAAGTCACCCCTAAAACACAGCATCCACTCAAAGACATCTTGCATCCCTCACACACTAGAAATCCCCACTTCCAACTGCTTTCTCCTTGCAGAAAGACAAAGTTCGAAGTAGGTAGGCAGTATTGCCTGGAAACCCAAATTCTGGTCAGCATTTGATAAAACCCTTGGCAGTGGCAAAAACCACCTCATGAGTAAAGAAAAGCATTTACAAAGGCAGCCAAGCTTCAATGCTAAAGTGCTACCACCACCCCACAGGGCAAGCTCCACACAGATCTACTACCAAGCTGGTCATTTGGAGGAAATGTTTATGAAAAGAGATTTTTAAACTCTTAATTTGGTTCTATTGACTAACAAAGCCCGTGGGCAATTCTCCTCTGCAGGGGATAATGTTTGTTCTGCAACTTTCCCACCCACTCAGCTCCATTCAGGGATTGAGTCAGCGGCAGGGAGCAAATATTTGAGAGAGCTCCTAAAGAATCATAGAATGGTTTGGGTTGGAAGAGACCTTCAAGATCACCTAGTTCCAACTCCCCTGTCACAGGCAGGGACACCTCCCACCACACCAGGTTGCTCAATGCCTCATCCAGCCTGGCCTTAAACACCTCCAGGGATTGAGGGGGCATCCACAGCCTCTCTGGGCAACCTCTTCCACTGTCTCACCACCCTCACAGCAAAGATCTTCTTTCTTTATCTGCAGCCTTAATTTCCCCTCTTCCAATTTCATCTGTTATTCCTAGTCCTGCCATCACATATCATATTTAAGACCCCCCTCAGCCTTTCTGTAGCCCCCTCCAGGTATTGAGAAGCTACTATAAGTCCCCCCACAAGCCTTCTCTTCTCCAGGCTCAACAGCCCAAACTCCTTCAGCCTGTCCTCACAAAGGAGCCCTCTCAGCATCTTTGTGGCCTCCTCTGGACCTGCTCCAACAGCTCAATGTCCTTCTTCTGTTGAGGGCTCCACAACTGGACACAGTAACTCCAGTTGGGGTCTCACCAGAGCCCAGCAGAGGGGCAAAATGCCCTCTCTTGACCTGCTGGTCACACTTCTCTTGATGCAGACCAAGACTGGGTTGGCTTCTTGGCTGCAAGCACACACTGTTGGCTCATGTTGAGTTTTTCATCCTCTGACACCCCCACATCTTTCTCTTCATGGCTGCACTGAAGCCACTCTCCACCCAGCCTGTGTCTGTGCTTGGGGTTGCCCAAGCTTTGCTTCCTTTTCTGTAACTCAGCCAGATGTTTCCAATCCTTGATACAGGAATAATACCTTGACTCAACAACCCCAAACTAAATGGCTGTTCACAGAAAAGTCTTGGGAAACACAGAGCCACAGGAGAAATGGTATCACGACAGTCAAAGAAGGTGTGGGTTTGCTGAACACTCTGCTCACCCAGCAGCCCCCAGTCACTCCAGGACATGCTTCAGGGTGAAGAACAGAACTTAAGGAGATAGAAAACACAGAGCCATAGGAGAGCTCGTGTCATAAACAGTCAAAGAAGGTTTGCTGAGGAACACTCTGCTCACCAAGCAGCTTCCAGTCACTCCAGAACATGTTCCAAGAGGAAGAACAGACCTTGAGGAGACAGAAAACACAGAGCCATAGGAGGACTGGTGTCATGAAAATCCAAGAAGGTTTTCTGAGGAGCACTGTGCTCACCCAGCAGCTCCCAGTCAGTCCAGGATATGCTCCAGGGTGAAGAACACACCTTAAGGAGATAGAGCAAACTGTACTGCAGCTGTCTGAACTCCAAAATCCAGGGGTTGGAGGTGTCGGGATTCACAGACACAAAGTGCACTTGCTTGCTTCCCTGTCTTTAACAACCCAAGCTCTAACACCAGTAAGGATCCATGAACAGTCTGGGAAGAGCCCTGCAGGACCTACACCCCAGCTCACCCACCTTGGGAGATTTTAAAGTGCTATTTATAAGAAAGCTTTAAAGATAAAGGTGCTTTTATCAGAGAAAGGCACTCTTATCAGAAATCACGGAGAAATTAAGACTCCAGCCACTAGAATCAAGCACTACAAAACCAGTTTAAAAAAAAGCAGGTAAAGGACAGAGTGTGTTGGGAAACAACTCACTTTAGGCAGCCAAAGGCTCCCAGATCCCTACAGAGAATGAGCAGGACCAGGGAGACTCCAAACCCCTCCATGGGAAAGCTTCACCTTGCTCTTCTCCTGGTTTTAGGGAGGCTTTGCTCTCAGCAGAGGGCTGGAAGCAGGTAAATCCTCTTACTGGTAAATGAGAGGTTTCAGCTGGTGAGCAGCAGCTTCATTCCATAAGAGGTCAGAAATGACTTTTCTAGTTGAATGGTTTTTGCTGTTGAGTAGAGATATTTCCCCACCTGGGCTCTGAAGGAAAGGTTGCTGAGATGTTACTGAAAACCCCAGCAAATCCAGGCAGCTCCAAAAACACCATCTGGAAAATCCAAGCTTAAACTGCAGCAAAACCTTATCCTGTGAAAGCCCAGTCCCAGCTAAGCCACAGCTTTGGGGGATTTTTCTCATCTCCTTCTCTGACTGCCAGAAAAACACTGCAATAGAAGGGCCAAGAGGGAAGTGTTCTCCAGGGAATCCATCCACACCCAGGTCAACCAAGTGTGTGACACTCACAATTACACATTACTCTCATGTCTACCCTATTATAAAGAACAATTAGTATATTTTTTTTGTCATACAAATGGAAAAAACAAGGTGGAGGGCTTAAGAAAACTAGGATCTCTGAGGGGGATAACTGCCTCCTCCTCCCAACACAGCCCCTAAGAACTTTGCAAGGCAAAACTTGAGAGCTCTTAAAATTGCCAACATACATGAATAATAATGGCTTTTCATTAAAGCCAAAGTCTGGATTATTCTTTTGATGGTGTTGCAGTGTTCCTGAGAAATGAATGTTATTTATTTGATCGTCCCCCAAAGATTCTTTTGTCACAGGCTATTGTGTAAATTTGTGTTCAGCCCCTTCTTTAAAATGCTGAATTATTCACTCGATTGGCCATGATGTTCTTCTCCTCCAACACCTCAATATGGTGCAATTATTACCAATATATGGAGGGCTAATAAAAATGTGTGGGGAAAAAAAATAACTGCAGCTGGAGTTTCCAAAAGGAAAGGATAATTTCCTAACAGCTAAAACATTAGTGGTTAAGAAAGTTGAGATAAGGGTAATAAAGCCTTGCCATTCAGGGCTTTGCAAGAGGGGTTAGGAAGTAATTACTTTAAATTCTTCCTTCAGTATTATGTAATATAGCTCTCGTTAATAATGAACCCAATTTTCAAAGGCAATGAAAGATGTATCAAGGAAGCAGATGAGGTTTTAAAAAGGAGAAGTTAGTCCTCAACTTGCTTCAGTGCCTTCCCCAAAGCCCTCCAGGCGCCTCTTTGCATCCCCCAGATCCTCTGAGAAAATATTTTTCCTCCCCAAAATGTCAATTTGTTGAAACTGAAGCATTTCACTGTCATGTAGGAGCGTTCAACTCCTATTTCTCTGAAGTCCCAAGTACCTCAGTGTGAGGCAGTGACTTGGATTCATCTCTAATTTATAAGTCCCACAGATGAACCAGGACAATCTGGTGTGTTTGTTCCCTTTAAACTTGGGATCCAGAAGCACAGGAGAGAATGCCTGTGGTGGGGGAAAATGATGCTCTGCAGATAGACTGTGCAGGAAACAGTGTTTAGGAGAAATTGAGGCTCCAAGGGAATTGTCTTCTACTAGATCCACTGCTAATTTCCCTGTTCCAGTCTCTATGCACAGCCCAGGAACAAGTGGGACCATCAGCCCTGAGATTCTTTGATAGTACCTCAAGCTAGAAAGGGGCATGGAGACATAGAATGAGGGGCAGTGGTTTGAAACTAGAGAAGGGCAGAGATAAGTGAGACATGAGGAAGAAGTTCTCACCCATACAGGTTGGAAGACACTGTCCCAGGTTGCCCAGAGAGGAGGTGGAGGGCCCATCAAGCCTGGAGACATCAAATGCCAGCCTTGCTGAGGCTCTGAGCAACCTCATCTAGTGCAGGATGTCCCTGTCCCTGCAGGAGGAGGGACTGGGTGGCATTTGAAGGTCTCTCAAAACTTGATGCATTCTATGATTCTATGATGGCACCAGGGGATGGTGGGACACTGGGACCAGTTTGCCCAGAGAAGCTCTGGCTGTCCCATCCCTGCCAAGGTTCAGGGACAGAATGGACGGGGCTTGGTTGGTTGGGAAGAGATGATCCTCAAGGTCCTGTTCAACCTAAAGTCTCTACTCAACAGCAAAGTGTTGAGATCCCCCAATGCCAAAGGGTGTTGTGGGGACCCAGGCTGTTAAAGGAAGTGGTTAGGCCAGGCTGGATGAGGCACTGAGCTACCTGGTGTGGTGGGAGGTGTCCCTGCCCGTGGCAGGACGGTTGGAACAGGATGATCTTGAAGGTCCCTTCCAAACCAAACCAGTCTATGTTTTTGACAGAGCCATTTTTAATACCACCAAGCAACCCTACATCTTGGTGGGAAATGAGATCTGCATGGTACAGCTGGGTAAGGTCCTTTCCTGGCTACTTCTTGCTCTCAAACAATGTAAGGACTTGTCTAGTCAATGAAGTCCACCTCCTTCTTCTTAAAAATACCATTGCAATCAGTGTCAACCCAGAAACTTTGTTCCCTTCACACAATAAGGAGCTCTGGCACCTCCCTCTGTGCCCTCCCAGCAAGCCGTGCACTGTGATAACCCCCACTTAATAAAGCCCCAAGGAGCCACGTAGCTATTTCTGATGGAAGAAACCTGTATCATGAATAATTGAGGAACATCACAGCAGCTTTTTCTAAAATGAGTGGAGGCATTCAGATTGCCTGGGTAAGGCAACACACCCAGCATTCAGACACAGACAGCTATCAAAGTGAAATTATCATCCACCGTAATTAAGAGCAGCCGTTGGAGAGCGTGTGATGGAGCTGGGAGAGGTGATGCAACATCTGCTTTACCCCAAATCCCCTCCCCTCATCCCTGCTCCGTTTTCCACAAGGCTGCACAGGGTGAAGAGAATGCCTGCAATGAAAACAGCTTGCTTGTATTTTCAAGAGAAAAGCCTGAACCAAAATCACTCATCTTTGAAAAGTTTACCAGCCCTCCCTCCCACGTGTGTGTGGGGAACGTGTGTAACCTCCTTGCCCTGATGCATCTTCTGCCTTCACCTCCCAGCATCATAGAATCATAGAATGGTTTGGGTTAGAAGGGACCTTAAAGATCATCTAGTTCCAACCCCCTGCCATGGACAGTGACACCTCCCACTAGATCAGGTTGCCTTGTCCATCACTGAGCTGCTACAAGGTTCAATTTGATTCCCCTGCAATAGCAAATCTTCATCCAGGGAATTTTTGCATCCCTTGATACCCTTTATTTTGTGGAGAGCAAGCTGCTGTGTCCATTTGGGTCATCCTTTTATTCTAGTGGGGATGGCATAATATTATATTTTGGAAATGAAGTTTCCTGATTCTGCTTTATTCTGCCTTGGTCAGCACAGTCCCAATCACAGACACAGGCTGGGTGGAGAGTGGCTTCAGTGCAGCCCTGAAGAGAAGGATTTGGGGGTGTCAGAGGATGACAAACTCAACATGAGCCAGCAGTGTGTGCTTGCAGCACAGAAGCCAACCCAGTCCTGGGCTGCATCAAAGGAAATGTGGGCAGCAGGGCAAGGGAGGGGATTTTGCACATCTACCAGGTTTTGGTGAGACCCCAACTGGAGTTACTGTGTCCAGTTCTGGAGCCCTCAACAGAAGAAGCTGTTGAAGCAGGTCCAGAGGAGGCCACAAAGATGCTGAGAGAGCTGGAGCACCTCCCTTGTGAGGACAGGCTGAAGGAGTTGGGGTTGTTGAGCCTGGAGAAGAGAAGGCTCAGGAGGGACCTCAGAGTAAGGTTTCTCAACACTCCCTTCAGGGGACTACAAAAAGGCTGGGGTAGGACTTTTTAGAAAGATATGTGATGGAAGGACGAGAAGTAATGGATGCAAATTGGAAGAGGAGAGATTTAGGCTGGAAAGAAAAAAGAAGTTCTTTCTGTGAGGGTGGTGAGACACTGGAAGAGGTTGCCCAGAGAGGCTGTGGATGCCCCCTCAATCCCTGGAGGTGTTTAAGGCCAGGCTGGATGAGGCTCTGAGCAACCTGGTGTGGTGGGAGGTGTCCCTGCCCATGGCAGGGGGTTTGGAACTAGATGATCTTTAAGATCCCTTCTAACCCAAACTATCTTTTCCCTCAAAGACCTTCCAAGCAAAATCCAGTTCCTAATTTGCAGCAATTCAGCTTTTTGTGTTGACTGACTTCAGATATTGTGGAGAGAAGGGGGAAAGGTCTGAGGGGGGGTGACCTTCCAAAACTTGGCATAAATTCTTGATGTTGAATCAATAGGCTTTTAGCCATCAGCTTTCAGGACATCAGTTTTTCTCCTAAGGGTGACATTTTCCAGAGCTCTCAGTAATTCAACAGGAAATTTGATGAGAATCAAATAAAAACTCATATTGTACATCACTGAAAACAAACTCTAGAGCAGAGCCAAGCCAAAGAATTATGTTTAAGGAGGAGAAAATTTCAGCAAATATTGAAAGCCCATCTAGGTGAGTTCCACTGACATGAGAGGAAATATTATTCACCTGGAGAAGGTGTTCCAGTCAAATAAATTATTAAGTGAGAAGAGCAGAATAATGCTCACCACACCTGCCTTGCAAGAAGGATAAATAAATTTGATTTTTCTCTTTGCCTGTTCTGTGTCAAATTGCAGAATGTGGCCAAGGAGAATTCCGAGCACTTTGCCAGTTGTGCCCAGTTCAAAACTGCTGCCATTGGAAAGCTCATCCAGAAACTACAGAATTTGGGTTCTGTCCTCAAAAGTAAAATTTTCAGCTTTTCACTTTAACTCTTCAGTAGCTAAGATATCAAATCATCTCCATCGACAAGACTAAAGATTTAGATTCATAGAATGGTTTGGGTTCATAGGGAGGTGAAAGATCATCTAGTTCCAACCCCCCTGCCACAGGCAGGGACACTTCCCACCACACCAGGTTGCTCAATGCCTCATCCAGCCTGGCCTTAAACACCTCCAGGGATTGAGGGGGCATCCACAGCCTCTCTGGGCAACCTCTTCCAGTGTCTCACCACCCTCACGGGAAAGAACTTCTTTCTCATCTCCAGCCTTTATCTCCCCTCTTCCAGTTTGCATCCATCACTCCTAGTCCTGCCATCCTGGACCCTACTGAAAAGTCCTACCCCAGCCTTTCTGAAGCTCTCTGAAGGGGGTTTTGAGAACCTCCTCTGAGGTCCCCCCTGAGCCTTCTCCAGGCTCAACAAACCCAACTCCTTCAGCCTGTCCTCAGAAGGGAGGTGCTCCAGCCCTCTCATCATCTTCCTTTCTTCCTCTGGACCTGCTCCAACAGCTCAATGTCCTTCTTCTGTTGAGGGCTCCAGAACTGGACACAGTAACTCCAGTTGGGGTCTCGCCAAAGCCCAGTAGAAGGGCAAAATCACCTCCCTTGACCTTCCGGTCTCATTTGTCTTGATGCAGCCCAGGATTCAGCTGCCCTGGTTTGGAACTTCACATAAGGAGCCTTCTCTACTCCAGGCTGAACAATCCCAACTCCTTCAGCCTGTCCTTATAAGGGAGGATGTCTCCAAATGTCACCCAGCAACAAAGATCCACTTTAGGGATGTCATATTCCAGCTGTCTGTGTTGTGGTTAAAGATGTGCTGTTCATTCCAGATGTGCTGTTCATTCCAGACTCATCTGGAATCAGAACTCAATTAGCTGGTTTGTTTCCCATGAATGAGGAACAGATGACCGATTGTTTGGGGTGGTTTTCTCTCAAAGTTACAAAAAAAAAATTAAAAAAAAAGAAGAAATGGCAGACAGAAAGATCTATTTATGACTACAAATTAAGTGGTGTGAACTCCAGAGACACATGGGAAAAGAGCAGAAAATAATATCCTGGTGCTATTTTTACACTGATGGTTTCATCACAGTAAGTGTGCTTGGAAAATACACAGAAAATTACTTTATCCACATCAATTAGCACTAACTTGAAATAGAATCATAGACTGGTTTGGGTTGGAAGGGACCTTCAAGAGATCATTTAGTTCCAATGTCACTGCCATGGGCAGGGACACCTCCCACCACACCAGGTTGCTCAGTGCCTCATCCAGCCTGGCCTTAAACACCTCCAGGGATTGAGGGGGCATCCACAGCCTTTCTGGGCAACTTGACTCAGTATAGGAGTGTTTTTTTGCCAAGGCTCACAATTAAATCTTTTCAAGAACAAGGTCTGGAGGCTTCAAAGACACCTTCATGCACAGAGCCCTCCCTGTGTGTTCAGACAGATGGGGATGTCCTACTGAAGAGCTCCACAAGGAGACCTACTGTTAACCCCACAGGCACTTCTCATCCTGATCTGTACACTGAGATGTAACACATTCCTGAGGAAATGGGAACCTCATCTTCATCACATTTGGGGTTGGTTGGGGTTTTTTTTGTTGTTTCAAGAAACTGTGTAAAAATGTGTGTGAAATAATAATGAAAAGCAGCCTCTGAAATGCCCCATGGATTTATACTTGGAGACATTCAGACACATGAGGAACTTCCTCCCTGGGAGATCAGATAAATCCAGAAATTGCTCATGAGGCTTCAATATTTGCAGTCCTGGGGTTTCCTTCTTTTCCATCAGCTTCCCTGCCCTTGTCAGGGGGGTTGGAACTAGATGATCTTTAAGGTCCCTTCCAACCCAACCTATTCTATGATTCTGTACATGCCTGCACTCATCTGCTCTTGCTGTTGCCCCAAGGGCTGCACAGCCCACTGAAAAGGTTGTCACAGGTATGTAACAACCTGAAGGTCATTTTTTATAGCTTTGTGTCTCCTAAATAAGAGGAATACTCCACCTCTCCCCTGCTGCCCTCAGAAAGGCAAGAACAGTGGGACTATAAGAAGCAGCAGCTTCCCAACTCCAAGCATCCTGGCTGCAGCATGGGGGACCCTTTAGGGATTAGTGTTTCTCCTCCCAGGTTGGCTCTTTCACCAAGATATAATCCAGCTCTTTGTGTGGTAGCATCTCCTTTTGTCTCCCATCGACCTTCATTCAGCAAGAAGAGGCTGGAAGGCATCATGGAAGCAAGGAGAAGGCACAGTTGGATGAAGACTCACAGGCTGGATGGAGAATCATGGATAAGGAGGGAATGGATGGAGAACCATGGACCAGGCAAGGCTGGATGGGGAGACCTACAGATAAGGCAAGGCTGGATGGAGACCCATGGACTTGGTGAACTGTGGACAAGGAAGAACTAGGTGGAGAACCATGGACCAGGCAAGGCTGGATGGGGAGACCTACAGATAAGGCAAGGCTGGATGGAGACCCATGGACTTGGTGAACTGTGGACAAGGAAGAACTAGGTGGAGAACCATGGACCAGGCAAGGCTGGATGGGGAGACCTACAGATAAGGCAAGGCTGGATGGAGACCCATGGACTTGGTGAACTGTGGACAAGGAAGAACTAGGTGGAGAACCATGGACCAGGCAAGGCTGTGTGGGGAGACCTACAGATAAGGCAGGGTTGGACAGAGACCCATGGCCTCTGTAGGACTGACACAGAGATATCTCAAGTTATCAGGGGGCTCATGAAAATGGGTCAGCTAAGTTTCTGACAAAATTCCATCCCTACAGGTCTGATAATTCTCTTCTCTGCAGGATAAATGGTCCCCATCCGATGATTTACTGATATTTTGCCTGGAAGAGGAAGAAGAGAGAGAGAAGAGCAATCAACAACCACCTTAAGAAAAGATGGGGAGAAGACAGGTCATTCAGATACTTGACGAGAAGCCATCTGCATTTGTAAGTCTTCTACCAAAGCATGAGCTGTGATGGCAAACACAGAAGGCCCTTGTCCCCAGTGGGCAACTGGGGACACCACAGCCCAACAGACTGTGCATCAACCTTAACGACTCTACTTCCTAACCTGAGACCCCAGTGAAAACATAATGATGAGATTTCTCCAATTCACAACAAGTTCATGATGCCTAGAGAAGAAGGAAGTTGCCTCAGACTGGAGCAGGAGACCTAAGAAAGGCAGTGGAGTCCTCCTGCAGAACAGGCAGCTCAGCCACCTCAAAAACATCCAAATAAGAGGGTGGTTTGTGTCCTGAGGGTAGAGATAATGTTCTCCATGTGCATGGAAATGTGTGAATACGTGTGTGTTTATGAACACAAACATCTCTAATGTGCCTGTAGAACTTCACCATTGCTGATTTTGACATAATTTGGCAGAAAGGGAAAGTGCAAAGAGCTGGCTCCTACAAAATTTAAGAAGATGGAGAGTTTGGAGCATCTTCCTTATGAGGAAAGGCTGAGGGAGCTGGGTTTCTTTAGTTTGGAGGAGACTGAGGTGCTCATTAGTGTCTATAAACATGGAAAGGGTGGGTGTCAGGAGGATGGAGCCAGGCTCTTCTCAGTGACCTCCAGTGACAGGACAAGGGGCAAGGGGTGCAGCTGGAACACAGGAGGTTCCACAGAAATAGGAGAAAGAACTTTGTCAGGGTGAGGGTGAGAGAAGAGTGTCCCAGGCTGCCCAGAGAGGGTGTGGGGTCTCCTTCTCTGGAGACATTCAAACCCCACCTGGACACCTTCCTGTGGGACCTGGTCAGGGTGTTCCTGCTCTGGCTGGGGGATGGCACTAGATGATCCCTTGAGGTCCATTCCAATCCCTGAGTATTCTATGAAATACTCTGTTAAAGGAGCACCCACTGCCTTTGAAATTCTCTACTTCCTTTTTCCCCTGCATAATGCAATTAAGATATTTTTATTGTAATTATTATTACTATTATTACTTTTCAAACAGGATGCAAATGGTAACAAAGCTCCTCCACAGCAGCCTGCAAAAAAAAAAAAACAACTCTGTATGTATTTAACTGCCACAACAAACTAGTCTTCGATTTAAATTAATGCTGGGTGAGACATTTCAGCCTGTCCCCAGGGAAAATAAGTCTAAACTAAATGCATTCCTC
The DNA here is from genome assembly GCA_013400935.1 of Turnix velox. Lineage (NCBI taxonomy): Eukaryota > Metazoa > Chordata > Aves > Charadriiformes > Turnicidae > Turnix > Turnix velox. The sequence goes on along the minus strand of VZTY01024294.1, from coordinate 63,543 downwards.
CCCATTTGGCGTGATTACATCTTAATAGTATTTTGCATTTAAATCCATCCAAGGTGACACCTGGGTCATCAGAGCCCATGTTGACCTTGAGGAGGCAGAAATACGTCAATCCCGGCTAAGTCGGGGGCTCGGGACGTCTGTCGGCAGCTGATTGCACATACAGTAGGGAGCACATCATGGCCCCTGGCATGAATAATGTGGAGCTACCAAAAACATAGTCACCATGATCCCTGCTTCTGATGATGGCCAGAAGGCCAACCCAATCCTTGGTTGCAGCAAGGGAAATTTGGCCAGCAGGTCAAGGGAGGGGACTGTGCTCTTCTACTGGGCTCTGCTGAGACCCCAACTGGAGTTACTGTGTCTGGTTCTGGAGCCCTCAACAGAAGGACATTGAGCTGTTGGAGTTGGTCCAGAGGGGGGTCAAAAAGATGCTGAGAGGGCTGGAGCACCTCCCTTGTGAGGACAGGCTGAAGGAGTTGGGGTTGTTGAGCCTGGAGAACCACACCAGGTTGCTCAGTGCCTCATCCAGCCTGGCCTTCAACACCTCCAGGGATTGAGGGGGCATCCACAACCTCTATGGGCAACCTCTTCCAGTGTCTCACCACCCTCACAACAAAGAACTTCTTTCTTCTCTCCAGCCTAAATCTCCCCTCCTCCAATTTACATCCATTAATGCTTGTTCTTCCATCCTGGACCCTATTCAAAAGTCCTAGCCCAGCCTTTATGTAGCCCTCTTCAAGTATTGAGAATCTACTATGGGGTTCCTCCAATTTACATCCATTAATGCTTGTTCTTCCATCCTGGACCCTATTCAAAAGTCCTAGCCCAGCCTTTATGTAGCCCCCTTCAAGTATTGAGAATCTACTATGGGGTACCCCTGAGTCTTCTCTTCTCCAGGCTCAACAACTCCAGCTCCTTCAGCCTGTCCTCAGAAGAGAGGTGCTCCAGCCCTCTCATCATCTTTGTGGCCTCCTCTGGACCTGCTCTAACATCTCCATCTCCTTCTTCTGTTGAGGGCTCCAGAACTGGACACAGTAACTCCAGCTGAGGGCTCAGAAGAGCTGATGTCCTACCACAAGCTGCTACACAGCCTTTATGTGAGTTTTCTCAAGCCATTTTTCCTCTTTGCACCACATTCAGGTAACTCTATTTTCCTTGAAACAACTCCACATTGCTCTCATACTGCTGTGAGTTATGAGCCCACACAAGTCCAGATCCATCACTCCCAGCGTTAGCAGCAGCATGGCTGAGTAGGACAGTTCATCACAGCAGGTTCAACACTGTGGAGTGAGCAACCCTCTGCTTTTAGTGACTGTCACTCTTTCATTACTCATTGCAAATGGGCAAACAACAAATGAAGACTCCCCTCCTCCTCTCACACTGTTTGGGTGCCCAGGCAGCGAGAGCCCGGGCAATACATCGCAGGAGACATTGCTTAACTCAGAGGTCTCTGAGCTCCAGCTCCTTATAACTTATTCATGTTTCATTACTCTTTCTGGGTTGAAAATTGAGAGAAGGGCATTAAGTAACTGGGATGCATATTTATTCCACACTAAACAGATGTTGTGGATACGAGGCTGCAAATAACAAGTCAGCGAGAGATGGCAGATTGTTCAAGGCAAAACAGCAAATTGCACAGAAAGAGGCTTCAGCACTAAATGAGGAGCTCCTCAGGATGTAAAAAAGAGCCTCCCTTCAAGTAATGAGAAGCTGCTCTGAGGTCCCCCCTGCGCTTTCTCTTCTCCAGCCTCAACAACCCCAACTCCTTCAGCCTGTCCTCATAAGCAAGGTGCTCCAGCTGTGCCTCACCAGCACAGCAAAGGAGACAGGATCAGATGAATTTACACCATTACCTTCTGCACTGGTGCTGCTGCACAGAAGCCATCATAATTTATGCCCAGCTGAGGATTCAACTCCTCATGTTCACCTACTCACCTCTGGTGAGACCCCAGCTAGAGTTACTGTGTCCAGTTCCGGAGCCCTCAACAGAAGAAGGACATTGAGCTGTTGGAGCAGGTCCAGAGGAGGCCA
>VZTY01024294.1:49812-61291 GCA_013400935.1 Turnix velox | reverse complement strand
CCTCAATCCCTGGAGGTGTTTAAGGCCAGGCTGGATGAGGCACTGAGCAACCTGGTGTGGTGGGAGGTGTCCCTGCCCATGGCAGGGGGGTTGGAACTAAATGATCTTGAAGGTCCCTATGAACCCAAACCATTCTGTGATTCTATGTTTCATTAAATTCAAATCTTTCCATCCACCATTTCTGATTAATATTACGTGATTTCCCCCCTCTCCCCCCCAGTTCTCAAATGTCAAGTAGATCTTTTACAGCAGCTTTTAAGAAGATAAAGGGGATTAAAGGATCATTTTATCCTATTTAAAGTCAGTTCTGAGACGATAGGAGTAAACAGGCACAATTTAAAGGGTGTTAATCTCAGCTCTTTCTTATCCCCCCCCCCTTCTCCTTTTCTTTTTCCTCTCTGCTAGCAAAATTTCACTTTGCTGGATGTGCTCACTTTAGTGGGGGAAATGAGTGCAAAGAAGCAAATTCTGCTGCCCTTTCTCCTCACTTGAAAAAGCAAACACAAAATATCCCCCTTGATTGCAATATTAAACATAAGTTTAAATTGGGCTGTCAGTCGTGGGCTTAGATTTCATGGTATAAAGAGGGAAGGAATGAGAGGAAAACAAAAAGTTCTTTGGCAAATGGAGGAAGCCCATCTCTGACACCCAGAAAAGCTGTTAAGCAGCAGAATAATGGAAATAACATTATTTAAAGAAAACTGAGGAGCAGAAATAAGAGCCTTGGACTATCTCTCCACAGGGATTTCAAAGTAAGCTGTCAGGAGATTTGAGAGACAGAGACAGTCTTGTTAACCTCTGATGAGGGGTGCTGAGCTCACACTTCATCCTTACAAACTAAACCCCTACTGTTTGCATTTTCAATCCGAGTTGAATCCTTGTTAGTAAAAGGCAGTGCATGGCCATCTCATTGCCCCTATTTAACCCCAGAGCAGGATTAGGAGAGGAATCTGAGGTTTCTCCATAGTCTGACACATCAAACGTGGCCCTCAACTGGAATTTTGGGGCAGCTGTGACTCCATCTGAGTCATTGCACTCCCCCACTGGCAACTCCTGCCTCCTGCCCTGCCCAGACACTTCAGGAAGGGATGGAGCCTGTCTCTCTGGACCAAAATTGGGTTAATTTTTTTTTATTCTGCTTTGAATCAGCCCTGCAGTGATCATAGGGGTGAATGTGACAAGAAATAGAGGGGACAGAGCTGCTGCTCTCCTCTGGGAAGCCACAGAGGGGAAGAGCAGAGTTACCCTGGGCTGTAACCAGTGGGAAGCAGCAGAAGACACAGAGACCTGTCGTCTGCCTTTAATGCACTACAGCTCACAAAGTCATGCTCAGTTTTAGCAGAGGCTACAGAAACTCCTTTCTGAGGACAGGCTGAAGGAGTTTTCTCAGCCTGGAGAAGAGAAGGCTCAGAGGGCACCTCAGAATAAGGTTTCTCAATACCCCCTTCAGGGGGCTACAGAAAGGCTGGGGTAGGACTTTTTAAAAGGATACGGGATGGAAGGACGCAATTGGAAGAGGGAAGATTTAGGCTGGAAAGAAAAAAGAAGTTCTTTCTGTGAGGGTGGTGAGACCCTGGAAGAGGTTGCCCAGAGAGGCTGTGGATGCCCCCTCAATCCCTGGAGGTGCTTAAGGTCAGGCTGGATGAGGCACTGAGCAACCTGGTGTAGTGGGATGTGTCTCTGCCCATGGCAGGGGGCTTGGAACTAGATGAAATCAAAGGTCTCTTCCAATCCAAACCATTCTATGTTTCTATGATACTTTTGATAACAAATCTCATCAATTATGCTAATTTCAGGATCAGGGTACCTCATAGGCAGCCAAAGAAACAACCAGTCTGCAAGCTCAGCCCTCACCAGACTTCTTTCTGGCTGATGGGAAGACCAAGATCTCACTCACATCAGACCAGTAGTTTTTTCATTTTTTATCAAGACTTTATCTAGCAGGTAACTGCAGATTTGCAGAGGACCTCTGTAGCACAAAGAATTACAGATCCCTCATATATAATTCATGTTCAATTAATATGACAACATTCTTTTCTTTTCTTTTTTTGCAGCTAGAGAGTCCAAACTTTGATACCCTTAAAAATTGCACAGGATATTCTGAAGGAGTGACAAGGAGAGTAGCAAAGCATTATAGATCCCCCAGTGTTATAGCAACAGACAAAGCACAAAGAATTAGAGATCTCCCAGACCATATTATAGACCCCCCAGTGAATCCAGGACACACCAGGAACTGGACAACTGAAGATCTGCCTAAGTCTTGTATAAAAATATGCTAGAAGTTTCTTGGTGCTTTTCCAAACAACAGTTTGCCATGATTTCTAGAACACAAGACCTAATCTGATGCACATTAGGACCACCCTGTGAAATCCTTATCCCTCCTGAGGAGAATACTGGGAAGGGAAGAACACAGAGATGGGGACTTACAGCAAGTGAGCATTGTTTGGGTCTCAGCAGACTCTGAATAATCACGTCTGCTGTTCTCCTTGATAAGAACCAAGAAGTGTTTGCAGCGCAGGGGAATTTCTCCTGCACTGAATTATGAGCTTGATTTGCTTCTTCTGTGAACACCACCCCAAGATTTGATGAGCTGGTGGCTTTCACTCCTCCTCAAAGCCCAGCTGCAGGAAGCCAAGCCCAGTGTGAGCTGTATGGTACAGATGCAGTTGGCAGAAGGAAGTGTCACTGCAAAGCAGGAGGAGGGAGATGATTTCCAGAGTGCTGCCAGTAGCTGGGCTGTAAAGCTGCCGACAGCAGCATTTTAACCAAGTGAGCATCCAACAGCTGGAGGCAGAGTCAGACCCACCAATGATGCAAACTGTTCTGAAACAGATGAAGATTCCTGCCTGTCCTGCATGGAATCCAGGGGAATCCACATGTCCCAAGCCATTCTCTCTCTGTGAGAGCTTCTTCTAAGATGCCTTGCTACATCTCTAAGAGAAAATAATGCTCTTTATTGGTTTAAAGCAAACAAATTTCTCTCCTCTGAGTGAGACCTCATGGATGGGTCCCAGGCAACCTTGTCCTGCTCCTTCCTCTCAACTCTAAAAACCTTAATCTATAGGTCCCCACCTCCCTGCCCATAGTGGCTCTGCCACATGGCCCTACAGAGCAGCACAATGGAGGCAGAAGATTTCTGGAAGTGTTTTAGGCATACTGCATTTTGGGGTCCTCAGTGTGGATGGATGTGGATGCTGCATGGTCAGCACCAACACTTGGAGTAACTAGTGGGAGAATGGCTATGTGACAACGTAGACATGAAGGAGCTCTGCTGATTTAACTAAGGTTCTCATGGGAAAAGCAAAAAGAACACATCCTTGAATCCAGCAGTGTTACAATAACAAAGTGCCACAGTTAGAAACAGCAGTAATTGCAGAGGGGACAGGATAAGCAAATGTAACTTTTACTTGCCAAACAATAAGATACTGCCTAGTGTGCTTACTAATGAGTGGACTGTATAGAAGTGTGTGAAAAACCCCATAAATGGAAGCCTGCTTATCAATCAGATTGATTGTCCACATCTTCCCACGCATGGCAGGACCTCTTGGCTGTTCCCAAACCAGTAGATGTGTGTGGTTGTTCTCTCTCACTCAGAGAGAGTTTAAGATTTCAACATTCTTTTGTTTCTTCCCCTTAATCTAAAATAAAAGTCATCGAGACCAAAAGTGCATGTTTTACTCTTTGTCTGAGGAACATAACACGAAAAAACAATTGCAAAGGCAGGCAGTACATTTCACTTTCAAGCTTTTAAGGGATTATTACCAATGACAGGAGAGAAAAAAAACAACAGCTTTTGAAACTTCAGGGAAAATACTTTGACAGCATCCCCATTAAAACAGCTTTCCTTGTCTTTAAGCTGCAGTAATTACCTCCACTTAATACCAGATAGTAAAATATTTACAAACAACACAGGGAATTAAATGAACTTTCTAAACATCATCCTTTGGTGGAGCCTCTTGTAAGGGGGGTAAGGGGCTGGAGTTTGTCTGTGATTCCCTTTCCTCTGGGTCCATCTATCACAGAATCCCAGAGTGTCAGGGGTTGGAAGGGACCTCAAGAGAACATCTAGTCCCATCCTCCTGCCACAGCAGGAACACCCAGATCAGGTCCCACAGGAAGGTGTCCTGGTGTGTCTGAATGTCTCCAGAGAAGGAGACCCCACACCCTCTCTGGGCAGCCTGGGACACTCTTCTCTCACCCTCATCCTCACAAACTTTCTACTCATATTTCTATGTGTTCCAGCTGCACCCATTGTCCCTTGTCCTATCACTGGAGGTGACTGAGAAGAGCCTGGCTCCATCCTCCTGACACTCACCCTAGACATGAGTCTCCTCAGCCTCCTCTCCTCCAAGCTGCAAAGACCCAGCTCCCTCAGCCTTTCCTCAGAAGGGACATGCTCCAACCCCTTCATCATCTTAGTGCTCAAGGGAAAAACCTTTTTCCACTGCTTTCTGAAGAGCAATGATTCCTGTGACAGTTGAGCCAAGGAATATCATGACTCCAGGCTCAGGAGTGCAATGGGCACCTGCCCTGTCTCAACAACAGCCAGTTCTTCATCCCCACACAGTGTGGGACCTCCCTTCCAGACATGTCTGAGCTTCTTCCCTTCTTCTCTGAAGGAGAACTTTAGAGCTCCAGGTGCTTCATCCCTGAGCTCTAAAGCAGCTGGGCTAAGCCTCTCATGAGAAAAGCTTCCTCTCTGTCCAGGCTGGGGAAAGTGGAATAACTTTCTAGTTATTTTTTTTCCCCCACTTTGCTCCATTCTCATTTATAGTTGCTCTATCACTCCTGTCAATCTCTCAGGCAGTGAAGGAACACTACATGACAAACTCCACTAGACTGAAGCCCCACCATTCCCCTTGCAGCTCAAATCACACAAATACACAAGAATCTAATAATTTGAGATCTGATTCTTCTCTACAAGAGGAAGATTAATCAAATCCACCTTTAGTGCATTCAACAATAACAGCCTAGACTGTTGCCAGATGTGAGATCACTAATACTGATCATTATCTGGATTTAAAAGACCTTCAATTAATATGAAAATATCCTCTTTTTTTCTTTCTCTTTTTTTTTCCAGCTAGACAGTCCAAACTTTGATACTCTTAAAAATTGCACAGGACATGCTGAAGAAAGGAGTGACAAGGAGAGCAGTAACCTGCCTTATCAGGAGCTGTCACGAGCCAAGCTCCAACACAGCCCATCTTGGAGAAAAGCTGCAGAGGTGGAAAGGGACTGAGCACACAGCAGCACATCGATCCCACAGCCTGGAGCTTGGCAGATAAAGGCTTTAGGAAAAGGTTCCAAAAACATAATTTGGACATATATTATCCCAGACAATAGAACAGCACAGGCAGACGTGGCTTTTCACTACGTCCCAGCCAGTGGTTTCAGAGGGGGCTTCATGGCCTGAGAGGCAGCACTGCAAACCACAGATATCCAGCTAGGGAAGAATGAAAACAAGGGGCAGAATGGAGAAGAATCAGCCTGTGGCCACAATGTGACAAGGATGTGACACTAAATGTCCTCTCCCTCTTCTTTTGCACCATTTTGCTGGTCCCTTGTTTACCACTGCTGTATGAAACACATGAGCTCTCACGTGGTTCCTCTGCAAAAAGAAATTGGCAGGATTTTTTCCCCAGGAAATAAAAGTGTGCATGGTTTAGAGAGCAGAGGACTAAAGGATAAGTCCATGCCACACAAAATGTGCGTGCAAGCCAGGCTGCATCACTCAGGCTGGACCCATGGGAATCTCTAGGAGCTGTGTTAGATACCAGCAGTGGTTTCTCCCATGGGAAACTGTGTCCAAGTCACTCACTACACACTGCTCTCAAGTGTTCATGCCAGCTACAGCCCAGCTCTGAGGACACTCACCCCTTTTTCATGACAATCCCACTATTTCCCCCACAAAGGGTCTTGAGAAAAATTTGCCCAAATGTGGTTGTGCATGGTTTCTAAGTTGGGTCTGGGGGTTGGTCGGGGTGGGTTGTGTTGTTGGCTATCCCTGCTGCACATAAGTAGAAGTAGACAGAAGGTAGACAAAGCAGTGATAGAGGATATTTGAAAGACTCTCCTGGTTTACCCTCTCATTCTCTGGGGGTAACCAGCTACTCCCCTTGCAGCATCATCTTATGGAGGCACCAAATCTTCCACATCCTGCTGCCTCTGCCTGCTCCTCAGCCTGACCCTCACAAGTCTACTGTGAAGAAACAGATAAGACAGCAAGGAACTGAAACACACAGGCACAAAGGGCCCCTAAAAGTACTGCTGTGAGAAGGTGAGTGCATTCAAAAATGTGTTAGTCATGGCTGAGAGAGGAGCACACTCTCAGCTGTGAATAAAGTCCAGACCCCAGCCCCAATTTAAACAGAAAAGACTGAAAAATGAGACCTAGAGCCATCATTGAGCCATTTACTTGTTGTCTCATCACCATGGAGTTGTTCTAGCCCAGTCCTAATCAAAACACCTCTGCAGACTGTGTGTCTCTGGAGCTACAGGTAAACACTCAAATGCTCTGATGAACTGAACAGAGCTAAATTGAATAAAACCCATTTGAAGTGTGAATGAGCATGCCCAAGGAGGTGCCTAATACGGTTTAACCGACCCACTTGAGGAGTTAATTTGGATTAATTTTCCTGAAAACTTCTTATTAGGGCAGTCCTGCATGACCAGTGGCCTGGGGAGGATTAGGAAATGACCTCTCCATTAACCTGCTGTCACTGGTTTCCTTCCCAGCAGTCCTGCACTACTTTTTAAGCAGCTTACCCCGATGTTGGACAATGTAACACCACAAGCCCTAAATTACTCTGCCCCTTGCCATAGAGCCTGAGCTGTGCAGATGGATTTTAAATCACTACAGTGGGCTAGAGAGGTCTTCTGCAACAAGCACCTTCCCCATAATTGGAAATTTCTTTAATACCATATTGATTCATTTCTCTATTACCCATTGACAAAGTTTAACCCAGTAAACAGAATCAATGGCAGAGGCCAGAGAGGGCTGAGGGTGGCCACCTTGTGACTGCTGAGAGGAGGTTGGATTCTCAGATTGAATTATAGTTATTGTTCTGCTTGTAACATTTTTTTTTTATGTCTCATCATGACAGATGGCTCTCTAAATGATAGCAGATTTGTATTTCATTAGGACACTTAGTCAGAAGATCAATACCACTTCCATGCACCTTTCTGAGAACCCATCTCCAGCCCATACAGGCTGCAGGAGCTTAACACGATTTAGATGGCATTAGCACCAGAGCAGACTTGTGCTTTATTTGTAATAACGTCTCATTGATCCCCAAAAAATGCAATTCTGGAAACCCAAACCTCACTTCATCTTTTTCCCCTGTACGTGAGAGACTGGCATTTTTTGGGTGCTGTGATGGAAGGATTTGTTGTCTGTAGATGGGTGTAATTCATACACAGTTTACAGACCTTCATGTCCATCTGCACCTTTAAAACCAGTTACATGAACAGAAAACTTTTACACACAGGAAGATTTCCCCATGCCTGTGAGCTCCCCAAACTTTCTCTGAAATATCCACTAGCTTGAAATACCACCTAGCTAGAAAATCTTCCAGAAATTTTCCTAATTTTTCCTGTCAGCAGCTTCTACCCCCAGGAAGGCTTACTCCACATTTTTGGGGACTGCATAGGTAGCCTAAGCAGTACACACACAGGGTGCCACTCTATGTCTCCTCTGTCCATGCATCATTGCCCCTTTACCCAGACAGTCCAGGCATATCCTCACCCTAACATACCTTGTTCTGAGCATAATTGATCCAGATCCCAAGTAGAATTCTTTTAGTGACATTTTTGTGCCATGTTTGTTTTCTCCATGCTGCTTATAGCCAAGATAGTGATACCCTAGCACCAATGCTGGTGCATGCAAAAATACCACAGGATAGAAAAGTACTCTGCTAAAATCCTTGGTGGCATCTCTAGCGCTTTCTGTTGAGCTGCTGAGGTCAGCCTTTCTAGTCATCTGCTTCTTCTTCCTTCCCTGTCTTGCTTCACATTCACTCTAAGCTGGAGAACTATGAATTTGATACATAGACTCTATGATGGTTAAGGAAGCTAAAACACAAGGCTCCTGCTACCCTGCTAAACATTTGTCTGACCTCAGGCAAACCCCACAGAGCATTAAGACAAGAAATGGAAACACAAGACCATCACCCTCCCCCTGCCTAACCAACCGGGGGGCCAGCAGGCCCCCCGGCCTTTCTCCTCCCACCGTGTCCCCTTGGAAAATGCAACTCACCAGTGATGTCCTGCAGCAGAGACACCAGGAGGAGCATCCCTCAGGCCCCACGGGGGGGCAAATGGTGGCTGCTGCCCTTCCCTGCTGGTGTGAAATAGGAGAGTGGGTGGAGTGGGCTGATTGGGAACAGCTGAGGAGGGAAGGAGTCTCCAGTGGAGCCCAGGTGTGGGGGATCTGGGAGTAAATGGGCTGGAAAAGGGTTGGTGTGGGGCAGAAGCAGTACATGAGGGCTGTGTGGAACCTGCCTAGAGGCAAACTGAGGGGGAAAATGGAAGGATTTGAGTGTTCACCATGAGGGTGGTGAGACACTGGAACAGGTTGCCCAGAGGATGGGATCCCTGGAGACATCCAAGGCCAGGCTGGATGAGCTCTGAGCAATCTGATCTGTCCCTGCCCATGGCAGGGGGGTTGGAACCAGATGATCTTTAAGGTCTCTTCCAACCCAAACCATTCTATGATTCTATGAGGCTCCATCCACAGCTCCTGGCCATGGCTCCATCTCCAATCTCCATTGCCCTCTGGTGGCCCTCCAGCAATATCTCACCTGATAAAGAGACCTCTGCAGACCCAGCAAGTTCTTTCTAAATTACAGCCTATCACACCAGAGGAGTTTCTTTCTGTCTTAGAAGAAAGGCAAAGTATTTCAAAAGGGCTTTGTTTTGTTTAACACATTCCCACTCCCTCACGTTCTTCAATCCTTCCCCTCACCCCCAACATCATCAGAGTCATTGATTCAGTCCAGCAGTTACTTCGGAGTTACAGGCTGTTACTGATTGATTTTGGTTGTAATGAGTCTTTTCAATGTAAGCAGTGGTGCATAAAAAATTGGTTTTAAACCTCCCCCTTATGGTGCATTGATTTAGTGTGATTAAAAGTGGATATAAGGTTTTAGGGATTTGTTGCTTGCTGCACGCCACACAAGACATTGAAAATGAGGTTTCCATAAACGCTGAGAGCACTTTAAAATCATAGAATGGTTTGGGTTGGAAGAGAACTTAAAGATCATTTAGTTCCAACCCCCCTGCCATGGACAGGGGCACTTCCCACCACACCAGGTTGCTCAGTGCCTCATCCAGCCTGGCCTTAAACACCTCCAGGGATTGAGGGGGCATCCACAATCTTTCTGGGCAACCTCTTCAGTGTCTCACCACCCTCACAGCAAAGAACTTCTTTCTTCTCTCCAGCCTGAATCTCCCCTCCTCCAATTTGCATCCATTACTCTCAGTCCTGCCATCCTAAACACTATAAAAAAGTCCTACCCCAGCCTTTCTGTAGCCCCCTTCAGGTATTGAGAAGTTACTCTGAGGAACCTCCTGAGCCTTCTTGTCTCCAGGCTGAACAATCCCAACTCCTTCAGCCTGTCCTCCAGCCCTCTCATTATCTTCATGGCCTCTTCTGGACTTGCTCCAACAACTCAAAGGTAAAATGAGCAGTGGCCTCTTGCCATCCTCCAGGCTAATCCAGTTGGCAGTGACAGGGAGAATTCCTCATCTCTCGGGAGGAAGAGGAGGAATGCTAAGGAGTTTCTGACCGTACCCTGCAGGAGAAGCTCTCCAGCATATGAAGAACACGGATTCCAGGGTGGAATCTGAACCAAGTCCATCTTATGGCTACTATTCAAGACTATTTCAGCACATTAAAGGACACAATATCATCTACTACCAGTAGAACCACCAGGTCCAAGGAGACAGCCCTGGGATGGGAGCAGCAGACAGACTCACCACCATCTGCAGCAGAGAGCTGAAGCTGACCCTCACTTAGACCCAGCTAATCCTGCCAACAGTTGGAGACTCTGGGGAAAAGGCACAAGGCACTGAGCAACCTGGTGTGGAGGGAGGTGTCTCTGCCTATGGCAGGGGGGGTGGAACTAGATGATTTTGAAGGTCCCTTCCAACCCAAAGCATGCTATGACATTATGAGCTGCCCCATGAACCAACATCACCCATCACCACTGGTACCAAACCTCAATCTCCCCTAACATCACCTCCCTGACTTCACTGCTGTCACTGCTGATTTCCATCTGGAGCACTGATATCAGCCCCAGCCCTTCTCTGCTCTGTGCATGTTCATTTTCAGGAGCCTCTGACACTTCCTTTTGAGAGAGAGAAGGAAAAAATCTCCAAGACTTATAAAACATGTTTTATGTTGAGCAGTACTTACAGCTTCATGAATTGCAAAAGCATTTTAAAATCTTGGTATTACAGGAAAATCCATTCTGGTTCACTGCCTCTGTCACTAAAACTCATCACTTGCACCTTGCCAACCCAATTAAAGCCCACCCTGAAGACTGGGATGGAGGAATCATAATTTCTGGGCCAGTCTCTCCTCCTCAAAACAAACATTTCATCTCCCATTCCAAGCTGAGAAGCACAGAGAGTACAAAGAGCATGTTTATCAGAAAAAAACCCAGAAGAAATTCATGAAGTATATTCTTTGGAATATAATATCTCTTCAGTTTCATTTCCTCTCTTTGGGGTATGGAGTCGCAGGAACAGCAACATCAAAAGCCTTGAGGGCAGAGAACTTTTGACCCATATGTGACTTGTCATCATAAAGTCTCCAAGCCACAAAGTTCCCATTATAGTTCAGGCTTTGAAGAGCAATAAAGAATGTCAGGCTGACAAATATATGTCATCAGAACAGATTTCTTCTTCAGTTTACAAGATTATTTTGGAGTTTTATTGCACCTCTCTGGGGGTCCAGGCTATGAGCTGTTATTTTTCTGCTCCTGGTCTGAGATGAACAAACAGAGCCATATTAGGTTTGTGCCCACAGCAGCTGTCACTGGGGGATTAAAAATTTTAATGGATAAATCTTACAAAGGTGAATGACTGACAAAACCAAAGCAGAGAGCTGAGAAGGAAGGCATATACAAGTGACAACATGGCATGGGAAATAGGATGAGGGGAAATGGTTTTAAAATAGAGCAGGGAAGGGTTAGATGAAACATTAGGAAGAAGTTCTCACCCAAGAGGGTGAGGAGAGGTTGCCCAGAGTGGTAGTGGACACCCCACCCCTGGAGACACTCAAGGCCAGGCTTGCTGAGGATCTGAGCAACCTGATCTAGTGCAGGATGTCCCTGTCACTGCAGGGGGTTGGACAAGATGGCCTCAGGTGGTCCCTTCCAATGAACACATTCTAAAACAACTCCCTTCTGAGGACAGGCTGAAGGAGTTGGGGTTGTTGAGCCTGGAGAAGAGAAGGCTCAGGGGGAACCTCAGAGGA
>VZTY01024294.1:39700-49725 GCA_013400935.1 Turnix velox | reverse complement strand
CCAGGCTGGATGAGGCATTGAGTGACCTGGTGTGGTGGGAGGTGTCCCTGCCCATAGCAGGGGGGTTGGAACTAGATGACTTTTAATGTCCCTTCCAACCCAAACTATTCTGATTCTCTAATATTGACTCAGGAAAACTTCGAATTCTGACACAGACTGTGTTCAAGGTGTGGAGCTGTGCAACCATGGCTCCAAACACCATTCTGTAGTGTGAGAAATGAACATCCCCACCAGCAAAAGGACAAATGCTGTAACAGCTCCACTTTTCATATTCTCCTAGAAACCGAAGGTTTTGCAGGGAAAAAAAACCTCACTATACTTCAGAGTGAGAATTATCACCTCATCATCACTCTTACTCTTTTCTCACTTCTTCTTAAAGGTTCCAAACACCAAGCAGTATAAGCCAAAGCACACTGGCTTTCACTACCTGTATTGAAGAACTGATGACTAAGCACAAACTGGAAGGGATTGGCTAAGAGAAACTGTTTTACAGTATGCCCTGGATTTCACCTTCTTGATGCTTTAGGATGACAGAAATTACTGTCCATCTCACCTCCAATACTAAGGGGGTGACAGAGAACACCCAGCAAGAGCCAGCAGAACCCAGAGAATATACAAGGAGAAAACCCAACCACATTGGAAAGTCACAGAAAAATCCTCATTTCTGTGACTGGGAAGAGGATTCCTCTAACAGTCTCTCCCTGCTCTCCTGTTACCTTCATAAAATAGGCATTACTGTGTGATGACAAGTCAGATTTAAGCTCTGAGTGGCCCCATTAGATGAAATAGGGCTGCCCTGGATCCACTATGGGATAGTGGCCTTGAAATGGACATTAAATGGACAGAAAATGCTCTCTATTTGTCCTGATTAGAGTGCTTTCAGCTGCCAACATCCAGGGGCTGTCTTTGTAACCTCTGAAGAACAGCTTTTGCCTTCAATCCTGAGAACAAGGTGTGCTCCTGCTGGTGTCCTCACTGAAAGGGTTGAACCCAAACCAGAGGGAAGTCACAGCCTCAGGTGGGCAGTGGGCAAGGTCTGTCTGTGTTGGCAGCACTGAAATCATTAACTTTGGTCACAGAATGTCAGGAATTGAAAGGAACCTCAAAAGATCATCTAGTCCCATCCTTCTGCCACAGCAGGAACACCCAGATCAGGCTTCCAGGAGGGTCTTCAATGTCACCAGAAAAGGAGACCCCACTCCCTCTCTGGGCAGCCTGGGACACTCTTCTCTCACCCACACCCTGACAAAGTTCTTTCTCCTGTCATTGTCCTGTCATTGGAGGTCACTGAGAAGAGCCTGGCTTCATCCTCCTGACACTCACCCTTTCCATATTTCTAACCATACTTGAGGTCACTCCTCAGTCTCCTCTTCTCAGCCTTTCCTCAAAAGGGAGATGCTCCAATCCCTTCATCATCTTCACAGCTCTGTGCTGGGATCTATCTACCAGCTCCCCAGTGACAGGACAAGGGACAATGGGTGCAGCTGGAACACAGGAGGTTCCACAGAAAGAGGAGAAAGAACTTTGTCAGGGTGAGGGTGAGAGAAGAGTGTCCCAGGCTGCCCAGAGAGGGTGTGGGGTCTCCTTCTCTGGAGACATTCAAACCCCACCTGGACACCTTCCTGTGGGACCTGATCTGGGTGTTCCTGCTGTGGCAGGAGGATGGGACTAGATGATCTCTTGAGGTCCCTTCCAGCCTCTGATATTCTGTGACTGTAATTACTTTATCAAAAGGACATGTAGTGATTTTGTACTAGAATCACCACATTTCTGCTCCAGTTCCTGTGCTGTATTTTCTGTTACATATTTGCATGATGAGCTATGTCTCTTAGGAATAACCTTAATGTATTATATTTTGTAAAAATGAAACTTAGAGATATTTAAAAAGGCATCTGCAGGCCAGCCAGAGGGATATTTAAGGAGCTGATATCTTTGCATCTACCACCTGAAGCACCCCAGGAATGAAGATGCTTCAGAGAAACACCTACTGGCAGTAACTGGAAAGATAAGGCTGGATGATGTGATGTGTTTGCCATATGAGTGTGGAACCCATGGCCATAAGGCGTGGAGGTCCAATTAGGTGAGTTAAGTACAACAGCAATGAAAAGCTGCATATTTTCCTCTGCAATAAAAATGATAATGATTCTGCTGAAAAATATCATCACTCTACATTCATTTACTTCTGGAAAATCTAAAATCACAAAGGAAATGAGAAGCCCTTTAATCTCCTGCTAGACAAATAGCCCAATTTCATTTCGACTCTTTTTTTTTTTTACTTTTTTGTTTTTTTTATCCTTTTCACAAGACACTCTGTAAGACTTCAGAACACAAGAGCACAGTTTAATTAATGTTATCATCACATAAAAAAAGCACAGCCAGAATTTTCATGGAGTTTTAATTGAAATATCACAATTTCACAGTCATCTAGCTTGGAAGGGACCTTTCAGACCATTGAGTCCAACCATCAACCCAACTCTGACAAGCCTCATACCCAGACAGGGACTTGGATCCTCAACCCTTGGATTAGGAGGCTGATGCTCTCCCAGCTGAGACACACACCCAATGAAAACTGTATTTTTTAATGTTCCAAACCAACAATGAATAATTTGTTTTGTTACAGGGGCTGCTTCCCAAAGCTGCAGCTACTCTAAAAACCCCACTGAAGTTTTCAACCCTCACTCTGTGTTCCATGCTGTGAGAGATGCTGCTGACCTGGCTGTAGTGGCCTAGGTGACACATGAAAAATCCAGGAAGACAAATCTAATCTTCCTTTGAACTAGATATTGTATGAACCATGACAAAAACTGATGATGAAAAACAAAGTCTGCACTGATTGCTGGGTTGGATGTAGTGTGTTAGCAAAGAGGAGCCATTAGAATGGGTCAGGATGATCTCTACATGCAGAGATGCAGCTGGGAGCTTTGTGAGCAGACAGGTACACACATCCTTTCCATTTCCTTTCTTCCCATATCCAAAATATTTGCTTTCCCTCTGTAAGTAATGCAAATTACTTGCAGACATTTTTTTGGATGGAAGATCATGCACCTGCTTCTCGACAGTGCAGTGGACAAGGAGGCAGATTTTGACTCAAACACAATTTTCCACCAGAGGATGTATGACCTCTTAGAAAATGTAACATTCTGGCCCTCAGTAGCCTTCTGGAACAAGCAATCAAACCCGGGATGTCTGATTTTAAAAAAATCATAGAAACATAGAATAGTTTGGGTTGACAGGGACCTTAAGGATCATCTAGTTGCAACCCCACTGCCATGGGCAGGGACACCTCCCACCACACCAGGTTGCTCAATGCCTCATCCAGCCTGGCCTTAAACATCTCCAGGGATTGAGGGGGCATCCACAGCCTCTCTGGGCAACCTCTTCCACTGTCTCATCGCCCTCACAACAAAGAATGCAGGTATTCACCTCTGCTCACAGCTGTACAGTGTTCTCAACATCTCACTGAGGCTGTGCCAACAGCAGGTCACTGATACCTCACACAGCAGTGCCAGTCACCATGAGCATGGGTTGAAGATGGTTCTATCCACAGAAGCTGGCAGGAACAGAGCACACAGTGGCTCATTCAGCAGCTCAGTGGAAGTCACAGAATCAGATGGGCAACCTCTGGGTGTTGAGTCAAGGATGAGTGTCAGGAGGATGGAGCCAGGCTCTTCTCAGTGACCTCCAATGACAGGACAAGGGGCAATGGGTGCAGCTGGAACACAGGAGGTTCCACAGAAATAGGAGAAAGAATTTTGTCAGGGTGAGGGTGAGAGAAGAGTGTCCCAGGCTGCCCAGAGAGGGTGTGGGGTCTCCTTCTCTGGAGACATTCAAACCCCACCTGGACACCTTCCTGTGTGACCTATCTGAGTGTTCCTGCTCTGACAAGGAGATGGCACTAGATGATCCCTTGAGGTCCCTTTTCAATCCTTGATATTCTGTGCATCTGTGAATTGGAAGAGACCTTCAAAGGCCATCTAGTCCAACTCCCTTGGTCTCAGCAGGGACATCTCACACAAGATGTCACCAGCCTCAGACCTTCCCTTGCCTGGGCCAGTCCAGGAAATAATAGGTAGCATTTTTACAAAACTTCAAAGGAAATAGATCTGATGGTTTAGCCCACTCCTGCCCAAGACCCAGCTTTCTTTTTGCATCTATCTATAGCAAGAATCATAAAGCCAGTAGAATTTTCTTTCCCGGATCAATGCATTGGCTGATGTAAATCGATCTAAATAAATAAAACACCATCCCAGGAACACCTGTCTTTGAGTACCATCTAATTATAAGACTTTTGTACTATATATATATCTCACAAGTACACATTCTGTGGTTTGGGACATATTTCTGGTCCTGGAGAACTGAGACCTTTCAGGACTCTGGTCCTGGAGAACTGAGAACTTTCAGGACTCTCCCTAATTGTGTGTAGGGTGACCTTAAACAAATGCCTGGTTGGCAAAAAAGATATTCCTTGGTACAGGCAAATCAGGTTTAATAAATTGCTTGGGAACACTTTCCACTGTACATTATGAGTGCTGCCCAAATAACTGTGGTTATAAATTTATTACATTCTTTCTCAAAGCTCTCAGGTTCTTGGCAAACACAACAAAGGACAGATCTGAAGCCCCAACTTCAGTTCTCTTTTTTGTTTCCCCCTCACCCTCCACCCCCTCTACCCCTCCCCCAGCCATCCTAAATCAATAGATATATAAAAGTTCAAGATGAAAACAAATCATGATCATACTGGAGCTTTCAGGGGAAAATACAGTCTACAAGAAAACAAATCAATAGAACTTCGTATTCTTGGACATGGTCTTCTGTTCTGGTCAATAAATGCTCTGTGTTCTGCACTATATCACTGGAGCCTGCAGGCACTTGCCAAGGACTGTGAGTGGAGATTTTGGGAGGGGGGCTGGGGGGAGGAGATGAAATGGTACCTCCAGTTGTTAAGCAACTGTATTTCTCAAAGGTAATGGGATTTGCTTTTGACTGAGATCTGATTTGCCCAGCCAACAGGTGAGAACAGACAAAGATGAACCACAGCAACTCCTAGTGCTTCCTTTAGACAGTTTGCTCCTTCTTTAGTCAAGTGTTTCCTACATTGTATCAGTTCATTGATTTTTAACAGGAAAACTGATCAAAAAAAGCAGATTTAAGGGAATAAATAGATTAGATTAGGATAGATTAGATTCTCTCCTGTGAGAGTGGTGAAACACTGGAAGAGGTTGCCCAGAGATGCCCCCTCAATCCCTGGAGGTGTTTAAGGCCAGGCTGGATGAGGCACTGAGCAACCTGGTGTGGTGGGAGGTGTCCCTGCCCATGGCAGGGGGATTGGAACTAGATGATCTTTATTGTCACTTCCAACCCAAACTATTCTATAATTCTGTGATTAGATTGAATAATTCTTCAATTTTCACACAGGGCTGCCTCAGCAGAGAAAATCAAAACCTCAGCTCAGAATTAAGACCAAGAAGCAAAGAGGCTGTTTTATTCTCTGCAAGAAGGAGGCACAATCTAATTACACCAGCTGGGATTCAGGCACGATTCAGATGGAATTATCTCAATGAACAATAGTAGGAACTAACACAGGAGGGGCTGCAGAAAGTGGAAGTGGCTCAAAAAGTTGTTGTGTATCAAGGTTGGAAATGCAAAGACCAGGGTGTTGCCCAGTTTTCAAATTGCTATTGAAAGAAAAAATGCTTTGCACCTCAAACCTGTACAGGGAGATGCATAGAGGAGTGAAACAACAGGCAGAGCAGAGAGGGAAAATTGCTGGTCCTCTTTTTCCACAGGGGAAGGTCAGCTCAGGACATTCATTAAACCAAGGACAACACAGAGCCATAGAGTGGTTTGGATTGGAACAGACCTTAAGGACCTAAGCACAGAAACAGACTGGGTGGAGAGTGGCTTGAGTGCAGCCCTGAAGAGAAGGATTTGGGGGGTTCAGTGGATGAGAAACTCAACATGACCCAGCAGTGTGTGCTTGCAGCCCAGAAGCCAACCCAGTCCTGGGCTGCATCAAGAGAAGTGTGACCAGCAGGGCAAGGGAGGGGATTTTGCCCCTCTACTGGGCTCTGGTGAGACCCCAACTGGAGGGACTGTGGAGCCCTCAACAGAAGAAGGACATTGAGGTGTTTTAGCAAGTCCAGAGGAGGAACTAAATGGTCTTTAGGGTCCCTTCAAACCTAAACCATTCTATGATTCCATGTTTACCTAGTTCCAGATCTACTGCCCTAGCAGAGACACCTCCCACCATCAGGCACACAAATCAGCACGGTTTAATCACAGAATCAAAATGTCAGGGATCGGAAGGGGCCTAAAGAGACCATAGAATCACAGAATGGTTTGAGTTGGAAGGGACCTTAAAAAATCATCTAGTTCCAACCCCCCTGCCATGGGCAGGGACACCTCCCACCACATCAGGTTGCTCAATGCCTCATCCAGCCAGGCATTTTACACCTCCAAGGGAGGGGGCATTCACAACCCTTCTGGGTACCCTGTTCCAGGGTCTCACCACCCTCAAAGTAAAATAATTTAGTCATACAATCCAGTTTTCCTGCTGAAGCAGGAACAC
Source organism: Turnix velox (assembly GCA_013400935.1). NCBI lineage: Eukaryota > Metazoa > Chordata > Aves > Charadriiformes > Turnicidae > Turnix > Turnix velox. Next base: position 43,157 of record VZTY01024294.1, on the reverse strand, counting down.
CCAGATCATGTCACAACACCTAGATCAGTTCACAGTGAGAAATGGGTTAAATGACTGGGTTTCCCTTTGCAGCTGCAATGACAAGTGTACAAAAGCTGTCACTTGCTGTGGTTGTGTGGAGAAGCTGTAACTCATCAAGCTGCAGGAACTGAAGTGGATTTGATGAGTTGCAGTAACAGCCAACTCCACCACTGTACCTGGGCACTTGGAGCACCACAGCTGCCAAGCAAGTGTAGAGCCACCAGCTGCCACAGAAGGTGGTGCTGCAAATGCCACCTCTCTTTCTTGGCTACCTCTCCTAAAAACTGCTGCCATCATGAAATCTGTCACGACTTGTCCCAATAAAGATCTTAATTTTGCTGGATGGGCCTTGTGTGAACAGCACAAAGTAACCATCTGTCACAACAAAGCATCACGAGGCAAATGAATCCTTCTTGGCCAGCGCAGACACCAGGCTGAGCTTTCCAGTCTATTGATTTCCTTTCTGTCTTTCCAAGTAGAATATTAATACGTGTCTCTGAAGGGTAGAGGCAGAGATTATCTGGGAGATAATAAAGGAAGGTGTCTGGCTTTGACACAGCATTTCCTACTGCCCTTGTAACCTGCATTGTTCCTGAGTGTCAGCTAACCACAGCAATTAGCAGATCCATGGGAGAAGTTCAGTGAGAGGAGGGACACCAAGATGATCAAAGAGCAGGAGAAACTCCCTTCTGAGGATAGACTGAAGGAGTTGGGGTTGTTCAGTCTGGAGAAGAGAAGGATTAGGAGAACCTAACAGAAGCTTCCCAATACCTGAAAGAGGCTACAGAAAGGCTGAGGAAGGACTTTTTCATGGGGTCCAGGATGGCAGGACTAGGAGTGATGGATGCAAATTGGAGGAGGGAAGATTTGAGAAGAAAGAAGTTCTTTGCTGTGAGGGTGGTGAGACAGTGGAAGAGGTTGCCCAGAGAGGCTGTGGATGCCCCCTCAATCCCTGGAGGTGTTTAAGGCCAGGCTGGATGAGGCACTGAGCAACCTGGTGTAGTGGGAGGTGTCCCTGCCCATGGCAGGGGGGTTGGAGCTAGATGTTCTTTCAGGTCCCTTCCAATTCAAACCATTCTGTGATTTTAACATGGGGAACACCCAGCAACAAGTGTGCTGTTAACTTAGGTAAGTGCAAAGCTGGCAGAAGGCAGCTCAGGACGTTTATGCAGATAAACTTCATGGCTCCAAAAGGCTTTTGCTGACACAAAACAAGTACAAGCTTCTCTTCCTGCTTGTCAGCTTGACTGCTTTGTCCCCTTTTTCTCTGCACATTTTTTCCCAGCAAAGTGCACTTTATAAATCCTTTTTTCCCAGTGGGCCTGCCTGACTAAGGGAGGCAGAAGAGAGAGCAAGGAGTAAAAGTGAGCAAACCTGACCTGACACAGAATGATTCCCATCTGCTTTTGCTATTATAGTTCTGGTTTCTGGAACAGGTTGCCAGAAAGGTTGTGGGTGTCCCCTCCCTGGAGGTGTTTAAGGCCAGGCTGAGGCATTGAGCAACCTAGTGGTGGGGGTTGGAACCGGATGATCTTTAAGGTCCCTTCCAACCCAAACCATTCCATGATTTTTCACGCAACCCCCAGTAAACAGGTCAATCCTTCCCCAACCTTGAGCACCCCTCTACACAGGGCTGTGTGCCTTGTGTCCCAGCCAAGCAAGCAGTCCTGGCATCAGCCTTCAAGATCCTCAAATGCAAAGCACAAACCTTTGTTACTGTCACTGCCCCCTCAGCCACATTTATCATGCTCACTGCTTATTGCCAGAGTACATAGAATCATAGAATGGTTTGGGTTGGAAGACACTTCAAAGATTATCTAGTTCCAACCCCTCTGCCCTCCTCAACCCCTCCCACTAGACCAGGCTGCACAATGGACATGGAATGATAAGGTTTCAGTAAAAGGCAAAAAGCAATGTATTTTTCTTTTTAATTTTCTTTTACAGGAAGATACAATTTCTCTACTAAACATTTCAGTCTTTTGAGCTTAATACCACATACAAAGTTTTCAATATAATTTATAAATTATGAGATGCTTTTAACACAGATGGGATTGAAAACAACTGGCAAAATCACAACCAAGCACAAAGAATCATAAAAGAGAATCACAGAATGGTTTGTGTGGGAAGGGACCTTCAAGATCATCCAGTTCCAACCCCCCACCAATGGGCAGGGACACCTCCCACCACACCAGGTTGCTCAGTGCCTCATCCAGCCTGGCCTTAAACACCTCCAGGGATTGAGGGGGCATCCACGGACTCTTCTGGGCAACCTCTTCCAGTGTCTCACCACCCTCACAGGAAAGTATTTCTTCTAGCCAGAGTTTTTCACAATTATTATGATCTGCAAATTTGCAGCTCATCACTCAATTTGGTCAAATATCATTAGTCAGATAAATGCTTCAGATGTATTTAGTGGCACATTTTCAAATGATTACTTGATTAATAAGTTACCCTTATGTTTTCAAAGCTTAATTTCTTTTTGAATTAATGAGAACTGATATGAATCACACCATAGCCTGCTGGAACCACAGTGATAGATGTGTTTGTTGAAGACACAGCCCTTTCATGGACCTTTCAAATTTTTCAGCAACAGTTGAATTATCTTTTGGGATAGTCATTGCTGAAAGGCCAGGCTGAACATCTGAAAATCCACTAACAAGAAATATCAGCTTCCAAGGACTAACCCAAGGAATAGCAGCATCTATTTAAGTATTTCTTCACCTTTATTAATTGGGAAGCAAAAGCAGGCAGCTGGAAACCTCCTTCCAGTGCTGCCTTCAAGTGAGTACAGACCATGCACTGGTGGTAATTAAACCATTATCTACCCCCCTTTAACCAGGTGTAGTGCTCCTTAGGGGGAAAATCTTCTCCTTCACAACCACTGGTAGCAAATGGCAATTGAAGTCCAAGCAAAACATCCAGAAAATAATAAGAATTAATCTGCTCTCATTTTCAATGTCTAACAGGGACATACCCGTGGATCTGACAGTTAATCCTCTGAAGTGTTTGTAAAAGGGAATTATTTTGACCCTGCTGAGGCTGTTCACCAGATACAAGAACAACATTCTACTGCAGGACCCTGACTCTATGATGAGCTCCTATTTACAGACCTACAAAATAGAACTTGGAGCAGAACAATCCTCCCTCAAAAGGACATATCTTTATGTTTATGTTTAGATAAAGTTGTCTATCTCACAGCACAGGAACTCATAACATGAGAGGTTATGGGAGACATAGAAAAAAGGGAATGTGAAAGAAATCATGTTCTTGGAGTAACCCACCACACACAGCTCTGAGGTTTTCCAGTGTTATCGCTCCCCTCCTACAATGTCAAGCCAACAATATAAACTATAACTGTACTTCTCCCTGGAGTTGAGCTGCTGCTGTTAACTTCTCCATACCTACAATAAGCTTGAGAGGGTAAGAAATGTATGCA
>VZTY01024294.1:20038-33205 GCA_013400935.1 Turnix velox | reverse complement strand
GGCTGGATGAGACCCTGAGCATCCTGGTGTGGTGGGAGGTGTCCCTGCCCATGGCAGGGGGGTTGTAACTAGATTGATCTTTAAGGTCCTTTCCAACCCAAACCATTCTGATTCTATAATGGCATTCAAAAATACTGTATCTTACACTTGTACTCTAACAGCAGTACACCTTCCTTTGAAGACTTACATTAATACAAGATAATAAACTGCAAGCCTCTGACAGCAAACCCTGTTGGAGATAAGACTGGGAAATGTAGTTTGATTGCTCTGAATTCTTACGCTCTCATGGAAGTATTTGATGCAAAGAAAAGAGCACTGATCTAACTGAACAAACTGCTTTGATAATGCTTCATTCCATACAACCACCTGTTCTGCTACTGTCCTCATTTCTTCTCTGTAAGATTAAGATTAATTTCTTCTCTGTAAGAATCTGTACTTTTAGAAGTCTCTAATGTCTGAATTTTTGAAAATGTTTACTTTATATCCAGGTATAGTGAGTGAGTTTGTTTTCCGTATGTTGCAGGAGTGGGCATGAGGATGAGAAAGACCCAAGTACTTCACCCAAAATTCCAGCAGGAATATTTCATACCATGAGCATCACATTTGATATAAATTAGGTTTGCTGGAGAGTTCTCTCTCTCTCTGCCATCCTGAGAACACTGTGCCATGGTACCAACACCATGAGCCCTTCTCTTTCTATCAAAGCTGGAGTTTGTCCCACATGGGCTGTCCCTCCTATGAGCACAAAGCTTCTGTTTACATCTCAGCCATCATATTCCCTTGTTTTTTTCCAATACCATTTTCTAAGTAGGGTGAGGACCTCAGATGACAAAATATTTCACTAAACAAAAATAAATTGTTGTGGGTTCCTCAAACCATAACACTTAAAATAACCTGTGGTTGACCCTTCTCTTGAAGGATTCAAGGACAGATTGGAGCAACCTGGGCTGGTGGGAGATGTCCCTGCAGAAGATTAGAACACATCCCTTCCATAGAACTACAGAATCAGAGAATATCAGGGATTGGAAGGGACCTCAAGAGCTCATCTAGTCCCATCCCCCTGCCAGATCTGGAACACTGAGACAAGGTCACACAGGAATGAATCTAGACAGGTCTTGAATGTCTCCAGAGAAGGAGACACTACAACATCTCATGGCAGCCCGTTCCAGTGTTCTGTCATCCTTACTGTGAAAAAGTTCTTTCACAGATTCCTGTGGCATCTCCTGAGAATCATAAAAGCAGAGTTGGAAGGGACTTTCCAGGGCCATCTAGTCCAACCCCTGCAGTGACAGGGACATCCTTCACTAGATGAGGTTGCTCAGAGCCTCACCAAGCCCGGCCTTGGATGTGTCCAGGGATTGATGGGGTCTCCACCACCTCTCTGAGCAAGTTGTTTCAGTGTCTGAGAAACTTGTTCCAACCCAAACTACTCTATGATTACTTCCTTACCATTGAATTCTAAGACCTTAGGCAGGATACAGCTCAGGATGGGGCAGCCGCTGAGAAAGTCAGCTCTGACTGTCCCCAAAGACTGATAAAATGCTTTCCCTGCAGGTATTCATCAGGGAGTTCTGCTTCTACCTCCAGCAAAAGATCAAACCCCAAAATGCAGCTGGGAAGGGCAGAGACAGTGGAGAAAAGGAAGAGCTCCTTCCGCTTTGAGGTCTGCCAGTCAGGGAGATTTATCTTCCACCTGATCCATCCCTATCAGTCTGTCATCTCCCATCGATTCATGGCTTCATCAAACATCAGAGCTCATCATTAAGCTGGGCTATAAAATCAGGGAGATGAATGGACCTGAAGTCAGAGTCTGCCAGGCAGCTCTGCTCCAGTTTTCTCAAAATACCTTGGCTTGTCTTCACCCTTTTCCCTGCTTAAATATTGCTGGAAGATATTCACACAGCTCAAATGTAACCACAGCTGTGAGCTAAGGGGCCTCTGTCCCCTACAGGCCATTAGCAAGAAACAAATTTGATCAGGCAAATATAGAGGGTACAACAAGGTTGTTCTGAGAGGCTGAGACTAAGGAAGTTGCCTTTGATGAGCATCTCCCTTCTGAGGACAGGCTGAAGGAGTTGGGGTTGTTCAGCCAGGAGAAAAGAAGGCTCAGAGGGGACCTCAGAGTAGCTTCTCAGTATCTGAAGAGGGCTACAGAAAGGCTTTTAACAGGGTCCAGGATGGCAGAAATAGGAGTAATAGATGCAAATTGGAAGAGGGGAGATTTAGACTGAAGAGAAGAAAGAAGTTCTTTGCTGTGAGGGTGGTGAGACACTGGAAGAGGTTGCCCAGAGAGGCTGTGGATGCCCCCTCAATCCCTGGAGGTGTTTAAGCCCAGGCTGGATGAGGCATTGAGCAACTTGGTGTGGTGGAACAGAGAGGTTGGAACTACATGTTCTTTCAGGTGCCTTCCAACCAAAACCATTCTATCATTCATTTTATGATTCTAAAAACAGAGGGTACAACATGATTGCTTTGAGAAGCTGTGCCTAAGGAAGTTACCTATGGTTTCTCTATGGGAGAAAATCAGAATGGTTTGATTTGCTTGGCCTTTTCCATCTCTCTCCTCTTCCAGAAAGGTGTGGCCTTTCAAGACATCCCTCCCTCCTCAGTTCCCAGCAGTTTCCCTTCAGCAACGGGATGGACTAGGTGGCTTCGGAAGGTTCCTTCCAAATCAGATTGCATGATTCTATGGAAGGGACGTTGTTCCAATCCCTTACAGGGACACCTCCCACCAGCCCAGGTCACTCCAATCTGGCCTTGAACCCCTCCAGGGATGGGTCAGACACAGCTTCTCTTAAGTGCTATCAGAGATGGAGAAGGTCTTTCTGCAACAGGGGGTACAGAGGAAAACCTTAGAGTAAGTCATACAGGGCAGTTCCATATGAATTTCAACTTTCCTGCCACTGTTTTCCTCCATTAGCAATAAAGCCAACATCATTTTATGTCCTAATGAAGAGGAGAGGAATTATTAACATTTTTAACTTATCTGTAGACAAAACAGGGCAGATATTCTGGCCACCTGGGCACAAGATCAACTTGCATTTTTCTTCATTCTCCTTACTGTAGAGCTCCAGATGTTGTATCTGAGATGATGTAACACCAAACTCAACACACCAGGTAAATCTAAAGAAGCTGGAGAAATCTGAACCCAGAGAACCTGAAAGGAGTTGCCAGAAATTGTTCATGATTCCTTTCACACTCAGGAGGGTTTTTTTTAATACAGCCCCACAAAGAGTACAGAAAAAAATCCATCAGAAACAGGAAAGCACTGCTCTAACCCTCTCTGCACACCCCTGGAGGGCCCTGCAGAGAAATTCTCTTTGAAGCCCAAGGTCAGCATGGCTGGCTGACTCTACCAGGCTGTTTCCTTGGCTTTCAAGGCTTTTTAGCAAAAAAAGCCTCAGGTTCTGTTCCTTCCAAGAGCAGTTTCTTGTTCAGGTTAACCCTGTGAGGTGGAAAAGTGTTATCATGAAGCCTCAGCAGTTTTTTGATCTCAGGGTGGTCAAGCAAAAGGAGCTGAAGCAGTGAAGGGAAAGGAATAGTGTAAGGATACAGAGTTGTTCAGTTCTGCAGACAAGGATTGACCTTGGGAGAAAGATGTGATGGAGCTTGTTGGAATGAAGCCATGGGAGCAGTGAGTGGCACTAGGAACAAGATCTAACAGAAACAAGAAGAAATGCTTGTATTTTTGTAGATAACCGATATGTTTAGTTGGTAGGCTTTAGGATGACAAAGAAACTGATAAAATACAACTTTCAGGAAGGGAAATTACTGCTTGGTAAGAAGCTGCCACATAAACTGCTCTGTAGCTCAATCACAGAGTCACAGAATGGTTTGGGATGGAAGGGACCTGAAAGATCATCTAGTTCCAATCCCCCTGCCATGGGCAGGGACACCTCCCACCACACCAGGTTGCTCAGTGCCTCATCCAGCCTGGCCTTAAACACCTCCAGGGATTGAGGGGGCATCCACAGCCTCTCTGGGCAACCTTTTCCACTGTCTCACCACCCTCACAGCAAAGAACTTCTTTCTTCTCTCCAGCCTAATATATGATGTGTAAAATCAGCTACAGGTCTGCATTCCTAGAGATACCTAGACACTATAAAGTGAAAGCTTTAAAATGGAGTTTTATTTGTCTGCAAGATTAGATGTTCTCTAGCATGTATTCCTACAAAATATATTTCATCTGAATACATAGAAGGAGAATTCCAAACCAGAAATTGCAGAGGATGAGTACACATGTTCTAGCTGTGCAACACAGGCACTTCCTGTCAGAAGCAGAAAATAGAAGGATTAGGTCAGCGTATCTCCTATTCTGATGAATCCTCGAATCCTGTCACTGAATGGCAGCAAGGAATAAAATTTTTAGAAGGAGGACAATGGGTCACTGGTTTTCTCTACTGAGGTTTTAGAAGCAGCAACAAGAGTGATGATAAAAAGAGCAGCCTGAGGTTGTGATCTTCCTGAAACAGAGAATTCACTCTGGCTCGTGCCGAGCTGAGGGCTCATTTTGTCATACAACTGAGATTTAATAAAACATTTGCTTGTGCACAGATCTAGGCTTGAGTTGACCTAGTAGCAGAGTTTTGTCTGTGAGCACAGCACACTGAGCAGCACAGCAAAGCCCTGTAGAAACTCTCCTGTCTTGTCTTGGCTGCTCTGGGTTACTCACCCAGACCCAGACCCAGCTTGGAGCTCAACGCTCCTGGCTGCATTCTTCACCTACCCCAACCCCACCATCCCAAGAATCATCAACAGACTGATTAAAAGATTAGTGTCAATGTTTCCCTTGTCTGGTAAAACCCCAGAACAGAACAGCCCTGCTTAGAGAAGCAGAAGAGAGGAAAAGTTCCTATCCAGTGCACATAAATGCAGTTGAAACTGTAAGATGCCATAAAGCATGTAGATTTTGAGGGTAGATTTAGGATGGAGATAAGAAGGAAATTCTTTGCTATCAGGTTGATGAGACACTGAAAGAGGTTGCCCAGAGAGGCTGTGGATGCCTCCTCAATTCCTGAAGGTGTTTAAGGCCAGGCTGGATGAGGCACTGAGCAACCTGGTGTGGTGGGAGATGTCCCACTAGAAGGAACTAGACGATCTTTAAGATCCCTTCCAACCCAAATCACTCTATAATTCTATGATCTCCCAAGTAAGCAAATTTATCTGTTCTTCATTCTAAGTGAGTGGATCCAATAAAGTGGTTGCTGTTATTTATCCTGTAAATATCTTCCTAAATCTACTACAGTCAGCTCCCATTATTTCCTTACAAGCCTCCCAAGAATGATACATGTCATCGATTCTCAGCATCTCATTTCTCTCTGTCAGTGGAAGCCTCAGCTTTGCTTTTTTTATAAAAAAGAAGTTGCTGGCAGCCCACCCATATTAGCAAAAGAATTTATGCAGGTGTCCAGGCACAGAAAGGAAAAGGGGTAGAAGAAAAATGTCAAACTGCTACTGAAAAAAAATCAAATAGAAGTTAAAATCGTGATATGTTAAAGTCAACTTGAGGATCTTTGAGCCATGAATTTTGGATGCAATCAATTGGTAGAGAATCATTGAATGGTTCAAGTTGGAAGGGACCTTAAAGATCATCTAGTTCAACCCCCCTGGCATGGGCAGGGACACCTCCCAACACACCAGGTTGCTCAGTGCCTCATCCAGGCCTTAAACACCTCCAGGGATTGAGGGGGCATCCACAGCCTCTCTGGGCAACCCCTAACAGTGTCTCACCACCCTCACAGCAAAGAATTTCTTTCTTATCTCCAGCCTGAATCTCCCCTCTTCCAATTTATATCCATGACTCCTAGTCCTGCCTATTCCTAGAGCTGCCTATTCAGTTTATTACATCTTTTCTCAGTGAGGGGTGGGGAGGTGGCAGCAGCACTGGGATGAGGCTATTTCTCTCATGCTCACACACTACATGGGGTCACCCTCACTGCTGAGTGATGGGGTGGCTCAGCCAGAATCCAAGCACCAGCATGAGTGGTGCTTTCTCAGTGCTTTTGAACACTCCACCCCACTGAGGAAGAAACCAGGTTGAGTTTTAAACAGCATTTTGTTCAAGCTGCAGGCATTTTTTTTTAGACAAGTCCAAAATTTAAGCTATTAATTAAGCAAACCCAGCAGTGAATCCAACAGTGATGCCAACATTCTTTCTAATCCCCAAGGATATCATTTGAAGAATAGCATCCACAGCAGTGGCAGAAGGCTTGAATAATCAGAAGTAACAGCTCATCTACCTTTTAATCACCTAAAATTATCTTGGAGAGAACCATAGTCAAGCACCAGAAAGTTTCTCTACTAATTCTTGGATGAGGTAGGATGAAAGAAAGCAGAAAAGAATTTATCACCCCATGAGCAAAGAAGTACCTCATGAATGAGCAGCAGCCTGTCCAGATCTCCTCCAGTTGTCTCCAGCAAAGAAATAGAAACAGAGCAAGAAGTTTTTGCTAATCTATATATATTAGCTACTAAGCCAAATGCTTCAGCCAATGTGGCACTGGCACTTGGCTGGCCCTCAAATAAATTCAAGGTTTAGAAAGGATTTTTTTCCTGATGGATTCATTCCTGAGAATAGATCACCATAAAAGAGAAAAACAGACTGGCTCTGTCCTGGTAGCACCAACCTGTGAAGTCATTATCATCAACTCCCTCTTGTGAATTAGGATTCTGGGTCTGTGCAATGCACTTTCCATGTTATTCATCAGCACACAGATTTATGGACTCCACAAAAGCTGTCTTGGTCATTGTTTTCTCCTCCAATTTGCTAGAAATACCTCTATTTAGATTTTGTCAAGATAACAGATCCTCCATGTCACTGGTGGGTGGGAAAAGTGGCCTGGCTTCCCAGCAGAGCAACTGAATACTGATTGTAAGAGGGTGAAATCCAAGCAGAGAATGGCTTTCAGAGAGTCTCCCGCTTGCCTTTTCTCAAAGGTGCTCTGAAGAACCCAAAACTCTCATTGTTCCAGCTTCCAAGATGGGGAAGGCAGTCTTGCAGGTTTTCTTGTAGGGTACAGACTTGTTAAGAGGGTAGAGAGGCGGACCATGAAGATGATGGAAGGGCTAGAAAACGCCTTTCTGAGGACAGGCTGAAGGAGTTGGGGTTCTTCAGCCAGGGGAAGAGAAGACTCAGGGGGGAACTCAAAGAAGTTTCTCAATAGCTGAAGGGGGCTACAGAAAGGCAGGGGTAGGACTTTGTAATAGGGCTGAGGATGGCAGGACTAGGAGTAATGGATGCAAACTGGAAGAGGGGAGATTCAGGCTGGACAGAAGAAAGAAGCTCTTTGCTGTGAGGGTGGTGAGACACTGGGAGAAGTTGCCCAGAGAGGTTGTGGATGCCCCCTCAATCCCTCAATTCTATTATATGATTCAAAGATTGCCTGGTATTGCCACAGCTCCTGGTCCAAATGACTGAAAGAAATTGATTTGGAGCACAGCTGCCACTGAAACAAAGACTTCTTAATTGATGCATTCCTGGATGCATCCTGGCTCCTTCTGAAACCTGTGGTCATTTCATTTGGACATGTGGACAGAGTGCCTGGGCTCTTCTGAATTCATAGAATCATATAATCACAGAATGATTTGGTTTGGAATGAACCTTGAAGATCATCTAGTTCCAACCCCCCTGCCATGGGCAGGGACACCTCCCACTACACCAGGTTGCTCAGTGCCTCATCCAGCCTGGCCTTAAACACCTCCAGGGATTGAGGGGGCATCCACAGCCTCTCTGGGCAACCTCTGCCAGTGTCTCACAGCTGATACAGACATGGAAGAGGCCTCTTCCAATTTGTATCCATTATTCCTTGTCCTGCTAGAAATTTAGAATCACAGAATCACCATGGCTGGAAGGGACTTTTCTGAGTATCCAGTCAAACATCAACCCAACTCTGACAAGAACCATCCCTAAACCTTATCTCTAAGCTCTCTGTCTTTCCAACTCTTAAATATCTCCAGAGAAGGTACTTCATCACCTCCCTGCTCAGCCTGTTCCAATGTTTCAGTCTAACAAAGCCAGACTGTCTGCACCAGGCTCTGCACAAGCTCAGCTCTGATTTACACCAGCAGACTCTGGCCTTATGTTCACTCACAAGTTGGTTTTATCTTTATTTGAGCAGCTTTATTGACAACACTGGTTCCAGCAAGGACATAAATGGTGTGAATCAGGATAGAAGCAGTGGGGAACAGAAGGGCAATTAAACCCAATGTTTATGAAACAGAAATGCAAAAAAACAACAGGGAAAGGACCATTATTTTGTACCACCAACAAGAATGTACTACACAAAGCCATTTTTATTCCTGAACATCGAAGGGAAGGAGCTGATACAACTGGAAATAATCCAGCTCCCCCTGACAGCATAAATAAAAATCCCATATGTACAATGTGTGCTTTCTACAGATGGCAGCATGTGGAAAGATCAGAGAGTTAATGAACAAAAATATCACTGTGAAATAACCTGATGTTGTGTGTACTTCCCAGCTCTTCTTTGCTCATGTGCAGCACTTGTTTTCAGTACTTAACTCTAGTGTGGGGCATGTGGTGAGGCTGCTGTACCTGCCACAGGTTTCTTGTCTCCTCTGTGGGACTAAACTCTCCCAATTTTCAGTTCAGCTCTGCTCTGAAGTTCAGACTGTGCACCAGTACCTGAAGGGGCTCCAGGAAAGCTGGGGAGGGGTCTTTGGCAGGCCATGGGGCTATAAGACAAAGGGAAATGGTTTCAAAGTACAGCAGGACAGGGTTAGATGAGACATGAGGAAGAAGTTCTTCCCTGTGAGACTGGTGAGACACTGGCCCAGGTAGCCCAGAGAGGTGGAGGCCCCATCAACCCCTGCAGACATCGAAGGCCAGGCTTGCTGAGGCTCCGAGCAACCTCATCTAGTGCAGGATGTCCGTTTTCACTGCAGAAGGTTGGACTAGATGACCTTTGAAGATCCCTTACAACTCAATGCATTCTATGATTCCATGATCAGAAACACTCAGGTATGTACAAATTCTCTTAGCACAAGCTCCAAAGCCATTTCACACAGGAGGAAGAGAACATGATTGGTATATTAACATGAACACAAGCTGTCATTGCTGGAACTGGACTGGTTTTATTCTGGAAGAAACCCACAGACCCTTCCACTGACAGATACCCTCAACAGCCTAACATAACACAGCTGGCTAAAATGATGTGGTTTATTACTGAACTCATGTCTCCAGCTTCCTTCCACAAGCACTGGAGGGACCTAGATATTCCAAGAATCACAGAATGTGAGGGATTGGAAAGGACCTCAAGAGATCATCTAGTCCAATCCCCCTGCTGGAGCAGGAACACCCAGATCAGGTCCCACAGGAAGGTGTCCAGGTGGAGTTTGAATGTATCCAGAGAAGGAGACCTCACACCCTCTCTGGGCAGCCTGGGACACTCTTCTATCCATTCCACTTTTAGTTAAACTCCTTAGCACAGAAAAGGTTGTGTTGGGGCTAGAGTTGCATGACAGGCTTCTCAGACAGGGAGACAAGTTCTTTAAACCATCCATATATAACCAGCAGTCAGACAAACTAGATCTTTAAGACTGCCTAGATCTTTAAATAAATAAAAATGGAGTACTACTTCCTCATCTCATCCTATGCCAGGTGTCTATGGCCACTTGGATGAATTCCCCTAAAAGTCCCTGTTTCTCCCCACTGGCAGCAACACACCAGTGACCAGCTTTGGCTCAGGCCACCAGCTTTTTGTCATCTAAAATTTCATTAGAAAAATCCCATCCTTTCAGTCCAAGATGGAGCAAAGAGCTGGCAAGGGGGAGGGTAAGTGACTAAAGAGGATGACTAAGCCTCTTCTTTACTCTCACCACCCTCACAAAGCTGTGTTGGCTCCTTTCAGCATCTCATCACCAGCTTCCCTGGGATTAAGGCAGCCTCAGCTTTGTGCTGGAGAAATGGTTCCATCTCTGAACAGGAATTGGCTGGATTTGAGACACACGGTAAAAGAGAAGGGGTTGGGGAGAAATTATTAGATCAAAAGAAAATCAAGCTGAAAACTCACTGCAAAGGCTGAATTAGAGCTAAATCTCCTTTATGGAGGTCTTGATTTATGCAGGAAGGGAGCAGGCCATTAAGGCAGGGATCCTAGAGCTGAGATTCCCATTCTCTGCTGTCTTTCTGTCAGAGATGGGGTTATAACTCCCTTCACTCCTCCACAGTCTTTCCTAGAAGTCTGCCCAGACTCCATTTCATGATCCTACATATTAACTCCTGAATCTAGAGGGCTGTGAAATAGAGCCTGAGGCTACTCTTTCCTGTCACTTCTCGAGCAGCTGTCCAAGAAAATTGCAGAGTCAACAGTTTTAAACAACTGACAGGTACTTGCCTTGCCTTGCCAATTTTATCTGCAGGACTATAAAGCTGGCACTAGACATGGATCATGCTGCTATAGGGCTCTCAGGCTGGCAACTAACTGTTAAGAGTACCTGGAAATAAAATGGTACAATTTATCACAGGGTGGAGGTGCTCTAGCATGGCAAAGGGCATAAAAAGGATCAAAGGCAGTTGGTTTCAGGAGGAATTTTGTGATTCCTGGGTCCTGATTGATGAGTTCTACTCCACCATCATTGGTCCCCAGGGGTAAGTGATGGACTGAGAGAACAGAATCATAGAATGGCTTGGGTTGAAAGGGATCTTAAAGATCCAACCCCCCTACCATAAGCAGGGACACTTCCCAGTAGATCACATTGCTCAGTGCCTCATCCAGCCTGACCTTAAACACCTCCAGGGAGAGAGGGGGCATCCAAAACCTCTCTGGGCAACCTCTTCCAGTGTCTCACTACCCTCACAGGAAAAAAAATTCTTTTTTATCTCCAGCCTAAATCTCCCCTCTTCCAATTTGCATCCATTCCTCCTAGTCCTGCCATCCTGGACTCTATTAAATGGTCCTAAACTTACTGGTATTGTTTGCAACTTCCCTGTTAAGCCAGTGAAGTAGGGAACTGCATGTCAGTCCACTCTGTGTGTTCAGCATCCAGCAACTGCTTCAGTGTGACTCCTTTCAAGTTTGGAACAAGTTTGGGTCAAGGGTTTAACTCCCTGTCTAAGAACAAGGCTTGACAGAGCTGGGCTGATGGATGGACTCAATGATTTGAAAGCTCTCTTCCAACACAGATGGGGCCTCAAGAAATGCAAGGGTAGGACTTTTTAATAGGGTCCAGGATGGCAGGACAAGGAGAAAATGAATGTAAATTGGAGGAGGGGAGATTTAGGCTGGAGAGAAGAAAGAATTTCTTTCCTATGAGGGTGGTGAGAGACTGGAAGAGGTTGCCCAGACAGGTTGTGGATGCCCCCTCTCTCCCTGGAAGTGTTTAAGGCCAGGCTGGATGAGGCATTAGTCTTGTGGGAGGTGTCCCTGCCCATGGCAGGGGCGTTGGAAATAGATGATCTTGAAGGTCCCTTCCAACCCAAACCATTCTATGATTCTATGATTATGATCTTACATGTGGACCCAGCATCTGTACAAAACAAGCTGGGGAGTTTGGTGGAGGAAAGCAAAATGTTTTTTTTCTTTACAGTTCTAAGAGCACGCTTCATCTTTCCAAGTTAGTAACAACTGCATTTCGAATGGAGGCTGAAAGTGTATTAGGAATGAAATCGAAATTAAGCAGCTCGGCAGAAGAGATGAATTTACATTCAGCAGTGGTAGAACTGGGCAAACCTATTTTAATAATTGACTGTAGCAAAACTTAGTAAGTTAATTAATAGCCATGCTTACATAGCATTCTGCTTTTAATACATATGTGCATATGGTTGGTGCTTTATAAAAAATTTCCATAACACTGTTTTCCCACTTAAATAGTTTGAAGAGGGACAAGTAGCCCAGATTGTGACTAAAACATGGATAAATCTTAGGAACCCTTAAGCAACTCAGTATTTACACAGGTAGAAACAAAAAGCTTAGTTCCACAACGTAGTTGATCACAGAATTATAGAAAGAATCATAAAATGGTTTGGGTTGGAAGGGCTCTTCAAGATCATCTAAACCTCCTTCCACGGGCAGAGACACCTCACACCACACCAGGTTGCTCAAAGCCTCATCCAGCCTGGCCTTAAACACCTCCAGGGAGGAAAGGGGTATCAACAGTCTCTCTGGGAAACCTCTTCCAGTGTCTCACAGCAAAGAACTTCTTTCTTCTCTCCACCCTAAATCTCTCCTCTTCCAATTTGCATCCATTACTGGATCCGGATATAATTATCAGTAGAGATTTCAAGACTGGTTACAGATAAAGGATCATCCTACACCCTTAAAAAGATCTGGAAAATGCATTCTCTGCTATTAGCTTGCACTCCACTAAGATACAACCCACTTATGAAATTTTAATCAACCCTTATTGGAGATGAATAATTTAATGGCAGCAAGTAACAGACAGTCATGCAGCCCATGGTTCTCCAAGGCAAAAAGAAGGATGTCAGAGCTCAACAGTCTTCTGCTGCTGTAAATCAGCATCACTCCAGCAGCTCCCACGTGTCTGCACTAATTTACTGTGGCTGCCAGAGCAGTCTGTGTGGGTAAGAAGGATATGGCCCCAGTATGAAAAGCACTGGCTCATGTTTTACCAATGATCTGACCACAAATCACCTGGGGATCAGCTGATGGGAGTTTCTTGACCCCAAAATTCCAGATTAGGTGTAGTTACCACTCACACAGCAGCAACATTTCCCACTTTGAGGGTATTGCTTGAAAGTGTGTGATTGGCAGCCTATAAACAGGGGCAGCCACGGAAAAAAACCTTCCCATCTCACAAGGCTTTGCCTCCCACTGAGCTCCCAGTGCCAGCTCTAATCCTCAACAAGACCTTGGTTTGAAGCAGCAGAGATCAGCCCAGGGGACATCTTTTCCTTACACCAATGAGTGGAGAGTGATTTCACCAACTGATTCCAGTCAAAACAAGAGGTGACTCAGAGTTCCAGATGTTTCATTTCTGAAAAGCTGTTCGAGTCAATGTTTCTACCAGCCTGGATTTTCATTTTGCCATAGAAACTGAAGTGTACAAAGGCAGCCCATGGCTGAACACTGCAGGTTCCTATTGAAGCCCCCATGACTGGAACACCATTTACTCATCACCTTTATATAGAATATTAGAATCATAGGAAGGTTTGGGTTGGAAGGGACCTTCAGGATCATCTAGTTCCAA
>VZTY01024294.1:7955-19444 GCA_013400935.1 Turnix velox | reverse complement strand
GCTTTGTGTTTCAGCTCAAGGTGCTGTTGGTGCAGTTTGTGCGTGTTGAGCCCCGAGGAGGGATGGGGCAGCAGCACTTCTTTCTTCTCTCCACCCTAAATCTCCCCTCTTCCAATTTGCATCCATTACTCCTAGTCCTGCCAATCTGGACCATATTGAAAAGTCCTACCCCAGCCTTTCTGTAGCGCCCATCAGATATTGAGACGCTCCTCTGAGGTCCCCCCTGAGCCTTCTCTTCTCCAGGCTCAACAACCCCAACTCCTTCAGCCTGCCCTCAGAAGGGAAGTGCTCCAGCCCTCTCATCCTCTTGGTGGCTTCCTCTGGACCTGCTCCAACAGCTCCATGTCTTTCTTATGTTGAGGGCTCCAGAACTGGACACAGTAACTCCAGTTGGGGTGTCACCAGAGCTCAGTAGAGATATGCAGAGGGATATATTGGTAAAGAAGAACATTTGCTGTTCACTCTATGGAGTAGCTGTTTGCAATTCATTACTCTCTCATTTCCCAACTCCAACTCTCTGAGCATAAAGCATATGGTTAAAGCTCAGCAAATATGGGATTCTCATTTGGTGGAAAATACTCTGTTTTCATCCCAAACTGTGATGGAAAGTGAATGTTTGTTATTGAATTTTAACTCCAGAAGCTTTTCAATGAGACATTTTAAAATGAAGAGGAACAGGTTGACATATTTCAAGCTGAAAGATTTCATTGCTTTTTTGTTGAACTGATCTAAAATGTTGCCTTTTCAGCGATCCCAGCAGTAGGCTGGATTTTCCCCTTTATGCTGGGCTGTCATATCACAGGTGAAGATTTCCCACCATTTCTGTATGCATCCAGCAGACAATATACCATGTATTTTCTACTGCCTGAAGCAGGATATATTGAATGGTCTTCTTTAATTTCATGGTCCTCTTCTGGACTTTCTAATCATGATGGCAGGACTAGGAGTAATGGATGCAAATTGGAAGAGGGGAGATTCAGGCTGGAGAGAAGAAAGAAGTTCTTTGCTGTGAGGGTGGTGAGACACTGGAAGAGGTTGCCCAGAGAGGCTGTGGATGCCCCCTCAATCCCTGAAGGTGTTTAAGGCCAGGCTGGATGAGGCACTGAGCAACCTGGTGTGGTGGGAGGTGTCCCTGCCCATGGCAAGGGGGGTGGAACTGGATGATCTTGAAGGTCCCTTCCAACCCAAAGCATTCTATGATTTTTTCAATAGAACTACTATTCGAAAGTGCAATTTTGAACTTTTTAATGAAAAACTTACACATTCAGGATGAATTAATGGACCAAAACATGAATGAACCACTTCCCATCAACACTGATCTATGGGATGGTGGACTTGTTAATTAACAAAAAAACAATCCCAAGAAAGCTCCAACACATTGATCCTAAATGCAGGTGCCAGCTCTGCAGTTGGCATGTATTTACAGCTCACTGGTTAATGTGAACCTAATACTTTGGGAAGGAGGATGGGACTAGATGATCTTTTGAGGTCCCTTCTAATCTCTGACATTTTGTGATTCTGGGACAGAGCTCTTCAAAGGCAAGAAATACAAAGTTGGGATAAAAATAGGAATTTCACCTCAATTCTGCATAGCAGCAAACCTCCTGGGGCTGGAAAAGGACCATCAACTGGGAAAGTCCCCTTCAGCAGTTTTTGCAGAGAGAAATAACCAAGATGCAAAGGATTTGAGCCCAAATCTGTAGAACACACCGTTAGAGAGGAGCCAGAGCATCTTAAGAATGGGACCAGGTGACTTTCCCAAGGTCAAGAAGAGGAGTTCCTATCAGCAGTTCCTCTCATGCCCTCATTTAATCAAAGTCATTAAATAAAATATAAATTCTAACACCCCTTTAATCCTTCTTAACAATAAGAAGCACTATTAAATCCTTAATGTGCCTACTTTAATTATAACCTATCAAACATGGAATCAATTCGAAGAGGTAAACACGAAAAGCCTTATTCTGGGGAGTGGATGAGATCACACTTTTTAAAATGCAAATTGAGCCTGAAGCATTAAACCTATAATAAAGTTCAATTAATCTTTCCCCTTAAAACACACACAAAATGTTTCAGCGCAGTCTAACCTCAGAAGATGATGAAATCAGAGCCAAAGATGGCAGTTTTGGTCACATATAAACAGGCAGGCGCTGGAATGTCTTATCCTTAGAGTCACGCACATCCAGGGAGCTGGATGAGAACAAAGAGAGGGAGTAGGGGAGATCCATTAAAGTTTATCATAGTATCATAGAATGGTTTGGGTTGGAAGGGACATTAAGGATCATCTAGTTCCAGACCTGCTGCCATGGGCATGGACAACTCCCACCACACCAGGTTGCTCAATGCCTCATCCAGCCTGGCCTTAAACACCTCCAGGGATTGAGGGGGCATCCACAGCCTCTCTGGGCAACCTCTCCCACTGTCTCACCATCCTCACAGCAAAGAATTTCTTATCTCGAGCCTCAGTTTCCCCTCTTTCAATCAGC
This sequence comes from Turnix velox, assembly GCA_013400935.1. NCBI lineage: Eukaryota > Metazoa > Chordata > Aves > Charadriiformes > Turnicidae > Turnix > Turnix velox. The sequence goes on along the minus strand of VZTY01024294.1, from coordinate 16,961 downwards.
ATACATCACTCCTAGTCCTGCCATCCTGGACCCTACCCAAAAGTCGTAGGACTTTCGGTAGCCCCCTGAAGGGGGGATTGAGGAGCTATGCTGAGGTCCCCCCTGAGTCTTCTCTTCTCCAGGTTCAACAACTCCAACTCCTTCAGCCTGTCCTCACAAGGGAGGTGCTCCAGCCCTCTCAGCATCTTTGTGGTCTCCTCTGGACCTGCTCCAACAGCTCAATGTCCTTCTTCTGTTGAGGGCTCCACAACTGGACACAGTAACTCCAGTTGGGGTCTCACAGGAGCCCAGCAGAGGGGCAAAATCCCCTCCCTTGACCTGCTGATCACACTTTTTACATGATGCAGCCCAGGGTTTGGTTGGCTTCTGGTCTGTAGGCACACACTGCTGGCTCATACTGAGTTTCTCATCCACTCATATCTCTAAATCCCTCTCTTCAGAGCTGCACTCAAGCCACTCTCACCCCAGCCGGTGTCTGAGCTTGGGGCTGCCCCAACCCAGGTGCAGGACCTTACACTTGGCCTTATTGAACTTCCTTTTAGTCCAGGGTGGAAAAGGCCAGGAAAGATGCTGTGAAAACATTCTGCTTGTGTTTGCTGCAGGTTCTTCTGCAGACGAGTCCCAAGTGCTGAAAGAAATGGGCAGAAATCACGTATTTCACTTCCCAGAGAGTTTGTTTTTCTGCTACTGAAGAGTGTAAAAGTAAAAATGTAAATGCAAGTCCTGCGAGCGTTAAAAAACAGGCATTTGGGGATAATGAATATGTTTCAGTTTAGGGAAGAGAAATGTTCTGAGCTGGTTACATATTTTTAAAGGAATATTTATATTGTGAAACAAAGAAGCTTCTAAACAAAACCTCGCTTGAAATACAAATAAAAATGTTTTGTTTTGACAATGTGGGAAGTGGATATTGATGTATTATTGAAACAGCCTGACTCTTCCTTTGCCTCCTCCTGAGAAATGGCTTCAGGATGCTGTTGTGAAACATTTTGCTTTAAAAAAAAAAAGCTGTTTTTTGTTGGGGAAAAAAAAAAAGGTTCAATTGGAAGATTATAGAGCAGATCCCCATCTAAACCAAGGGGGTGTGGAGGGCTATTAAATCAACACAGAAAGGTTTTGATATTGCTTAGATGGTTGTGTTGACACTAGGTGCACTGTAGTGGAGAGACAGCCCTTTTTATTATCAGTGTTATTTAGCTCTGATAATGGGCTCTGTCCTGCAGAGAATACCAATGGAGCTGCACAGCTGGACAAATAATGACAGTATTTGTCTTCATGTCAGTTTTGATGAAAAATCTTGGCAAAAAGCCCAATGAAATTTATCTATAATGAATGACTAGATAATTCAACAAATGAAGTAGGTCAGAACAGATAGAAAACACACGGAGGACAACTCTCTACCACCTTGAGAGCTTCCCCTAGCACCAGCAGGCACCATGTGTGGGATCTTCCCACCTCAACTGGACTAAACTGGATGTCTCCCAACAACTCCACATGAATCTGCAATGGTTAGAAGGAATCCTGGAAGAGGAAAATGCTAAAATCAACCTTTGATAACAATCTTTACAGAATTGCTGAATTCATTTGAAAAAAAATAGATGAGGAAAAAAAAAAAGTCAACTGATTTGCTCGGGTTTTTTTAATGTAATGGAAATGGGGATGAGCAGGCAAGATAAAAGAGACCTTCACAGACTGCAAATTTAGAGAATTCATGATTGAAATGACAACACAATTTAATTAATTCACATCCAGATGTAGAAAACTTTGTAGAGAGAGTTAGATTAGAAAGATAAAGCTGCACAGTTAATCTTGGTTACTGCCTGGAAGGGAAAGCTGTGTGCTTAGAGAAAAAGGAAGGGGTAAAATAGAGAGTTTCTTCCTTGAGGTTCTATATCCAGACAAATCATAAAATCGTTTGGATTGGAAGGGGCCATAAAGACCATCTAGTTCCACCCCATTTGCCATGGGCAGGGACACCTCCCACCACACCAGGTTGCTCAGTGCCTCATCCAGCCTGGCCTTAAACACCTCCAGGGATTGAGGGGGCATCCACAGCCTCTCTGGGCAACCTCTTCCACTGTCTCACCACCCTCACAGCAAAGAATTTCTTGCATGTATCTACATGGCCTTCACCTGGAATAGGACTAAAAGTACAGCTTTTGGACCTGAACTGCTACATGTTTTCAGTGCAATTGAGAAAAAATAGAATATAATTTAGGCTTCAGTGTGACCACTTCAAGCCATGATGCTGGATAATGCAGTTTATCTAACAACTGTTATATCACTTAATTACATTATTTCAGCATATCCCAGAAATACAGGCTTGAGTCAAGATCCTTTCATGGTCTGAACTGCAGAAATCACAGAAAATATCACCTATTAGAACAATTTTAAACTCTGGATAAAATTTCTAATGGGAGTGAACCATCAATACAACGGGATCTACATTTCTTTCTTAACAAAAACCATTCACTGGATTGATTTTGCTCGGATTTGGCTGAAGAGTCTACATTGCCTGAAATGGCCCAAAAAGGCATGTGATTGGTGAAAAGTATTCTGCTGTTATTGCCATGACAGCTTATTATCTTTGCAAATATAATTACCTGGGGGGGAAGGCATGTGAGATGCAATATGCCCATCTCACTTGCATGAGAGAGAGGGATGAAAATAGAATTAACTTGTGCCACCTCTGCTGTGTCTTTTTACCCAAAAGCAAGCCTGAACAGATTGATTTCCAGGTCTCCTTCACTGTAACTTAATCAATTCTGAGTAGATTTAGCTGGGCATATGGATGATCATGTGTCTGGCACCAGCTTCCTCCCCTAATACAGTTACAGGAATTTCAATCAGAGCCACCAGTGGCTCCCACTGCACAGTGGCTTGGAAAGTAAAAGGCTTAATGCATTTTGGGCAGTAATTCATCCTCTCTGACACCTCAGATGGTGTGAGAACATGGGCCGTATTTCCAGTGGGTGTCTGAGAACCTCTGTGTGTTGTGTCCCTTTTGGTTGTCTCTCAATTTACTTCAGAGGAATTAATTCCAGAGGGTGGACCTTCAGAAAAAGGTTGAATCTGGGCTATAGAGAATGAGTGAGTGAGGTTTCCTGAAGGATGAAGAGGTGATCAGTTCCCTAATCATTACAACTTTGAGAAGGAATGAGGAATGGAAGAAAATGGGGCTTGATTTGTTTCCCTAAATGTAAGCATCCAGTTCCTGTTGGGATGCCTTTGGACCCTGCAAGGACATGGCAGACCTTAGAATCATAGAATCATAGAACAGTTCGGGTTGGAAGGGACCTGAAAGATCATTGAATTCCAAACCCCCTGCCGTAGGCAGGGACACCTCCCACTAGATCAGGCTGCTCAGGGCCATGTCCAGACTGGTCTTGAACACCTCCAGAGAGGAGGCATCCACAACCTCTCCGGGCAACCTGTTCCAGTGCTTCACCACCCTCACTGGAAAGAATTTCTTTCTTATGTGAAGTCTAAATCTACCCCCTTCCAATTTACATCCATTGTTTCCAGTCCTCCCATCTGATATCATATTAAAAGTCCTTCCCCTGCCTTGTGGAAGGGCCCCCTCAGGTGCTGATAAGTTACTATAAGGTCTCCCCTGAGCCTTCTCTTACAAGACCTGAGACTATTGGGACCAACACCTTGATGCCAGTAGGATCTGCCTGAATGTGTCGATTAGAAGTTCCCCTATAGGACCACAGAAACAACATAAACCAGTGACAATTCTTTCTAGACAGCTTGAGTGAGCAGGATAAGGAAACACAAACACAGACAGGGTTGGGGATGGCCATCCTTAGAGATCTTTGCTGCAGAAAGAACAGAAGTTAGAGAAAACACACAGGAACTCAAGTATTAGGATTAAATCACAACTTCTTATTGCCCTTTGGTGATCTGCAAGCAACAGGTCAGTGAGGATGGAGCCTTTGCTCAAGTTGCAGTCCCTCAGGGTCATAACTCTGATGATCCATGGATTGGTCACACCACCAGAAAGCCCTTTAGCAGCCAGATGAAGAGCACAGAAGGACATTGAGCTGTTGGAGCAGGTCCAGAGGAGGCCACCAAGATAATCAAAGGGCTGGAGCAACTGCCTTATGAAGACAGACTGAAGGAGTTGGAGTTGTTCAGTTTGGTGAAGAGAAGGCTAAGGGGGGAATCTCAGAGGAGCTTCTCAATACCCACTCAGGGGGCTACAGAAAGGCTGGGATAGGACTTTTTAATAATATATGTGATGGGAGGACTAGAAATAATGGATGTAAATTGGAAGGGGGTAGATTCAGGCTAGATATAAGAAAGAAATTCTTTGCTGAAAGGGTGGTGAGACACTGGAAGAGGTTGCCCAGAGAGGATGTGGATGCCCCCTCAGTCCTTGGAGGTGTTTAAGGCCAGGCTGGATGAGGCACTGAGCAACCTGGTGTGGTGGGAGGTGTCACTTCCCATGGCAGGGGTTTGGAACTAGATGATCTTCAAGGTCCCTTCCAACCCAAACTGTTCTATGATTCTGTGATCGTAAATGGCCAAAGCTAAGAGGCCGAGGGAGGGATCAGGTCTGGCTGCAGTCATCATGACTTCATTTAGCCTTGAAGCTCTTAAAAGTCTTCTGAATTGTTCTTGATTAACTGAAGGCACTTTGCAGCTCTGCACTTGCAAAAATGGCTTCTTAATGAGATAATCAGAAGCTGAAATACTAGTTGTGCTTATTGATTTTTTTTTTGAAAAGTAGTGCCTCCATTTCCAAAAATATGGGGGAAATATTGATTTCTTTTTAATGGCTGTTAAATTTTTTCAAATTTTTTTTTCCGTGGGAGTTATTACTTAGGATGCTATTGACATTTCTTGTTCACTCCTAACTAAGTTTTCATTAAATGTAAAGATTTCAGTGATTATTTCAGTGTCTTCAGACAACTGTCAATGAAAATGTTCACAAACACTTTAAAAGAAGTGAAAACACTTCAAAATATGCCAAATAGAAAGACCTTGAGAACGATTTGTTCAATTATTTGCTGTCTGTCTTGGGAAAAAAAAAAAAAATTCAACTTCTGAATAATGCTGGAGTCAGCAAATGGGTTTTAAAAAACATCCTCCGAATTTCCCAGATCTATGAGTTTATCACTACAATGGATAGAAATATGAAAATGAGAGAGAAATACATTATGCAAAGCACTAAGTGACACGCAGCAGAACAGGAAGGCAATGCTTAGCTTGTTGAGAAGATGCCTGCAGAATGCAAATGGAGAAGGGACTATGTTAGGGCAAGGCTCTCCAGTCTATCTCTCACTTGCCTCTAGTTATGTGGCTGCAGGAGGGAAAAGGGGGTGATTTCGTAACTAAAATTCCCCACATTTCACACCACTGTCATGGAGACCTCCATGATGTCACTGGTTCATAGAATCATAGAATGGTTTGGGTTGGAAGGGACCTTTAAGAACATCTAGTTCCAACCCCCCTGCCATGGGCAGGGACACTTCCCATCACACCAGGTCGCTCATCCAGCCTGGTCTTAAACATCTCCATGGATTGAGGGGGCAGGAAACCTCTTCCATTGTTTTCTCACCCTCATGGGCAAGAACTTCTTCCTCACATCTCATCTACCCCTGCCCTGTTCTAGTTTCAAACCATTGTGCTGTGGCTACACACCTCATCCAAGAGTCTTCCTCCCACTAGACCAGGTTGCTCAAAAATGCAACATTTTTCAGCCAAAAAGGGCTGAATGAGGACATTTGAAGGATGAAGAATGGGGAGCACCTCACTCTGGGTGGCTCAGCGTGGTACCCATCAGCCATTCCCCTCATTCTCCCTGCCCTGCCACAGGGGAGGCTCAATGCTTGTCCTAAGCTGATCCTATGCACCCTACCACCTGTCCCTGACACCATAGATTCAGCACTGTCTTAAAACTTGGAGACAGAGCAAAGAAACAATCTGGAGTTTGCCTGGAAGAACCCAGGAAGGAAACGGTGAGTGATTAAACCATCCTTGATTAAAGCCCAGCTTGTCTCCCCCCTAAACCCAGTCTGAGAGAGGCTCACATATCAGCCAGGCTGAGGAAAAGCAGCTCTGATCACCTATGGGATTCACAAGTTGGGAGATGAAGTTTTCCACTCCTCACCAGGAGGGCAGGGATGGGAACTCTTCCTGACTTTTTTTCCTGGCTCTCTCTCAGGCTCAACTGATTTGAGTATTTCCTGGTGTTCATTTCTAGGGGTCATACATCCATCACTCCCTACAAATGCAATTGCAATATCTGATGTTGTCACAACCTTTGGAGAAACAAAATACTGGTTACTGGGAAGCACAGGGATATGTAGGATATGTCTCAGTGGAATTACCTACAAAGACCTATGGGGCACTTCATATACAGCATGGCTCTGTAATCAATTTTGCCTTCAAATGTAATGGTTACTTCTGACACCATCTCCAAGAAGTATTCTGACTACCTTTGGCTACAGAATTACACTTTCTATTTGCAGAAGTGATGTCATTCTCAGGTTTTCCCAGACCTCTGGTCTGAAAATAAGACAGAAATTCTTCACGTTTGTTACACAAATGAACAAACAGAAATAAAACAGGAAAGCAAGCCAAAAATGTCTATCTGGAGATGAGAATTAAATCCCACCACATCCAGTATCTCCTGCTGTTGATTAATACACAAGCCCTAGTGCAAATCTGCTGACAAGCATTTCCATTCTCCTAAGTTCTCATTACTCACTTTTGAAAGGGAAAGTGTGTAACTTTTATAAGCACCAAAGGGTGTTGATGGATGCACTATCATCTTTGCACATGTCTACAACCCTGCTCCCTTCTCACCGCAGTCAAGGCAATGGAAGTCTGGTGAGTACCAAGTCTTGGTCAGTTCAGAGGTTGTTCAGCCTGAAGAAGGCTCCAGGTAGATCTTAAAACCCCTTCCAGTCCCTAAAGGGTTTCTGGGAAATTTGAGGAGGGACCCTGGATCAAGGAGTGGAGATTCAGATGAGATACTAGGAAGAAAATGTTTGCTGTAAGGGGGTGAGCCCCTGGCCCAGGTTGCACAGAGAAGCTGTGGCTGCCCCATCAAGTTCAAGCCCAGGTTGGAAAGGGATTGGAGTAACCTGGGCTGGTGGGAGGTGTCTCTGACAGGGGCAGGGGGTGGCACTGGGATGGTGTTTCAGATCCCTTCCAATGAAGAACATTTTGTGATTCTATGATTAACCTTCTCCACTGCTGCAGTGTGCTCCACAGTCCTAAAAGCAGAAGGAGACATGACTGGCTACTGGAAGACCACTGGATTTCTGGGTTTCTGCTGTCAGCATGGCTTGGTTAGATGTTAGTGTTTGTGAATTTTATTCAAGCCTTCAAGCATGAGGGAAATTAAAGAACAGAGCATGGTGCAAAGAGCCCTGTGTCAGCCTTAACATCTTCTAGTGTCTAATTCCCTGTCAGCTCTAGTCTCTAAAGGCAGTGGGTTGAATTTCACAGTGACATTCATTAGCAGTATCTTGATGCCACTTAGAAGAGTTCATAAATGGTGGTAAACATCCTTCTTCCCCGCTCAGAGTTGAGGGAAGTACCACCCTGAGAACCAACCCAAGGTCACACATCAGAAAATTAAGAGGCAACAAACAAAAACCACTCCTCAAGTCTGCCAGGCTAATGCCTTCTCCAGTGGACCATCTGCAGCAGATGTGCCAAAACAGATTGTTTTAAATGCCCTAAATATGTCCAACTCCTGAAGCGCTGAATGCCCTCAGCAATGTTTCCTGGCTGCCTAAAGGCATCTGTCAGGAACACTATTAATAACATTAGCAGATAATGGGCTTCAAGCTTTTTAAAATCTCCCCGTGCCCTCCATTTATTTACTGAGCATGTGAGGAGGGACAAGGCAGCCATTCCCTGTCTCTGGGAGATCTGTCCTATTGCACTGACAGGCAACTTCCCTGCAGCGTCCCCACATCCTGTGGTTTTCCCTTGGAGCAGAGCTACTCACTGGATCTGGGATTGCATAAAGGGTGTGTGTGCACATCCATCCATCACTGTGCTAACGTGTGGTGCTGGTCTGCAAACTCCTCCACTTGAGAGTAACAGAGTCTAATGGGTCTTGTGGTGGGAAGTTTCATTAGTAACCCCATATTGACTTTAAACACCACAGTAAAGCCTTCAGGAGCTACAGCTGACTGTGGAATCCAAAACACATGACACATTCAGATTCTACTTGGTGCATCCTGGAATCCAGCATTGCAATTTTGGGGGCCTACAGAAAGGCTGGGGGAGGAATTTTATTATAGGGTCCAGGATGAAGAACTAAGAGTAATGGATGGAAACTGGAAGAGGGGAGATTTAGGTTGGAAATAACAAATTTTCTCCTGTGATGGTGTAAGACACTGGAAGAGATTGCCCAGAGAGGTTGTGAATGTCCCCTCTCTGGAAGTGCTTACGGGGACACAATTTACAGTCAACCATTTCAAAGGCACAGACAGTCCCAGCAAGGGACAAAATACATTAACCCTTCCTAAGGTGGGGTTAATACAGAATGAGATAAGTTGGTGCTGCCCTTTTGACTATAAATGGTAGCTACTACTCAGAGTTTTGGGGCAATTGATACAAAGGGGTTGGGTGTTACTTTACTCTCTGCACATTTATAGCACATCAATAATTGAGGAGTAGGGATGAGATAAGCCAAGAGCCTTCTCTGAGGTAGCTTTAACAACTGAAGAACTTCCTTGCCCTCAGATGGCAACTACTGGTGCACCACAAAAATCTGCTTCTGAAATTTAAGGAGCTGGAACTGGAATCTAGATCCTAGAATCACAGAATGGTTTGCATTAGAAGGGACCTTAAAGATCATTAATGTTTATAAAATTGTAAAGGGTGAGTGTCAGGAGGATGGAGCCAGGCTCTTCTCAGTGGCCTCAAATGATAGGACTCAGGGCAATGGGTACAAGCTGGAACACAGGAGGCTCCACAGAAATACAAGGAAGAATTTAGTCAGGGTGAGGGTGAGAGAAGAGTGTCCCAGGCTGC
>VZTY01024293.1:8392-22951 GCA_013400935.1 Turnix velox | reverse complement strand
TGGCAGGGGGGTTGGAACTCGATGATCTTTAAGGTCCCTTCCAACCCAAACTATTGTATGATTCTATGATTCTAAAGCCTGGTCCAACGTCTTGTTCTTACACCTCGTGTCCACACGGTGGCGCCAGTGACACAGACACAAGAGCCGCTGGTGGAGCACATGGAGGTTGACAAAGCCACAAGGCAGACTTTGGCCATACCTCTTCTAAAGCCTCTGCCTGAAGCTTTCTGTCTGTTAGTCAGGTCCCAAAGGGAGTCTAGACTTTGTCTGTCCATCCTTGCGGGTTTTGGCAGCCCTGTATCACTAAACATTTCCATTTTCCAACCTGCTGAACAAGTTGGAGCACCCAGAGCACGCTGACAGCAGCAAAGGAATAAATTGCATTTAAAAAGCACACCCTGGGAATGAATCTGAGTTTGCAGCAGCATTATGCCAGGCCATTAATACCTCTGAACATTGTTCAGCTGAGAAAATCATTCTGGCAGGCTCCCCACAGCGAAACATATTGAGGAATCTCAAGTATTGCCTTTCCAACTGTGGAAGAAAGGTTTAACTCAGGAAGAGAGTTGCATCCTGCAGCATTTCCCCCTCCCAGGGAAGTGATGGGTGTGGAGAAAAATTTTTAACCAGGCAGAATCCTTCCAGCCCGAATGGAAGACAATTTTGAAACAAATATCTTCATTGACTCTATTGTTTTTCATCAGGACTGCCTGTATGGAGTGATATTGGCAGTGGCTTCAATTACCTGGCTCTGATTTATCTCCAGACCCAATTTAGTCAGCAGAAGAGTTTCTGCAGGTGGAACATAGAGTAAAAAGTAAACTGAAGGTGCAGAGCACCATCAAGAGAAGCCTGTCTAAAGAGTAGAATAACCAAAGAAGCAGAGATCTGTGCAAGCCCAGCAGAAACAGCCAGAAATTCCCTGTCTCTCAGCACTGAATCTGATTAATTTAATAGCTAATTTAAATTATATCCATTTGCCCATTCATCTAGGGAAAACTGCAAATTAATAATAAGGCAAATAAATAATCAGTAGCAAGTTTACACACATGCCTATGTTTACTTTTAAAATCCCTGCTTCAGCATCCAGATTTCAACATTGTTCTAAGTGGTCTTTTCCCACTTGCACATCACAGAGAGAGAGAAAAGAGAGAAAGAAGTTCTGATCATTGGTGCTTTTTCCACTCCCTGTAGGTGCCAACAACTTCACTTCTCAGAAAGAAGAGGCCCTGTGAACATTTCACTCAGGATTATAGCACCAAATCACCACAGAGAGCTCTGGCTGACAGACTGAGGCTGAGTTAGAAGAGATTGGAGAGTTAGAAGAGATTGAGGAGTTAGAAGAGATTGGAGAGTTAGAAGAGATTGAGGAGTTAGAAGAGATTGAAGAGTTAGAAGAGACTGAGGAGTTACCTCTCCATGCTGGAGTCCTGCAGCAGGTATGGGGAGCATTTCAGTGCATAAACTGTCCTCCACTTCTTGTGCTTGACTTGGTACACATGCCCAAAGCCTCCACTGGCCACTTTAATCCAGTCTTCTTCAAAATCCTCTTTACTGAAGATGGTTAAGCTGCCCAGTTGCCTGTCTTTTTCCAAAGTCATGATAGAAAGAGCAGCCTGACTCTCTGCTTCCCACTCAGCATCAAAGAATGGAGGAGCTCTTCCTCCTTCCCACTTGCAGAGGGAGGCAGGGAGTTAGCTGAGGTGAGCCATGTTACTTACTGCCAAGAGGTGGATCCCAAGTGTCACTCCCATTCGGTTTGGTGAGTACTAGGAACTACACCTAACCAGCTCCACAACTTCTGAGTCAAGCACAAGCACAAAGGATCTCCACTCCCTCATGGTCAGACTCAGACAGGGCAAAAACTGACTGAAAAGCTGGAGTTTTACAGCAGAAAGTTGAGGAGAAGGTGGAAAAATGTAGGAAAAAAACTCCTTGGTGATGCAGTGGCAGCAGCTGCTGCTTCACTTCCTCCACAGCTTACAGCTCTGCTGCATTTCTTAATGCAGGTTTCCAGAGCCTGCCTCAACTTGAATGGCATTAAAATCAAATGAAGTGACAGCTGGGCTGATCATTCACTCCTTTGTTAACAACAGCAAGGTGTATTTCTTGAAATGAACCTTTCCTGCTTTTGCCCCTAACTGGGGAGAAATCTTATCCAAGAAAAGCACCTTGACTGTGGATGTGGAGCTCAAACTCACTGGTTTGAAATCGTGATGCTTTCTCCTCAATTTCCTAAGGCACAAGCTCGCTGCCCTCCAGTGGATGGGAGTGGTGCCAGCACCAACAAGCCTCCTCAGCCTTGAGAAGGATGAGGTCTACAGTGGCCAGGGCTGGGCTCTCTCAGTGAGAGTGTGCAGTAGGTGAGCAGAAAAGTAGCTGATACACCACTGGAGAAAGCATTTTATTGTGAGGCCACAGCACTGAATAGCTGGGAAAAGGGGGGAGGGGGGACGACAGGGAAGCAGAGCATTGTCCCTGTGATGGAGTCTGAAGACAGGGAGATCCTCTTCCCAGCAGTGCCCTCCTTCTTCTTCAGCCTCACTCTTGTTTTCCAGTTCCTTCCACATGCCATGGGTGCCTCTTCTTCACCACCAGCAGGAGGAGGTGCCTTCCTAATCAAGTGATGGTACCAGTGCCCACCCACTCCCAGGGGATCAAGGACCCTCCCCACCAAAGGGACAGCAGATCCCCACTCACCCACTCCCAAGATAATCATGGACCTTTCCCTGATAGTGACAACCATGTAACCCCCACAGGCAATGGAGCAGATCCTCACTCAACCCCCTCCTTCCCTGGTAGTAGGTTCTGCTCCTCTTCTGCTCCTCTCTGACCCCAGGTTCAGATAAACGCCCTTCAGACATATGGCTTTGGCACCCACTGCTTGTATCTCTCCCCCTGGGCTCCCCTTTTCACCCTCAAGAGTTGGCAAATTTCCTTCCAAAAGAGGTGCTGGGTCTCCAACCACCTCAGTGCCTTGCCACAGGACTGATAAGTCAGTGTTGGGACCAGTCTCCAGCTGCTGCTGGAAGCTGTGGATAAACTGGAAGTGATACAACCAGTCCAGCTGACACCTGCAGCAGCATGAAACTCAGCTGCATCACCTCTCTTCCCTATGGGGAAAGCAAAAGTTGACATCATGCACAGAAGAAGAGGAGAAAATACTTAAGAAGCTGAGTCCAGTGACCTGCAGCCTGCACATCCACACCCCACCATGGTCTTGGTGTTGCAAGAGTGAGCAGCACTCAGACTAAGCCTGGCTCTTGCTGCCAAAGCCAGACACATGCCACATGTCTGTCCTTAGCTGGGGAGGTGTCTGTCCCACCTCACCCACCATTTTTCAATGCCAACAGAAACATCCACAAAGCTGCACCCCAGCAGCAGGCACAGACAGCACTCTGGCTGGTTTATTTAGCAATAAAAGAGGGCAAAATGCTGCTGCTGACCAGTCTGGGAAGTGAAGCTTGTACATGCTGCACACTAAGCTCTCCTCTCTCTTCCAGCTGCCACCACCACTGCACCTCCTTCTCTTGCTCTGCACTTTGTGGACTCCTTTGTGCAGCAGGAAAGAAAGCAGAGGGTGAGGATGGAGGATGGTGCTCCCTGGGTCAGCAGAAGCTCTACAAAAGCAATTTGGGGCACAAAGCATAATCTGATTGTTTCAACAGTTACATGGAGTTTGCAGGACCCATCAGCAGCTCAGACTTCACAGCCCATCAATTCCTCCAAGCTGTGGAGAACGTGTGGGTTTGGTTTTCTGCCTGTGGCGCAGCCAAAGGCTTATGAAAGCACTGCCCAAGACAGCAAAGCCAGTGAGGGATCCCAGTAGAATGGGCACCAGCATGGCAGGATCAGGGCCTGGGAACACAGAAACAAGTCATCAAGCAGTGTACAGCATTAAGAGATAGAGAAAGGTTTCATTCCCAATCACTTTTATCACATACCAAGCAAGCATGGCTAAATTTCTTTCCACTGAGTAGCCTGAATGGGTCTAAAAAGATCCTTTTTACCCTCAGATCCCAGCAGTAAATATTTTTTGCATAAAGAAGTAGAGACATGAGAAGTTTAGTGACTCTCAGGGATGATGCCAGTGGATTTAAGAAGCCTCTCAGGCTTGTAATCTACAAGGTTCAATGTCACTTCTTACTCATAGCTGGACAACACTGAATTATCACTAACCAGCTGCTCTATTTCATCTATAAACAGAAAAAAAACCCCACTCCTGACTCATGACCAAGCTGATTTTGCACCTAAAGTTCTCAAGCTGCTTTGGCTGCTGTGTCCCTGCTGTTTATCACATCTGATACTTATTAAAGTGTCACATTTGGGATTGAGGAAAGCCAAAACAAAGGAGATGAGTTGCTTGGTTATAATCTGCTGGCTGTCAAGAAATCTATTAAGAATATACTGTTTTCCTTAAAGCAGGAAAAGTCAGACAGAGACTGCTGAGGGACAGATGAAGAATGAAAAGCAGGAGACTCACTTTCCACAGGTGTATACACAAATCTGCTCTCTGTTCTTAAAACTGGACCAAACGAGACCAAGTTGTGCAGGTTTCCAAAGCTGTTCCTGTCACTTGGCTGAAGAAGTGGCTCCACACTTTCAAAGCAGTCCTGGGAAAGATAAAAAAACCCCAAACATTTCAAAGCACACACACACACACATTAGCAGTGCCTGAACAGAACCCTCCTGCTCTAGTGACTGACTGAAATCCACAGCACTGGTTGATGGGATCAGGTCTCTCCAACTTCAGTATTTGTCCAACTCTAAGTTATCTTAATAAAGTAGAAATTCACCTGGGGCTTTAGCAGATATAGAACATGCAGGAGATAAAGAAAAGAGTTGGAAGAAGGTGGAACTCTATAATTTAACATCAAGATTCTTTACTGAATTGACCACATCTTTACATCCTTAGCCCAGTGAGAATGGACCTGCCCCACGTACCTGCTCACATCCTGCTTTGCCATGCAGGCAGACATTAAGCTCACAGTGCAAATAGGCCACTGAATGATTCAGCATCTGGAACAGCTGGATGGTGAAGCCAACAGCTTTGGATTTACTGCTTTCCAGCAGCTGGATGTGTCTGCATTCAAATGGCAACCTGGCAAGCACAAATAGCAGCTTCACATTCCAGGCAGGGAAGAGGGGGATCTGCACAAGTTCTAAGATGGATGTTTGCTTCTACAGAGTTAAACAAAACCTTACTCTTAACTCCAAAAAGACAAAGGATAGAATCATAGAATGATTTGGATTGGAAGGAATTCAAAGATCATTTAGTTCCAATCCCCCTGCTATGGGTAGAGGCACCTCCCACCAGACCAGGATGCTCAATGCCTCATCCAGCCTGGCCTTAAACACCTCCAGGGATTGAGGGGACATCCACAGCCTCTCTGGGGATCTCACCACCCTCACAGTATCAAAGGATACAACTCGATGATCTTTAAGGTCCCTTCCAACCCAAACTATTCTATGATTCTAAGTGAGAGGCTCCCAGCCAAGACCCCTTGGAGCAGTGCCATGCTGTTCCCACCCCTCTGACCCTTTGTCTGACCTGTGGAAGGGGCAGCAAATGGCACCTGGTCCTTCTGGGCTGGCAGAGGGTGTCACACAGCAGGACTGGATCTGCAGAACAGGCTGGCTGCTGCTGCTGCTGCTCTGCAAGGTGATTGAAGCCAGGAAACTCTGCTGGGAAGGTGTTGATGTGTTGGCCACAGGGCTTGCATCTGCAGCAGGGTGCAGGCTCATCTGCACCGTGTAGTTGCCAGAGCCACAGACATCATCACTCACAACTGCAAGGCTTTAGGGGGGAAAAAAAAGGGGAGAGAAAAATAGCTGAGGCCCAGCCAGGCTCTGCAGCCTGCTCAGAACCAAACAGAGCAGCAGGGTGAATTTCCCCAGAGAGCTGAAACAAATGAGCAACATGTAGACACTGACATAACAGAGCCTCCCACCTCCTGCCTCCCTGCTCAGTCAAATAATTTGAGCTGAGGGGATGTTGGAAGTGTTTCACTGTGTGGGAATATCAATCTCCTTTGTGAGCACGTTTGAGCAATAACAAATGTTCTCACTCACAAAATTTCATGTAGATTGGGTTTGGGAGGAGAGGCAGAGAGTCCAAGGCTGTTGTGAGAAAGAAAACTAAAACTGAAGGACAGTATATCCCAAGATGTGAAAAGACATCTTTTTGTTTGTTTTTCAAAAAAAGGTTATATCATTGCTACATGAACTAAGTATTTTTAAAGCCACAACAATACAGAATATCCACGTTACTGAGCTCATGGAGCAATTTAGATACCAATAATCACCCTCTTCTTAAATCATGCAGCATAAAGATATAACAGCAACTCCACTGAGATCATTACCCATCCAGAATGGTGATGTCTGAATGCAAAAGCCTCTTCTGATGGGGCTGACTCAACAGTGCACTGGGATCTGAATCCAGAAGTGTTAGAACAGTCACTAAGTCTTCAGCTGCTTCTTCTGTTACTTCTTCTGTTCCCACCACCTCTTCTGCCTCTGTGTTCAAGAGCAGGGTCTCTGATTGCCCAGTGCTGGCAACATCAAGCAAGGAATTTCCACGTGGTGTCAGTGCTACCAGGCTCTGAGAAGAATACGAGGGGCTTTCAGGGCTTGGAAAGAACTTGATGAGATCTCTGTCTGGAAGCATCTCAGCATCATTGCTAGTTCCTTTGCTGAAAGCAGTGAGCTGAGCAGTAACCTTATTTACAACCCTATCAGCAGAGAGAGAAAATGCTTTTGTTGTAGGTGGTCCAGTGGCAAGTATCACAGGGCTGGAGTGATTAGTCTCACCTTCAGCATTGCCTCTCAACAATATCTTCTCCAAAGTGTGTTTTGCTGATGCCTGATGTGATGAAAACACGGGTGCCTGAGTGGGCAGCTGCCTAGTGGTGGCCACATCTTTTGCCATCATGCCCACAGTCTTCCCCATGGATGTAGTGGCCACAGTTGTCTTCTTCACTCTGGCAACTGTAGGCAGTGTTTGGCCAGGCTCAGATTGGATACCTGATGTTGACACTTCTTTGTTTGCAAGTGAAGTAGTGATATAACCATCCTTAGCTGCAGAGAGAGAAGGCATTGCTAATGGAGACTGTGGTGTGGTCTGTATCAATTTAGGCTGCATCTCAAGAGCAGAAACAGCTTCTGCAGGTACAGATGATTGTGCTGGAGTTAAACCAACCTTACTCCCAACAGGCTGCTGCATCACTGTGCTAACCATGCCTGATGGAGACATGCTTGTTCCTGAGATTTTATCAGTTCCCATTCTTCTTGAACTTGTGCTGACTTCAGTTGGCTTTGTATTTTCTCCCACGTTGGCTTTTGAGAATAATTTAGTAGGGGGCTGATGGATTGGGTCATGTTTTACAGTTGACAGCAGGGGAACAGATGAAAGTGGGCTTGCTGGAGAGGTGGGATACACCTTTTTCTGGGTAACTCCAGCCAGGAGTTCCTCAGAAACTGTTGTTTTGGGGTACACCTTTGCCTGGGTGACTGCAGCCAGATGTTCCTCAGAAACTGTTGTTTTGGGATGCACCTTTGCCTGGGTGACTGCAGCCAGATGTTCCTCAGAAACTGTTGTTTTGGGGTACATCTTTGCCTGGGTGACTGCAGCCAGATGTTCCTCAGAAACTGTTGTCTTGGGATACTTCTTTGCCTGGGTGACTGCAGCCCGAAGTTCCCCAGGAACTGGTGGTTTGGGATACATCTTTGTCTGGGTGACTGCAGCCAGAACTTCCTCAGAAACTGATGTTTTCACCTGGACCTCCATTGAAAATGGAGGATGTACTGGAGCTACTGTTGATCCCTCTGTTGTTATAAAGGGTTTGGGAACAACAGGAGTAAATTCCAAATGTCTGCTAAGATCAGATTTTACAGAAGGGGTGAGGGTTTGTGCTGCTTTAGCCTGCACAGTGACACCTCCTGAAGAAGGGGTGCTGCCTGTTCTTGCTTCTTTGTGACTGTTTCCAGCTGAATGTGCAGAGAAAGCTGCTGCTGTGCTGAGCACAGACTGAGTTTGTGATGGAAAGCTTTGAGGTGACTCAGTAGCCAGCAGACTCCTCGATGTGGACTGCAAAGGTGTGATGCTTGGGGTCACCTTCAATGGGTATTTCATGGCACTGGCTGAGTATGAGGCCAAGCACCCCGTGCACTGTGTGTGGATGGAAGAAGAGGTTGTTGCTGAGCTTTGGTGGCTGCCTGTAGTTTGCAGCCTTTGTTCCTTGCTGTGTTGAACCTGATCTACAGACCCTCTGACAGTCAGTGGAGATGGGGCAAGCCTTTGATAAGCAGGGAGCCTCCCTGCAGTCACTAAAGTAACTCCAGAAGAGGAAAGTGGCTTCTCAGCAGTGAAAAATACTTTGGGGGAGGTATGTGGGCTATGCTGTGCAGGTGCAGGCATTATTGTACTGTTAATTAAGAACAGATCATTGCCCTTGTGGGGACTGGGAGAAGTTATTTTCTTTTCTTCAGGCAGGCTGTGCAGATGCAGTGTCTGCACAGCAGTGCTAACACTCACCCTTGGGTCCAGCAAGTGACTTGTTGCTGAGGTAACAGCTTGAAACAAACCAGTGGTGGCTGTATGGTTAGGGTTAGTTAGCACAGGCTGAGATTTTACTTCTGTTTTCTCTGCTTGCTGTTTAGATGCAGCAGAGAGAGTTGTTCCAGGACTCCTTGAAGATTTACTTGTGGCATAAGAGGAACTAGTTTGCCTTGGGGTGTCATGGCTGCTTTCAGGGGTAGCCAAATTCAGATCCTGCCTGCTCACCAAGAGGGCAGCTTTGTCATCACCTTCACCCCCAAGAGAGGGCACCATCCATAAATCTGGCCTGTCTCTGGGCAAAAGGATAAACACAGGCTTGACCAGAATTAAGCTAGGAGGACTCAGATTAGTTAAGTTTGCCAGGTGCAGTGCTGGAGGATTTGCTGCTGCCAGGATTTGCTGAATGGAAATCAGATCCCCAACACTGGCATTTGGGAATTCTGATGGCAGAGGGGAACCCTGCATGGGCTGCAGGCAGATCATGCCATTAGTGTTTTTAAGCAGGAAGGACAAGTATGGGGATGATGCAAGTTGATAAGCTGTAGATGCACTGAGGTTTTGGGCAGCTTCAGAGTGTGACCTACCCATCTGCTGCTCTCCTGCTCTTGCCAAATATGCTGCCACTTCATCAGGAACACCAGGGATCACTGGGTCAGGAAGTGCTGCTGTGGAGCTGGACTGGATTCCCTGCACAGGGAGTGAGAACAGCTTTGGAGCAAAAGTAGCCAGGCTGCTGCTTTGCTGGATCTGGGAGGCTGAAGGAGCAAAGCTGTGAAGAGAAACTTTCTGGTTTCCATCAACATGCACTCCAGAGGTGGCTTGTGGAGTCAGTGAGGGAGAAACAGCTTTATCTGTTTGTTGTGGGGAATTTCTCCTTCTCTTAGTGTCTTCTTCTGCTGTGCTCATCTGCAGGATCACAGGGAATGCTTCCTGAGATACAGGAGGGGCAGGAATGCCTTGAACAGGAGACCCAGAACCAGTAAACATTGATGAAGCTGTTATGTGAAGTCCTTTCTCAGCAGAAGTGGGGATGCCCATTAGCTGCAAGGGAGCATCAATAGGAAAAGATGTACCTTGTGGAAGAAGCTTTGCATGAACAGAATCAAAGGGTTGAAGGGCCCCATTCTCAAAGGTAAATGCACTTGGAAAGAGTGTTGGTGTCAGTCTCTTTAGCTCTTCAGTAGTCTGGGAAAGTTTTAATGCAGAAATCCAAGACTGGGTGAGTGAGGATGAATTAGCAGGAGGCTGTGGGCTCTCAGGAGATCTGGGGTTTTCTGCTTTATTTGTTGCTGTCCCATGACCAGTATCCATTTGCAAAACTAGACCTGTGATGTCCTGAGAGGTCCTGTTGGTTTCTTGGGAAACGTGTTCTTTAGTACAATTGAGAGTCTGGGGCAAAGAAAGGGGCTGTTGTCTGTCAGTTGTGCTAATGGGTGTTTGAAATGGAGATGGAAGCACATCATCATGAACTAGAGCTTCCAGAAGCATCAACAGTGAAGATTGTACATTGCCTTGGGGACTTGTCTGAAGAGCAGGGAACTGGGTTGAGTTTCTGGCTTCACTGCTCCTTGTTTCTGGCCTCAGAGATAAAACAGGGGGAAAGTGAACAGCAGTTGTTGGTGTCACTCTGAAATAGACTGCATCCAGGTCCCCCAAAGGTGGCTTTTGTAAGGATGTAGAAGTTGTAATGTTAGGATCCACATTCTGCATTTTCTTCAGGGATACAGGTGTCACAGCAGCTCTCCTGTCAGGTGGGACTTGTGGATTTCTGTCTTGTGGCCTTTTGCTAGTAGGGGGGATTCCTGTTGGTAACCAGCCCACCCCTGCACTTCCAAGAGAAATATCAACTCTAGTGGGGAATGGAGACACTGCTATTTCTTTCCTTGAAGGATGAAAACTTACTGTTGAGGTCTGAAGAGAGGATTTAGGACTTGGCATCTCCATCTGCTTGCTAGCAGGGAAGGATTCAGCAGAGACATCTTGATGTGTTCCTCCACTGAGAAGTGGGTGGGACAGCCCTGCCATGGAGTGGGTAGGACTGAAACCAGCCTCAGAAATATTTTCCTTTTTTAATTGCAGTGAGCTGCCTGGCTGGGGAGTAGCTTGTGATGCTTCTGTGGAGACAGGGCTGCTAATATTCAGGAGCTTGCTAGGAAATACATGTCCATCTTGGTGCTTTAAAGCTGCATCTTCTGTGTTCAGCTCCTGAGGCACCTCCAAATTTCTAACCAACTCCCCAGGCAGCCCAGCCATCCTTTTTGGGGCTGTCTCTGTAGGGACAGGAGTGAAATCAGCTGTCACTTCATCAGTTGGGTCAACTGCTGGACTCTGAAAATTCAAAGTCACCTCATCTGAGTTCTCTTCTGCAATGGGAAATGCTGTGCTGAGCACTGGGCTTCTCACAGCTCCTGGCAGGACTTCTCCAGGAAGGCTCAGGCTTAACACTGCACTGACAGGATGTTCATTCCTGGAGGCACCTAATGACCAGGAAAAGAAAGAGCAATGACTTTCACCAACTTGCAGCAGCACTTTGCAACAGGCTGAGTGGGAAGAGTGAAGTTAAGTGGCCACTGGCTCTACTCATAATGACACAAGAGGGAGGACAGGCAGCTCTAGGACTGCCAGTTGCTATAAAACAGAACCTTTGCTGTTTATATTCAATATCACATGAAGGATGACACTTTATACTCCTGCCAGACTGATGCAAAGCATTAATGAGCCAGAGAGGAACCCTTTATCTTAATTGCACAAATGACAGCCAAAGATGCAGCAGGAACATCAACATGAATGAGCTCACTCACCTGCCCTCCTTAACCCACTCTTCCTCCCTCACTATCCCAGTTCCATAATGATTTTCTTGATTCATACTGGCTGGGCCAGGCAGGAAAAGAACTGGTTTGTTTGGTGAAGTGACATAGAGCAGACAGAAGACAGTAATTTCTCTACTTTTACCTTCTTAAATCAAATGCTGATGCTTTGTCATTTAAGGAGGCAGTTTTGGATGAAATCCTTGGTGTTGGCATCCAAGTAAGTGGTTACAATTTCTCTGTGGCCCTTAGGAGAGCTGCTACTACTTTAAGCAAACAGTGTGCAGGGTGAACTGGTATAAGGAAACCCAAAAAGTTGATTTATTGCTAAAAACTAAATGAGGAGCAGTATGTTAACTTGCAAAGGATTTGAAGTTGTGGCTTTGTATGAAGAAATGGAACTCCCATGGCTTAGCCCCAGCTCTGAAAAAACCATCACAAGCAATCTGTCTACAAAGTACTTCCTAAAGGAAGGTGGTGTAATATCCACAGATGCACCTTGCAGGCAGACAATGTATTTTTTTTTTAAAAAACCATAAAATCCATAAGAAGAATTTGATGGGACAGCTGTTCCCAAAGAAAACACAGGACAATATATCATTGCATGTTGAAGATGGGAGTTTATGCTTAATGTTATGAACAATGGTGCCTGGAAATATTCTGAACAAGCCTTAGGCAGAAATAATTTTGATCCTCAGTCTTGCTTTGGATCTATTCCATGAAAAAACCTATTTTTCTATTGCTTTCCCCTATTTAAAAGAAGACAATACATTCTTTATGGAACAGACTGTCTCTTAGATTGGGTAAGTAGCACAACTACATCCTGATTTTCCACTAATCCTCACATAACAAATTATTTAAACTAAATCTGGAGCCTCAGAGCAAGGCTGCAGAGCAGATGTTCCTTTATCTCATGGCTCTCATGCACCTGAGACCAATCTTTTGCACAGTTTTTCTACTCATTCATAATAGATACTAAATAAAAAGAAAGCAGAAGGACAGCAGCTGAGGTTGGAACACATCACAGGACTCACCAGATAGATCCAAGAGTCCAGCTGCCACCAGAATGAGGATGAGGAATTTTTCCTGCATCTTGTGAAGCAGCTCCAGAGTCACCCCAATGGCAATGCAGACAAGAAGCAGCTCCCTCAGGAGTCCCTGCTGCCTCTCAGCAGTTGGCTTTTGCTGTGTTTGTTCTGGAAGGGAAAAGTATTGGGTTACTTTATAAGATCTTGGGTCAGACAGCAACCAATAATCTGCCCTCCAAAAAAAAAAAAGGAAAAGGCTGCACTGATTGGAACAAAACCAATTGATTTCTAACAAAATAAAAGGGTGTTCACATGCCTAGCAAAAACTGAAACCATGATTGTAAACAGGAGCTTTATCCCTGAATAAAAAGTTAAAATAGTACTGCATGCACTTCTGATGCTCACCACTTGAAAAGGATGAGAATGATGATCCTTGAATGCATCTAGGGAAGGGGAATAAAGTTGGTGAAAGGGATGTAAGAAATCCCATTTGTGGAGTGGCTGAGGACTTCAGGTTTGTCTAGTTTGGAGAAAAGGAGGCTGAGGAGCCACCTTATGGCTTTCCACAGGCACATGGAAGAGAAACAGTGACAGCATGGCTTGGGAATAGCTCAAAGCTGAGTCAGGACAGGGTTAGACTGGACATTAAGAAGCATTTCTTTACCAAGAGGGTGGTCAAACATTCAAACAAACATCCCAGAGAGGCGCTCAATGCCCCAACTATCCTCCAGACCTCAGGAGGCAGTTCTGGAGCCCTCAACACAGGAAGGAAAAAAAGCAAAGTTTGTAATATCTGAGAATGNTCTCTGGAGGTGTTCAAGACCAGGCTGGACAGGGCACTGGGCAGCCTGATGTAGTGGGAGGTGTCCCTGCCTATGGCAGGGGGGTTGGAACTTGATGATCTTTAAGGTCCCTTCTAATCCAAACTATTCTATGATTCTATGATAAATAATAACATTCTTAACTTGATCAGCCCTGAAGTCCCTTTCAACTGAACTATTCTACAACTGTGCTTCTGTGTAACAGAGATCAGAAGGTTTTTTTCAAATATACACAAGGATCTGTCTAATTTCTCAATGAATATTTGATTTTTTTCACTCCCTGTGGCCCTCCAGGGTNACATATAATGAAGAGAAGGAGATTACAGTGCAGTAATAACTCCATCTGGTTCAGAGCTGCCTGAACTAACTTTGGTGAGAGAGCAAATCAGAACCACAATGAAAGAACAAGAAAAACACTTAAGCTCACAATTTAAACTTTCATAATAAGAAAAAAATATAGA
Organism: Turnix velox; assembly: GCA_013400935.1. Classification (NCBI taxonomy): domain Eukaryota; kingdom Metazoa; phylum Chordata; class Aves; order Charadriiformes; family Turnicidae; genus Turnix; species Turnix velox. The sequence continues at coordinate 9,277 of VZTY01024293.1, read as the reverse complement.
CCAGAAGCTTCTTAGACAAAGTCATCCCTTTCACCTTTAACTTTCCCTGCAAATATTCACCTGAAAACAGTAAGTAGTATATATCAGTACACACATATACATACATGGAATTCTATGATCTTTAAGGTCCCTTCCAACCCAAACTATTCTATGATTCTATATATATATCTTTTCAGTACACACAGAATGAGGAAAAACTCCTGGAGAGAGAGAAAAAAAAACACAGCAATGAGGTGAAGGAATTAAAAGAGAATGTTATTACTGTTTAAATCATACATTTAAAGAAAAAAAAAGTGAACAGAAGTGAGATGAGTAGTATGACAGCTCAGCAAAGCATTGCAAAAAACACCCAGGATGTTGTGATAACTCTCCAGGGAAATAACAATAAACCATTATTCCTACTTCATCAAACTGATAAAGTGTAGTCTAGCAGATAAGACAGCAGGTTCAGCGCTGACAGATGCTGCCTCCAAGTCCCAGCCGTGTCACTCACCTGAGAGGGGTGGCCAAGGTCAGGTCACTGTATCTTTTTCCTCAATCTGAAGATAAAACTTGAAGCAAAGTGTAAGCAGGAGATACCGAATCACAATCCAGCCACTAGAGGTCAGGATACGGGGCAAAGATTCTTCAAAGTCACATTTCTACACTTAATCCTATTTTCTTCTAATATTCTGGACCCAAACTGGAAGTGGACTAGTGGACCAGCAATAGAAAGCTCAACATCACTTATAAAAGCAAAGAGAAGCTTAACACAAGCTGTAATTTGAGTTAATTTATTATCTACATTAACTTCTTTCCCCTGAGACTTACATCAACATCATTTCACCTGCTCTATGGAGGACAAACACTCAGAAAACAGCTTGAAAAGTTTAAATTCTTTGAGTT
>VZTY01024287.1:81667-95909 GCA_013400935.1 Turnix velox | reverse complement strand
GCAGGACCTTGCACTTGGCCACAAGTACCTAACTTCCTTCTCCAACAGTAACCTTTCTTCCAATCTGCTTGCTACCTTGAGGTTTTTTTGATGGATCTATTTGAAAATAATTTGTGACATGAACCGGTGAGCCATAACATCTATGTATGGAGGACAACTATGTAAAAGCAATTGCATTGCCTGCATTAAGGTCTATAAGCACTTCCATTCTATCAGATTAAATCCAATAAACACTGTCCTTTCTAAAACAGTCATCCAGTCATCCATTGACTGCTTCAGCACTATCTACATGGAAACAAGATTTTCTCAACTTTATAACCAATATGCTATGTGCTCAGGTAAGGCTGAACTATTGTAAACTCTCGTTCAATGAAGTACAATATTCTAAGCATTGTATTTGCCAAAGCCTAATGTCACTAGGACGTCAAAAGTAATTTGAAAACTTATGCACAAACTATGACTTTTATCACTTTCTTGAATTCTTCTCATCTGTGAAGACTACTCCAGACACTACTTTGTGGACATTTATGATAACCTAATGGGTCAACAGCAGTGTTCTCAATTTTAGTCTCCGTTTATCAATCCTGTCTCAGTAAATATGAAAGATTGTATAACTCCCTCCTACATCTCCAGCAAAAGCCCTGATGAAAGCTTTCATAAGCTGTCATTTGGTATTACTGCTGCCTAATCAGGTATTACTTCCTTAATTTCTAAAATTTATTATAAGTCTTGAGTAACTTTTTTAAAAAACTCATTGTATTTGACAGATTCTTTAAACAAACAACAAAATAAATATTTACTAATCCAATCGCTTTTTTTTCAAAACCCTAAAAATATTATTTAATGCTAAAAATTATAATTTTACAGGAGTACAAAGAGAAACATATGTGCTTCAATAAAACAAACTGCATGACAGCAAAATACAACAACAACAAAAAAGAAGTTCATGTTTTTAAGTATGAAGTAAAGTAACCTGTAAACTTTAGGTTACAATTTCAATTTGACTGGTGTGAGAAATGAAAATGGAATTAGAGACTTCTAACCAGGTATGTTTTTCCGTGCTACAAATCTGTGTCTACTAACTGCAAAGATGAGCTTATAAAAACTGTCATGGAAACTCAAAGTTCCTGTGCTAAGTCTGAAAAAGTGCTGTGCTCTAATGGCATAGCATCATGTTCCAGGGGCTCTTTTTTCTCTATAACTTTATAACCGATGTTAGTGGTATACAGATTTGGTAGCAAGTTGTCTCTGGTGTACAGAGTACCAGAACTGAACAGCACTCAATAAAGCAATTAAATATACTTTTTTGTGCATAGGGTTGAATCAATCCTGGACTTCTACACACTGAAATGCAACTTGCTTATCAAATGATTCTGTTTGTTTTATAGTAACATTTTGCATGGCTGTTGATTAGTAGTCATGTGTGAGGAAGGGAAGCATAGTGGAGATGATTCTCTAAGCCTAAACATTACTGCTATCATTCTACACTGCTATATATTTTGGGAAGGTAAACTGACAAGAATCTGATTCTCATTTACATCAGCTGAACTTATCCAGGGAGAAAAAAAACACTCCTTCAAGTGAATAAGAGACCTGGTTAATCATTAATAGTAATCATTCCTGTATCAAAATAGAATATAACTTACCTATTTATTATTTATTGTATAGCAAATGGTTTGATACAGCATATCTTGTCAATCCTACTAGTTCACTTAAAATTTGGAGCACATCACTGGGTAATTTTGTTTCCTATAGAAACACGCTTAGTTTTTCTAAAAAAATTAATCTCACATATTTCTCTTGATGGCACCATCTGTCTGTCTGACTGTTGAGAAGGAGCCTGTTTTTTGACATGCTGAGTACCATGGAGAACAGATAAGATAATGTGAATTATGAACACGAAAATAAAATTAAAAAAAAGAAAGCATCATAGTTTGATGGTGTTCATGGCTTTTCAGAAAAGAAAGAGTGTTTTTGTACATCCTCCGTGGGAGCATTATAGAAAAAATTTTATATCTTTAAGAGAAAAAATCTATTTTATTTGAAGTAAAGCACTCGTATGTGCAAGTCTCATGTCCACAGCTTGTTTTTCAAGGCAATTTAAATCCCTAAATAGATCACTGAGAAGATATACCCCTGATACTTCCCATGGGCAATTTGCTGAGCCAGCCTGTGTATATGCTCATGCTATACATCAGCTTGGCAACATTAAAGAGTTAATGGACCTCACACTGTCTTGCAGAAATTAATCACTCTTTAACAGTCTGTGCTTCTGTGTTTATTAAATCATTTGGAATACATGCATGTAGCCATCAGTTCTCTGAAGAGTGTGTATATGCAGGTAATAAACTACGTTGTTATGTTCATCTGAGATAGATACTTTTCAAATTCATAATTAATATTTTGGAAGATTGTTTTATATATTGTATGAAACATCACAACAATAGTTTCAGCCATGCCTGAATACTGAGTGCTGTCCGTTGTATTCTGAGATAGATACACAAGAACTCACTGCATAAAAGTGACTTAACCAGATATTTATATTTTAGTATAAAATAACGGGTCAAATTCTCTCCTCCCTAAATTCACTAAAAGTATACTTGTCTTTAAATTATGATACTTCATGAATCAGAGGATAACTGCAGTTTTTTATCAATTAGGCAAGATGAAGTTTTACATCAGGGTCATAAAATAACTGGTGTACCAATATGCATGAAAGTTACTAGATTATTAGAAATTGCTAGCACTGTACTTCTACCACTCATTTAAATCTGTGATACAAACTCAAGAGTTTAATAGATACTGAACACATTTATTCCAGCATTTAACTTTAAAGGAAAAGCAAGAGTTTCTAAACAACATGGCTTGATCTAGCCGACCCATTGCATGTATGTTTATTCAAAATTTTTAAATAATCCAGCACAAAAACATAAGTTTCTTTATATGAGGAAAGTGCATTTATTTTTTTTGCTGTCAAACATTAAATATATAAATCAGTTTAAAATGCTAGTAGGGAAAATTTTTAGCACTCTTTTAAACTGAACTAAGGTTTCCAACAAATGGATGGCATTAACAAACTATTGTTGCCAGAGTAATAATGGTACTAATTGTATTTCTATAAAACACAATAAGTCAGGTGAGTATTTGATTATAGTTTCAAGAATATTGAAACACTCTCGCCCACTAAGCCTTCCACAGGTGTCTTTCCTTAGGGCTATTGCTATCCTGGGGCTCCCTATTCCAGTTGCTTTTCATGTTCCAGATGCCAGTTTTCAAAAGGCATTATAACACTAACTTTGCTTATATATTTGTTGTTAGCTTTATTACTGAAATCCTGTAACAACTACAAATTTAGATTTCACAAAGGCTTTGCAGGTTTTCTGTTTCCATTGGCAATATCCTATTAAATGACGGAATATGGTTATATGCACATGTATGACTGAATGTACATGCATGCTCGTATATATATATATATTCTTCCTTTCATTACTAAATTTTCCATTTTATTTTCCACTTTGAATAATACTTTATTCTTTTAATTCCTTTTCAGTATGCATTTCACTGCCATAAATTTGTATTCTGTGCATGAAGAAATACTGGGCTAATTTAATTTAATCCAGTCTAGGTTCCGTGTATTAAACTAAACATTATGTGCAAATGAAACCATTGGCTTCATGCAGTTCTAGTTCCCCAGACTTTCCATGAACACAATGCACAAATAAATCTGAACAAAATCCAAGCACACCATAGGAGGTGGTTTCTGTAATAAAAACCGACAAATGAGGTTAAAATTGACTCCAGAAAAACTCCAAACTTCTTGGTTTGAAAATTAGTCAGAAGGACTAATAATAGCATGGGTTTTGTGGGATTTTCAGTGCTCTATGTTTTAAGCAAAAAAAAATCCTTTTCTCATGGAATTTATTATTTCTGTTTTGAGATCTGGTACTAGACAGAAACCACAAACCTCTATGAAGATTTCTAAGCTCACTATTAAAAAACCCAACAAAACAAAACAACAACAAAAACAACCAAATAAATAAACCACAACAGTTTTCTGTGTAAAGATTACAGCCACATAAACATTGAGTTATTTTTTTTGTTTTGATATAAAATATTAATGCCATTTTCAAAAACTCTATTGTCTTCAGAGGGACTGTGTCTTATTTCCAGTATTGGTCATGCGAAACTGTGAGAGGTGAGGTTATTCTTAAGATCATATATTTTTGTCCTGGTTTGGGCCCAAGATGATTATAGGACCCCACCCCCAGTGACAGATGGCCCCCCCTCCTCTCTCTGAAGAGAGGAGAGGAANATGAAGGGAAGGGCCAGAGGCCAAGAGGCCACGGGCCTGAGAAGGGCAAAGACAGAGCCTGACCCTTGGGCCAAAGAGAGCGGGCTGAGGAGCGAAGGGCCGAGGAGAGAAGGGCCTGACCCTTCGATCCCTCAGCTTTTATACTGAGCATGGGGCAGATGGGATGGATTACTCCTGTTGGTCAATTTTGGGTCACCTGCCCTGTTCGCTCCTCCTTGCTGGTGGGACTTCTCTATGTCTGTCCGTTTCCAGCCCCCCCGGTAGGGTGGTTGACAAACATTCTGACCTTGATCACCATAGTGAATAATGAAAATAAGAGCTTCTTGCATACCATTCCCTGGTCTTATCAGTCTGGGAGTGAACAGTGTCTGAGCAATGTGCAATTAATTTCAGAGTTTAGTCAGACAGAAGAGGCCTAGCTGAAAAGTGAAGTTACAAACTAGAAAATTTACTCTATTTTACCTCAAACCAGGACAATTTTGTAAGAAAATATATCAGAACAAATGCGATGAGTTTAGCTGAATTTTTACTGTGGCATCTAATTTCTAAGGATATTGTGAACTGGGGTTGTTTCAATAGCCCATAATTTTGCAAACAGATACTCAACTCCGGAAGACTATACTGAAGCAAGCCTCTTCATATGATTTTGGGATACAGAGAGGAGAATTGTTGAGCTCTGCAAGTGCGGATTGACCTTGAGAGAAAAATTTAATGGTACATGTTGGAATGAAGATATGAGAGTAACAAACTGCACGAACAACATGATCTATCAGAAACATAAAGGACACCTGGTATTACCTGGTATTTGTGTAAGATAATAGGGATGTTTTGTCAGTAGGCCCTGGGATGGAAAATAACTGCTTGCTGCTATAAAAACTGCACTGAAGCTCAATAAAGTATCTCTATTGATTGAATAGTGTGGAGTCCATTTCTGCCCTCAAGATGACACATCACTTTTTTCCATATTATCTTTGTATCTTCTCCTGTCTGACTTCTAACCTCCAAATTCCTGTAAAATTCAACAGATAGAAGCTGACAGAAACACTTGGGTACTCTATGGTGAAGATCTGTGAAAAATTGGTGATATCAGAGCCGTAGCATCTATTAAATATACACCAGTCTGTGTTTCTTTTGATTAAATTTTAAAGCAATTCTTTAAAGGAAAAAAAAAAAACTAAAACCAAACATGATATAGGTATGCTTATCATGGACAGTACCCTCCCAGACATCAGTTATGCAGGGTATGAACAGAAAACTGCCTTTTTAAGAACCAAAATGAAGCTTCATATTAAAGACTTTGCAAAGAATGCAACTGAAGACAGTAGATGGCCCATGTGAGAGCTCATAAGTGTTTCCTTTTTTTCACAAATGGATTAAATACAAAGGAAGAGCAGGGCCCAATAAGGTCATGTGAGTATTTGAGCAACTAACTGAGAACCTAAAATAATGACGTAAGAAAACTGGCAGTTGACAATAGATTCAGTGGGGACCAAAGCAAATCTTCCAGACAACTAAGACTGATACTGTGTGATTCCTAACTAGTATGCTGAGATATTTCAGTCCTGCCCTCAAGATCTAAAAGAAGATTTAGTTAAAGCAAAGAAGGACATAAAAGAAATACTTTCTTCATTTAACAGATGGGGAACTACAGCAAGAATATACATGTTTTTTTCACAGCCTATTACAATGCAAGGCAAGTTACTGCAGGATATGTGCTGTGTTTTTTCCTTTAGAATGTGTCATAATAATTTTTTTCCTTCATTTTTCTATGTTTGTTTGACAACTTCCTCACAGTTGCCAGACAACAATGCATTTCTATCACAAGAAGCAAAATAAGGCAGGAAATAATTTCCTCATGCTATTTCTGCATTGCTTGAAATGCTAAGGCTTCCTAGATACAAACTCCACTGCACAGGCTAGAAAGTGAATACAACCTTATATATAACCATTTCATGCCTCAGTTCAGCTTGATATTTCATGCTGTTTGAACCCTAATTTAAGTGTGAAGTTTGCTTAATTTGAATTAGGATTTTGGGGGAGCTTTTGAAAAATATGCTTGTGTATGGATTTGTTACTTAATATTTTCTTCCAAGGGTAATGAAGAGAATTGAGAGTGAGTTGAGTGACCAGGTACAGCAAAAATAATTTCTTCCCAACTACCTTCATCTTTACTTCATTAAACTGTACTCTCTCCTTGTTTTAGCCTTTAGTACTACTATTTCATGCATAGGACCATATTTTATTCCATGCATAGTACCAGTGACTGAAATGCCCATCCCAATGAGTGATTTCAATGAAATGTAGACTTCAGAAACTGACAAGTTATCTCTAAATCTAACTGCAGTGCTAAATCAGAAGAAACCTCAATAAAATAACAAACTCCTGAAATCCACAAAATATCAAATAATGATTCCTCAGATATTTCTGCAAAGCAAGGGTAAATAAAAATCACATGCCCATCAGAAAAAAAGAAATCAAGAGTTTTGGAATAAATATAAGTTCTCTCATCATCACTAATTGACACTTGCTGTATATGTCAAACTAACAGAGTAGCAGAATCTAATTTCCTTGTTTGATTCCCCATGAAATTAAACTGAACCAACAAGGTTTTTTTTACATCTGCCAAACTCATCCAACATTATTTAAATCTAGCTAATCAGGTACAGTTATCTGCAACACACATTTCCCTTTTCTACCACACCTCTGCTTTTTAATATCCCACATCCCCATCTTCCTCTGACAGCTTGGCTGTAGATTACATTTATGACCTTGCAAGACGTAAAGGAATGCATGGACATAGTGAAGCTGCCAACAAATACATAAAGTCATAGAGCTACTGCTGAAAGATGATGGGTAGAAGGGAAAAATAAATGTGTTGGTAGTATGGAAAACAAAAGAAACAGGCAGAAAAGATCTCTGGGATTAAGTGCATCATGACTGAACATAATGTTTTTTAATCCTAAATAAATATTAATATTTTGTTAGTAAAATATATAGAAAGCAATAGTTGAAATCTAAAATGTCCCAAATCCTATAGTGTGTCAGATATCATGCTACACTGGTTGCAGGATGGCTATAAACACAATGAATTTGAGGTCTGACTCCATACAAGGCTATCACTTAACTGGACAAGCTGGAAATTCAACTGTAATAGCTCTGAATATAACAACTCAATTGTCTTTATCCATTTATTTATCCAAAATTATATTTCCCCTCAATTAATAATCCAGAATTTGAAGTAAACAAAACACTTCAGTGGGTACACCTCTCTCCAAAACAAAACCAGAAGGGGACTGAACATGAAAGGCTTACTTCTTATACTCCCCACACATTACATCTTCTATCCTTTTGTCATTGAGAGCAGAGGATGTGATATGTGCTGAAAATCATAGAATCATAGAATAGTTTGGGTTGGAAGGGACCTTAAAGATCATCGAGTTCCAACCCCCTTGCCATAGGCAGGGACACCTCCCACTAGACCAGGCTACCCAGTGCCTTGTTCAGCCTAGTCTTGAACACCTCCAGAGAGGGGGGATCCACAACCTCTCTGGGCATCCTGTTGCAGGATTTCACCACCCTCACTGTAAAGAATAGTGCAAAGGATTCTACATGTGCTTCTCTGTAAACTCATATGGCATAATTATTTCACATAATTATTCCACTGCTTCTGCTAGTGCGTAGCAGTATATACCCTTAAGGCAGGACCAAACGCAGATATTTTGTTTTAGCAACTGCCTACCCAGCAACACTTTTGCAAGAAAAAACTGTTTTCTTGTGGAAAAAACCTGCAAAGAAGTTAGAGGGAGTGAAAGGCATCAAAGCGATTATGTAACTATTTTCTCATTACAGTAACACCATTACACTTTTTTGGCTCACCAAAAGTGAAATTTTGCTATACTTTGTTCCTCCAATCCAGAGGTTTCTTCCGTAAGAAACAGACTGACACTTGCAAGCCTCCCTTTCAATGAGGTAAAGCAGCTATGTGTATGAGATTCAATGAGATAATAATATTTGTCAGAGTATTTACATTCAAACACAAAGTGGCACCTCTCTTTCAAAAAAATTCATTTTCTTGAATCAGTACACAAGTAATATAAATGTCTAATTACGCTGCCTGTAGTCACAGTGATATTCCAAATACATGACTGGGTCCAAAACTTAACATGAAGATCTGAATGACTACCTTGTAGAGAGACTTCTTCAGATTTTTAAGAGATGTATATTCTCTTTCCCAGGCTGCATTCCAGCTCATAGTAGCCTCACACTCGCTCATTCTTACCTTTCTCCCATGTAACATTTTTTTTCATCTGGTAAAGATAGCAGTTCATCTCACCTCAACAAGCTAACACTTTTTTCCTACAAGATTGACAAATTGTTTCATGGATCATCCAGCTCAGATCACAAGAGCAGCGATTTCCTTTCCAGGATTGCCTTCTGTCCGTCTCATTCAACTTTCCTAACTGCAGCGATTTCCTTTCCAGGATTGCCTTCTGTCCGTTTCATTCAACTTTCTGTGCATCCGTTACATATCTTTGGGGAATTCAAGTCCCCACATGGAAACAGGCCAGAAGAAGACTTCTTATTGATTATTTTATTTTAAGTAACTTTAGTGTATTTAATCACTTTCATCAGAATTGAAAATTTATATTCCAATTAATAAACTAAGTTTAATTATTGTCAAATATCGAAGCTAGCACAAGGTGCTGTATAACTTACAGTGTATTCTCATAATGTCATTCTTCAGTTATCAGTCATTAGCTCGAAATAATGCAACTTATTTCATACTTAGACAACCTTCTGTCAAGAAACAATATGTAAACTTGATAGAGAATGAAAAACATACTTTTATTCTGTACTTGAAAATCATCACATTAACTTTTGTTGGAACTGACATAATATGTCTATATTAATACAGAAAATACATTATATTTTCAGCTATGAACATTTTTCATGTTAAGGAAATGAATACAGAACTTTAGAAAGAGAAGGCATTATACATCAGATTTATAGCTGGTGATACTCTTTTGAAGATTATAAAATTAAACCAGAGATTAATTCAGCCCCATATGCATACAAAAACCAGTTAGACTGAAAGACAGACTTACAAGAATATTTTATAGTGGAAGCCAAAAGCAGCAAATGCAAAAAAGACTATGGTTTATTTTGAAAAAAAAAATGTGACATTTGGTTTGCAGTCTTCTAAGAATTAATATTAGCTGTTTCTTCAATGAAATTCAGATTTTGTAAGTTACTATGAATAGAGAAAGGATAAGCATATGTAATTCTATGTTGGAAAATAAACACAACCAAAGTATGACATGAGATTTTTGTTCCCTGTACTACAAGTATTAGAGAAACAGTCTTCTCTTATTAAGAACTGGATGGTGAAAGAAAACAGACACATCCAGTAACAACCAATGGTAATGGACAGTGGGCTGGAAAATTAGAAAACTGTATGGGTGTACAAATCACCCTAGATCTTGAAATATCACATGCTTCAAGCAGCACAAGTGGGCTTCACTGTACCTTAACATAATAAAAAAGACACCAAAAAAGTAAATTCTGAAGGCCAAAGCACATTGTCCCCACTCACCTAAATGCTTCAGAATAATTCTGTGTGAGTTTTCCCACATGGGATTGTCAGATTTGTATGCATTACTTTGATCTTATAGGATCTGAGTAATCAACATCACACAATCACACTTTTCAACAATAAATATTGCTTTAGGATTCAACCCTTCGTGGTACTCATACATAAGACTGCAGGTTAATATTCTGAAGATAGTAGAGGAGGACATTTTGTCTTCATTTATTTCACCAATTTTCAAGTTGAATTATTATCTGTAGATGCTATTTGTTAATGTTCTGCAGTTATAAGAACAGAAGGATCACTGTAACTGATAGAGACTCAATGCCTCAAAATCAATTAAGAAGAGCAGATGACCAGAATCTTGTAATGGGGATGCTGTTATAATTCCTTGATTAACTAAAATGTAGAGTGTCAAATTTATTCATGGTCCAATTTCAGTCATGGTCCCTACAACATTCTTACTTCTAAACTGAAGATATATGCGTTTGATGGATTGTCTGTTACTTGGTTATGGCCATATCCAAAGGGCTACAAATCAGTGGCTCCATGTCCAAGTGGAAACAAAAATATTTGGTGTCCCTTAAGGGATCGTAATGGGACAAATGCTCTTTAATGTCTTAATAAATGACATAGCTAGTAAGATTGAGTGCACAATCATTAGCTTTGCAGATGAAACCCAGCTGATTGGAGCAGCTGACTTGCATGAGAGAAGGTCAAAAAAGCAGTATGGATAAGTGGGGAAAAGGAGCAGGAAAAAGGAAGTGGAAGAACAGAAGAATTCCTAAACTTCTCCATGTGAAGTTTAGCAAATAAGTTTACACTGTGTTTTGGTTGGGTTTTGGGTTTTTTTTTAAACTATAATTCAAGTACTCCTTTCTTTTTTCTCCTTACAGAAAGTATTCTTTTGAGATTATTTTGGCACTGGAGATAATTTCTGCATTTTAAGCTGTTACAGTGCATAAAATGCTTTAAAAGAACGTAAACGGGGGAAACTCTAATGAAAAGGATTTGAGCTTCCTATTGATGGCTGTTACTGCAATAAAAATTATGTATTGGACACTATGAGAAAAAGTTAATAATGAAGCTTATGTAATCTTTCCTTGGAGATCCAGTAAGGTCATATTGATTGAAAAGACTTACTGATGGATAGAATTCTCAATAAGCCTTGTGTTATGAGTCATGTGATTAAGGGCAAAATAAAAATATAGAATGAATATAGTCTGCAAGAAGTCCAGACTTCTTGCAACTGATCCAATGGATTGTCACCCTAACTTAGTGCCTTAATGCCAATGCCAGCAACTAGAAGGCCTTGGGCTATAATTCCAAGACACAGGAACATGTTCCTGTCCTTCCACAGGCTAATCCTTTCCTTCTTTTTTAGATTATGGAATTGTTTTTGGAATTTGTTTTGTTTGTGAATAGGGGATTTAGTTTGTTGTTCTATTGCTTTTTTTAATGTGGGCCCTGGTACAATGTGGTCTTCATAACTGTTAGTTTAACACATAGGAAAAAGTAGAGGGAAATAGTTTAACTTGTCTTCATCTCTCAAGACAATTTTAACTTTAGAATTAAAATAGTCTCTATTTTCACTTTTAGTGCAAAAGACAATTAAGAGAATAAGGAATTAAGCATTTTTAAATATAATTTGAATAGAAAAGACATAACGCCTTCTTGTACTAAAAATTACATACAGCTATTTAAACTTTGGCTCACAGACAAGCTTTTCAGCATGCAAATTATATATGGGAATAAAATAAAAAGAATCTTCAAGTCACCATTCACAGCAGTAGTATAAAGAAGTGTTGGTATATTTCCTTGCTTCCAAATGACTTTTTTTTCAGTCTTAAGAAGTGCCTAACTAAGGGTTTCAAACACACTTTCACTCCATAGAAGGATTGTCCTAACAATATTCTACTGACAATATTTCTTTAACTGTCAAAAATCAGGAAGTTGGCTATGCTGATAAAACAGAGTATCTGGAATGACATACAACACTGAATATAATAATTTTCCATTTTTTGTGCACAGTTTGATAGCTATAACTAAAAAAAAAGAAATAATTTTAAAAAAATCATATGTGGAAGTGAATTAAGAAAAATTGACTTCAAAATGAAATCCAGTGTTTCACAAATAATTATTAAAGACTGTACAAGGGTACTTTAAAATGCCTGGTTTTATACATATATTCAAACCTCCTGAACATCTTGAACTGCCTCTTCCCCCTTCTAGCTTTGGTAGGTCCTTAATTTCAGTGAACACAGCATAAGAAACTGAAGGAATTTACAAAGCCTTGCACTCATCCTGAAGAAAAAAAGAGAGATGAAAGAGATCAGCTGCTAATCACATCTATAGAAGGCTGTTTCTTTTTCATGGGAAGGGTAACTACCACACAGTATGTCATAGCACTGAAATAAAGCAAAATGTACTGAAACACAAGAAGTGTGACAAGCTATAGACAATCTCATAAATAATTAACACGACTTAATGAATGTTACAGCAGATAAAGTCATTAAAGGAATCTTTATGAAAATTAATTTAAGAATATTTGTCCATACAAAATGACAATTGAATTATCAGAAAGATTATTTCACTAAACAAAGGCATGTTAAGGGATTATCTAAGTACTAAAAACTCAGCCATTACAGTATTCTCAAAATCTGAATACATCCATAGTTACTCTGATGATGTCCCCAGAGGCATTGCATAGATTGATACCATTTCTCAACCTCTTTTGGGATAAATGCCTTCAAATAAGGAAATGCTAAGTAATTCAATCTAGACACCTTTTGTTAACAGAGTGTGCAAAATTAACTGAAGAGTTAACTAGTCCTGTAATTTGATCCCTGACTTCTTTTCCTAGCATACTTTCTCTAATTATAGCAAAAATAACAGTAAAACTGACTAAAAACAAGTACCATTGAATGTCATCTTCCAGTTACTCTTTGGCCAGGAACACTACAGTAGTCACCAAAATGAGTCTACTATTCAGAGTAGGATGGTAAATTTCCCTTGAAATCTGTTCCTGTTTTGTGAATATATTCAAAGTCTATTGAGCAGGTAATCCTGTGTGACAGTAGCAAGAGTTCTAGGAAAATTAATTCTCCATGTTTTACATGGTCTTGTTTCCTGAGTGTCGTAAAACCTTTGAGCTGTTGGTGTCAACATGTTTGCAATTGTATTACTGCTTAAGAGTTTAGACCTGAGGGGAGCAGCTTGGGTAAAGCAACACAGGCTGAATGGTTCGGAGTGCAAAGATGGGGAAAAGGAGTATCTCTTTTCATTTCATGGGGAGCTCAGAGCAGCTCAGATGCCTCCTCTGGCCACAGATTTGCCTCTCCAGCCCTTTCCAAATGGATGCAACTCACTTTGCTGCTTTGCCTGCGACACATTTCCTAACCTTTTCTGTCCATTCCTGTGTCTGTCTTTCCATGCCTGGTGCTGTCTGCTGCCTGGTGTTGTGGCTGGAAGCAGTTTGGTGTGGGGGGAGGAGAACTAACTCCAGGCTATTACTCCTGTTTGGCAATGTGACCAGCATGCTGAGTTTAGATTTGGAAAGCTTTTGTTTTAAGTTTTAAGGGATCACTTGTCCTGACTTTCAATTATTGCTCCAACAATAACATTAGATACATTGTAAAATATTTTTTTAAAGTCAGATCACTTTTCCAAATAAAAATCTGTGAGTTTTTATTGTTTACTTGAGGGGTGAGACACATGAGTTTTTACTGAAATCTAGGGGGTTTATTCCCTTGAGCTGTGCTGTGAGTCCCAGACCTGCCACCTGCAGACGTACTCCATTTGAAAAGAGCTGTGGCTTAATCCTCTGAAGAAATTCAAATGTCTCAAACACCTAGGACTGGATTCCTCTCACCATATGTCAGACCCTGGGTCCTGGTTTGAGTTTAAGCTGCTTGTCCACACTATGAGCAGTAAGAACACTCCTCCTTCCTCTTGAAGCTGGTATTAAGAAGAATCATAGAATCATAGGATAGTTCAGGTTGGAAGGGACCTTAAAGATCATTGAGTTCCAACCCCCCTGCCATAGGCAGGGACACCTCCCACCAGATCAGGCTGCCCAGTGCCTTGTCCAGCCTGGTCTTGAACACCTCCGGAGAGGGGGCATCCACAAACTCTCTGGGCAACCCATTCCAGTGCTTCACCACCCTCATTGTAAAGAATTTCTTTCTTATGTCAAGTCAGAATCTACCCCCTTCCAATTTACATCCATTGTTTCTAGTCCTCCCATCTGATGTCATATTAAAAAGTCCTTCCCCTGCCTTTCTGTAGGCCCCCCTCAGGTACTGATAAGTTACTATAAGGTCCTCCCTGAGCCTTCTCTTCTC
>VZTY01024287.1:68936-80774 GCA_013400935.1 Turnix velox | reverse complement strand
CAGTCTGCCATGACCTTTCAAATATGATGGACAGTGGTTTGGCAACTTCATCTGCCAGTTTTCTAAGGACCCGTGGGTGGATCTCATCGGGTCCCATAGACTTGTGCACTTCCAAAGAAACTTTGTCGGGGTGAGGGTGACAGAACAGCAGCACAGGTTGCCCTGAGGGGGTGTGGCATCTCCCTCTGGAGACATTCAGACCCCGCCTGGATGCCTTTCTGTGTGTCCTGATCTGGTTGCTCCTGCTCAGGCAAGGGTACTGGACTAGATGATTTCTCCAGGTCCCTTTCAGCTCCTCACATTCTGGGATTCTGTGATCCTGTGAAAAGCTATAGACAATCTTGTAAATAACTAACAAGACAAAATCCTTTTAAATAGGCACTTAGGTGAGCTAAGTGGGAGGTGATGCCTTCAGTAATTGTTCATATTTCATGGAGACTTGGCTTTTCATGAATTCATTGTAGTGCCATCTTTCATACATATTACAGTATTGGTTCACTAAAATTCTTGATGCCATGCTAGACTTGGTCGGACTGAAATAAGGTTGACAAACATCTTGTCTGCCACTGAGATAACCAGACCTTAAGAAGGTGAAATTAGTTTTCAGGATCTGTGCTATTCACTAGATTGATTTCATCTTAGAAGTCATATGACTTAATGTTTCCTGCATGGGCTGCTCCTGTCATGCAAACATGACCTGATAACACATTGTCAGGAGTGCTCCAGAAAGCTAACAGCAATCTAACATCTTTCTACTGAGTGTGAAGTTCCATCTGAAAAGTGCATATTTGATAACCAGTTCCTCTCCTTCTATCTGTCCTTTTCATTTTCAGAAAGTTAATCTTCTCTGCTATACTGAATCCTGTGTCAAAACAAGCTGACTTGGAAATGCAGCAGTTGTCCCCGTATGATGGTCTGTGGGTCCACTAAGACCCTGGGGACAGATAGGTTTTGCCATGATCTCTGTCCAGTAGTGCAGATGGGAGCAGCATTACATTGTGCTGCTCAGTCCCTTTCAAGAAGATGGACTTTCAGGTATCAGAGCAAAAATCCCCTCAAACTTGGTTTTATTGTTGTTTGGTCCATTGGTTTGGCATCAAGTACAGAATATAAACCCCTTTTCCACTTGAAAAGATGCTGTTAGCAGTTGTTCCATGGTATCTATTTGTCCTGGATTTAGGTAAAATAGAGTAAATTTTCTAGTTTGTAACTTCACTTCTCAGCTTGGCTTCTTCTGTCTGACTAAACCCTGAAATTAACAGCACATTGTTCATAAACTGTTCACTTCCAGACTGATAAGACCTGATTATACCAAGGAAAGGTATGCAAGAAGCTCTTATTTTCATTATTTACAATGGTGATCAAGGTCAGAAAATTTGTCATTTGCCCCACCAGGGGATGGACATGGATGGACATGGATAGACAGTCCCACCTGTATGGAGGAGTGGATAGGGCAGGTGACCCAAAACTGACCAACAGGAGTATTCCATCCCATCTGCCCCATGCTCAGTATAAAACCTGAGGAATCAGAGGGTCAGCCCTTTTCTTCTTTGCTCTTTCTTGGATGGCCGACATCTGGGAAAGACTCTACCTGTCCATCTGCCTGTCTTCATTCCTTCCTCTTCTCTCTTTTGAGGGGAGCCATCTGACATTCAGAGGGGCCTTTTGGGCCTAACCCAGGACAGTATGAAATCTATTTTTCCCAAGTAAGCTCTATACATGTGTAATCTCAGTATATTCCAGAACAATTTCAGACAATGACAATTTTCATGTATTAGCATTGCAGGGCTTTGCTGTGATAAAACACAAATCCTCTGTCCCTCAGCAGGTTGTTGCCCGAGCATCTGCCTCCCCAGTGTCAGGAACAGCCTTAGCTTTTATACCACACCAGTCACCATCCCAGTCACAACTGTACAGTAACATTATTTGCCTGAGATACTTATGTTGAAACAAAATAATAAGCTATCATACATTTGCCTACTCATATGTCAAATCCCAGTACTTTATAGAGGCTGCAATTTACTACTCATTCACCAGTCACTCCAGCATAAATTACTCTTGAATTAAACACAGCAAGAGTTTAATTTTTGTGAGAAAGATCTACACAAAATATCTCAGGAGGTAAACCTGACTTCTCATAATCTGCTGTGAAGCGGTTTTAAAAGTCAGACATTAGCCCTACTCTCACTTTTGGAAACAGGCTGATAGGAAAAAATTCACGGAGCTATTCTTTTTTGGAGGAACCCATTCCTTGGTCATATTTAATGCAGCTTAACAGCTCTGGACCTATTAGTCTTTTTTCCTGAAGGAGTGAGGAACTGCAGGACAGATCCTTCACTGCTTCAACCAGACCTTCCTTGTTAGTGAAAATAAGATCCAGCTGTGCTCCTCTCCTAGTTGGCTCACTCACCATTTGCATCATGAAGTTGTCATCAGTGCACTTGAGGAACCTTTTGAACTGTGGATGTCTGGCTGAGTGGGCCTTCCACAAAATATCAGGGTAGCTAAAATCCCCCACAATAATTGCCCGTACAATTGTAGATTTTATACTGGTTTGTCATAGGTATGTGGGCAACACACAAGTAGGATAGAAAGGAAAATACATCCAAATCATTGTTGAATCAACTAAATATCCCCTCAGAAACAGCAATGAACACAGTTAATTAAGGCAATAAAATATGTGAAATTAACTTGTGTGAACTGCAAGTAAGAAGATTATGGATTTTATCAGCCTAGATACTTCAGTAGCTTAATGAACTTATGCTTTTTGTTTTATTTCACTGTAGTTCAGCACCTCCAACAAATGAATCAACAGCTCTTGCTAGTAAGTGGTAGTGTGGTGTGCTCTACATTCATTGGCTTGGATCTTCTTGGGACCTCACAGACCACTTGCAAGGGCAAAAGGGATTCTATTTGACTACAAGAAGGCTGAGCAAGTGTGAGCATCAAGCAGCTCAAATACTGGCTTTGTGTCAAACTCAGGCAAGCTCTCCTCTTATACAAGTAGTTTGATCAAACATGTGATTGTGTCAGTGCAGATTCAAATCATAAGGGGGAGAGGGGTGTAAAATAAAGTATTTTCTTGGTGAAGTGCCCAGAATTTTGTTACTGCCTATTAGGTTGCTTGGTTTTGGCTAACTAAACCTTAAGGGCATTCTTTTCTCAGGAAGTCCACATCTCCCTGGTTTTGAACAACACAGTCATGCTGGAGAGCATCAGCCACTGGTGGCTGTGACATGGCTAAAGCTGGCCTACAATCACTCCAGCTGCTTCACTAGCCAAAGCCCATTGTATTCCATGACTGAGGCATATTTGCTCTGCTAGATGCATACTGGTTGCCCAGGGACATTCAAGGGGATTAATGAGCACAACCCAGGAATCCTTTGAAAAATCAATGGAACTTAAAGCCTTTTGGATAATTGAATTGCAAACTTAGAGACAACTAGAGCAGAACTGCCTGCCTCTAAACATACAGGCTAACAAAAAAAAAAACCAAAAACACTGATTGGGAAATTATTTACCTACTTATATAGCTAAATTTAAAAAATAATCTTTATAATGTTTTTAATCTGAATACTGTTCATCCTTCCTGAGTCATAGTTTAATAGTGCCTAAACCTTGTGATTCTGGTACACACAGTGGCAAGATTAAGAAAGAGATAAAACACTCTAAGTTTATACGTATTTTTTTAAAGATGGAAGGAAAATTGAAAAATAGGAAACTAATTTTATTGAGTTAGTCATGGATAAGCAGGTAAACTGCAGCATAATACTAAATGTTTTTGTGACCAATCATCTCTAATTAGGTCTTTTGCAATAATTTCTCTCATAGACAGAGAAAAGCATCAGTACATGTAAAGGGAGACTTCCTCTCCACATAAAATACGAGTTAATGCATAGGTGAATCATAGAATGGTTTGGGTTGGAAGGGACCTTAAAGACCATATAGATTCAACCTGCTGCCATAGGCAGGGACAACTCCTACTAAACCAGATTACTCAGTGCCTCATCCAGCCTGGCCTCAAACACCTCCAGAGTGGGGTCATCCACAGCCTCTCTGGGCATCCAGTTCCAGAGTCTCTCCACCCTCACTGTAAAGAATTTCTTTCTTATATCTATCCTGAATCTTCCCTCTTCTAATTTGCAACCGTTACTCCTAGTCCTGCTATCATGTATACTATTAAATAATTTAGACTGGAACAGACCTTTAAGATCATCATAATGTTTCAAGTTGATGACCAGGGTGAATAGGGATTTCCTAATGCATAACTAAATTTAATACCTAGAATCAGTGCTTCCTTTTTTGATTCCATGATATCAAGACATCAAATGGTTAAAGCAAAATTGTAAACAGTTTGCAACTATAAGCAGAAACAACTAAGAATTAAGAAAAAATTATTTGCAAATATCTGTACATTTAACTACTGAAGTAGAAAGTGTGACTTATCCAAAAGTTAGAAATGTTAGAGGTGGAACATTATCCCTGGAAATGAAGACAGCTAATATTTTACCCCAGAGATTGCTGCATTTCTCTCTGCAGTCATCCCACATTGTTTTCCTTTTGATTGTTACCAGAAGCAACAATTGAAGTTTGTTTTTAACCACTAAGAAGGGATGTCTCCTAAGCCCAGTAGTTTGTTACCATCTCCATGCATAAAATTCTTCCTTTAGTTAGGTAAAGCCAAAATCATACGAGGCTTAATTGAGCATTTACCACACAGAAGTGGACTGAAGCACATCACAGGACAACAGACATGAGGAACTGCAGGGGCATTCATTTTCCTGGAAGATCTATCACCAAGAATATTTTAATATCAGAAACATAACTGCTTTATAAAATTTCTATTGTCCTTCAGAATATTCCTGATCACTGAAGCATGCTAATTGATACTTCAATTACTTGTAAAGCTACACTGCAGCTGAAGAGACAGGTATGTCAGGGGAGGTGGGGGAACAGAGTAAGAATGATAATTGTCTTTACTCATTATTTAAGTCAATTAGTAGTTGTGCTTACAAGGCAAAACTAACAACCTTGTGGGGGAGTACACCGTGGGAGACATCAACACAAACTCTTTAAATGACAATACTAAGTTACCAGTAATAGCAAGTATAAAAAGTGTTCCCCCCTCATCCATCCAAGACACCAGTCACAGTGAGCCTTTCTGCTCTCTGCTCCTGTATACTGTTACTCCAGCTCCTGTGATGCACTGCTGTTTTATGTCATTAAATTCCTTGGTTACAAGAGGTTTATTTGCACTTCCTTAGAGATAAAATTTCCCCACTGTATTTAAAAAAAATATCTAAGAACAAATTTCCTCACAATTTTCATTCTATTCCATGAAAATGGTTATTTTCCCTTTCTAAGACATTGACTATTTTCAAGAGATTTTCACTGAAAGCTGCTTTTATAGGGTTTAATTTTTTCAGATGTTCAGTGGTTTAGGTCATTGATCACAACTGCCAACCAATGAAACACACAAATTTTAAAAAATACAAAATATTTCTGGTGGAAATATAAAGTAATAGCATGTTAGTTTCAGACATTTTTTACATACAATTAGACCAACCATAATAATAAATCTATTTATTAATGTTAATAAATTCAATTGTATAGAATTTAACATACTGCTGAGTAGATACATACTGTTATTAAGTGACCAAACTCACCTAGTACGATGCTTTCATAACCAGACAAAGATGAAGAAATCTGCAGACTTTAGTCTTCTCCTTATACGCACATACACACATATATCTGAATTAGCTTATTAGTTAATGACTCTAGGTTAATCCTTTCACCATAAACAGTTTCTTTGTTCATAAAAGAAGGGTGAGTTATTAATGTTCAATGCCCCCTCCCTCCAAAAGAAAAAAAAAGAAGATGAGGAAATTGCCAACTGTATTAACAAGTGAAATAAGTGAAATCTGTTTCTGCTGTTGGATATCAAAAGAATCTGATGAAGCCACTGCTGTTTGCAGTTCATATACTTGTGCTTCTTTATGCTTATAGGGCAGAGAGAGTTTTGCCTTTAATTTAAGATGTAGATTTCATTACAATGAACCTCCTGACATTAACACAGGGTTTTCTTTTTAAAGCTTCACTTTAATTGCTACTCACATTATTTTTCAGGATTTTGCCCTAACATATCCCTGGGGTCTTGACAACACACTTGTACTCTTTTTTAAAACTGCAGTCCTTGATTGTGATAAATTGTTAGTGGCTGTGAATAAACAGTAGTTAAATTGCAGTATCTGAAATAGCTAATAAGGGAACAATTTATGATGTGGAATTTAAAAGGAATCCCTAATTGCACTTCAGTTTGCTGTGAGGATGCTCCTTCTATAACATTAACAGCTATTTTGTTTTGTTAGCTGGCTCCTTGCCAAGGTTTGAGAGCTAATTGGAATTAGAATAACATTTCTCACAGGCCATTCATTTGCTCAGGCTGAGTACAAATTACTATGCAAGGGAGGTTGAGGGTTCCTAATGATACAGGATAATGATGTTTTATTCAGATTTTAACGAGGTGTAATCATTCTGGTTGAGAGAGAAAAAGATTAAGAGGGTGCAACAATTACCAATTTTTACAACTGATTAATCACAAGCCATTATTGTTCTTGGTCAAATAGACATTGTAATAACTATTACCATTTTCTGCTATTTTTAATGCAAATTGCATTAGCTTGTAAAACCTTGCCAACTATGCCACATAAATGATGTGCCTGAATGAGCAAGAGCAATGAATGCATTAAAAAATTCACACTGACAATGTACAGAGAAGGTTTGAAGATGAGCGCATATTTCTAAAATGCTCATCCAGCACAAGGGGATTCTCTAGGCTTTTACTGCTACTCTACACATTCCCATTCTTTCTTTTTCTCCTGCTTTTCTTGCTGAAGTCTGGGTGTGTCTTCAGCCTGAAGCAGAAGCTGTTGCATTGCCTGCGGCAGTGAAGAAAACAGTGATTCTATTGAGGTATTCCTCTACGGAAACCAAAACACTCTGCTGACATTCACATCATCATCCCAGGTGCCAAGCTTCTACTACACAGGAATTTAACTCGTAGGGCTTCACAAGCAGAAGGCCATCTTTAATGCCAAATTGGCTATCAATCCTCTAAAGGAAAAATAATAAAGCAAAAAAAGAAAATGTGAAAATGTTCTGCCACCATAATAGAGAGGGTTCCCTTTTCTGTATGAAATGACTAGCATTTGAAGTGCAGGAAATAAGGCCGAAAAAGTTTGGTGAATGTTAAAATATAGAAATAAAAGAGGAACTGTCCATTATGCTGAAACCAGTATTTGAATTTGATAAAATTACTTATACTGCCAGGGTATATGTAACATAGGAAGAAAGTTAAACCAAATAATCATTGTTATTGCGCAGTCATTTCCTTATTGCAGTACAGACAACACGTGGAATAGCTCTTCCATATGTGTGCGCCTAGGTCCTGAAATCATCAGAATTTATCACGAGTCACATGTATATTAATGAAACGCTTATCTGTGCTAATACAGGTTCTCGCCTCATATGCTAATTTGGATTTCCCTACAGCAGCCTCACTTAGTCCTGAAGAAATAGGTCGGTGGTCATTTTGGGGTCGCACTGCCATCTTCTGTTGAAGCACGTGGTCTTCCTTAGGGTTGAACTTTTCACTTCTGAAGATGATTCTGCGGACGCAGTTTCCGTGGTCCATGATTAAGAAGCACAACTGCAGAATCTTGCTATCTTGTTTATCCACCTGGGCATTTGTATTCTGCCTTATCTTGTCTTTGGGTTCTGTGTTACCTTGTTAAAAGTTAGCAGACCCTGACCAGGGCTTCCTGACCAAGCCATATTCCAAAGTTTTCATTTTCTCCCACCCCCATTCAATAGATACTGGCATTGAGTATATAATTCAAAAAAATAATTGAAAGTGTGACAGCAGTATGTATCAAAATAAAAGCAAATTTCTCAGAAATTCAGTAATTGTTGTAGGAAAAGATCTCATTAAAGGAAAGCATATTCAGCAGTTGCTACTAAGAAGTCATTTACTGTCTCATAGCACCTAACATGAGCTATTTTGCTCTCTTATGTTGGGGTGGAGATATATTACACTAATCAGCAAGTACCTTCCCAATAATTTCTACAACATTGTGCCATATTCCTGGGCAGTGCAGTTTTATGGTCTCACAACAATGAAAAAAACAGGAAATACTGAATATGCTACCATCTTGGAAGTATTCACAGAATGACAGTCATCACTGGGAAATGGTAACACTTAATATACTCCTAACTTTAAGTATGGCCATAGTACCACAGGATAGCTAGGAAGATTTGCCTGGAAAGCATGATGATGTCAATATATTTCATATTTAGTTAGCTGCTCTTGGCCACTTTGTTCATGTTCATGTTCATATTAGAGATGTCATGACCAGGAAAAAAGGAACAATATAAAGCAGGATTTTACTTCCCAATCTTTGTCTCCCCAAGATAATAACAAAACCTATTCTTCCTCCCTGTTCATTGCCAGAATATGGACCTTACTGTGATCACTCTGGTTTTAAATGCAAGCTATAGAATCCCCCAGTTTTGTATGATTTCCATAACGTCATTCAGTAGCAAGCACTCCCTGTCCAAGAGTAATGTAACAGCACCTTGATGTGATGCATCAAACTGACTTCCTATCACCTTGGAGATGTTCAAAAACACAGTAACTGACTCAGTGATTTGAGCAAGAAACAGATTTCTATAGCCCATTTATGCTATTAAACTTGTACTCTCCAGGATTAACAGCTTTCCTGATAATGCACACTGTCTTAGCTTCTCAACAGTGCACACTGACCGAAGGTCATCAATGGCTTCAGATTTCTACTGGGACTCTATGGTGTGTTTTCCCACCACACAGACATATGTGCAGAAAATCGTCGAGTCCCCAACTAGAGATATGGCTTACATCTTCCAGAGGCTCTCTTTGTCTCCTGGAGACAAACTGGTATAAATATTTGCTCTGGAACAAAACATGTACTTGGTTTTCTACCAAATGTTTTATAATTGGGAAGTTTCAAATGAAATCTAGATCCAATGAGGACTCTCTCTCTGGCCTTGACAGTATTAGTAATGGACCTGAATTTTCACTAATAGCACAAGTTACTATGTAACACAATGTAACATAAATTCTTCAGAATTAGTTCTTTCATAATATTTTATTTGACAGATATGGTGGAATGTTTCTAACACTGTTTAAAGATTTCCACTCACAGACCAATATGATAAATCTAGTTTTCACATTCTATACAAAGTTAAGCTTAGGTATGGGTTGCTTTTTGGCTTTGGATGGAAAAGCATAAGGTCACAAAATTAAAAATCTAGAACTTCTGATAGTCAGTGGTATCAAACATACAATGCATACATAATAAATTATTAAGTGTTAATGATTATTAAGTGTTAAGTGTTACATGAAATATGAAAAAATATTTTCTGCAAATAAACCACAAGCTAGATATTTAATCCCAAATTCTCCTTAATCTCCCTGTAAATCACACACCCATTTCTTTCTAATAACTTTGAAAACCTTAGTTGGTAATTTTTAATTTTACTTTTTAATAGACAATCAGGACAGGAGGAGAGAAGAAGAGAGATTAAAGAAACAACTCCACAGTGAGCAAAAAGCATGTGACACAGCCTGAGAAATTAAATTCCTACATTACAACAACAAGAGAAAGACAAATTTAGTGTACTGTAAATATAAATTGTTGACATAAGTTTGACAAATCATTTCATGCAAATACTCAAAATTTTCTAGGGCTGCCCATTAAGCATGAAAGTTAAAAATCTGATAATTTTGTTGACAATCAACTAGACCAAGCATCTTATCTTGTTTGTGTGATCTAGTCCATTTCTAAGGGAAAGGCATCAGGGTAGAAAAAAAGTCATGGTGGAATTCTATCACTCACCAACGTAATTTAGAAACTAGGATAAATAGCACCTTAGCAATATAAAAACTAGATAATTTAGTACTTCATAAGGGTAACAAGAAACCTGCAAAATATGCTCCTCCAGGTGTGCTGATGCATCAATGGGCTAATTGCCTACCAAATTTCTTATCTGAAATTAGTATATTCAATATAATAATTTTTAAAATTTAAGAGAAATATTTCATGCACAGATTTATCTTTCTTTTCCAGAGTTCATGGTCTGCAGAGTAAAAATGGGAAGATTCTATCTTTGTGAGACATAGAGGCACTTAAAGCTAGATATTTCTTTTTCCCCTGTAGCTTTTTGAAGACTCTTATTCTTCGTCTGAGACTGTTAAAAGAATAATAGGAAAACAAAAAAATCACATGGTGAAGAATATACATCATATCCTTTTCATTCATTCTTTGATTTTTCCCTTTCCCTGAGTATGTTTTCAGTTTGCTGGTGTTTGATGGCAATAATCATACATTATATGGAAGACTGTGCATCAGGAAGTGGAAACCTGTTTTTTAAAAAATGCTAATAGTCTTATTTTTTGGTAAAGCTTTCTAGCAGAAATCCATGTGGTGACAGTATATGCCATAGAAAGATGACTGTCAGAAATTATAGGATCATTTATACTTAGAAATGGTGATAATTAATGCCAGCAGACAAGCAAGTGTTACGACCTTGTGACAGGAACTGAGAAACAGAGCCAGACTTGGAGCCACAAACACATTTGAAGCAAAGAAATGCTAGCATGCTTGGCAGAATGAATTACAAATTCATCACAGATCATTTCAGTGGCATCTGATAAATATTCTATCAGTCTGACTTGGGACATGCCTAATATCCATCTGTTCACGTGACAGTGTAATATCCAATTTACATTAATTGACCAGTCTCTTCACATGAAGTCCATGGAGTGAGGGCAAGGAGAATAGCCTCTGCATCTGTATCTCTAGTTTATCTGGATAAATTTCATGACAGAGCCAAGAAGAAAGGAGTCATCTTGGGAAAAGTTAACACAGGCTAGCAGAAACTGCATTAAACATTTCTTCTTCTCCCTATTCCCTGGACCCTAGGTCACATGCATACTCATATATGCACAGTGCTGATTTTTACCATTTAACTCCTACAAAGTGGGAGAGATAGGCAGAGCACCCTGAATTTACTTTTTTAGTTAAATGTTTCTCTCATTGCCAATAATCTAGTCTAATGAGTCATATCAATGTGTAAACTTTAGTCATTTATGTGCCTAAAATTTTCAGAAACTCTCTCATGTCATTATTGGTAACTAGTACACAAAAGGAATAAGAATATGATGTAGGAATTCTATCAACAGAGTTTTAAATATCTGTCACAGAGCTGGTGGCCTGCTTTTCCTAGTTCACACAAAATCACAGAATGACCTGGGTTGGAAGGGACCTCAAGGATTATGTAGTTCCAACCCCCCTGCCTAGCAGGGCCACCAAACAAACACATTTACTAGATCAGGTTGCCCAGAGCCCCGTCCAACCTGGCCTTGAACACCTCCAAGGACGGGGCATCCACAACCTCCCTCGGCAGCCTGTTCCAGGACCTAACCACTCTCCTAGTAAAGAACTTCCTCCTAATATCCAACCTAAATCTTCCCTCCTTCAACTTGGATCCATTTCCCCTAGTCCTGCTATTGTCAGCCCTTTCAAAGAGGTTACTCCCTTCCTGGGTGTAGGTTCCTGCTGATGTATTCCTTACAGCTCATACCACTGTACTAAACAATAATCATAACCCCCAATTCCTATGTTATGTTCATCATTATTATAACCTCTCTAATGAAATAATCTTTCACATACGACTTACATGAATTACTGTGAAGTAATTAGTATGCTTAGAAAGCTGGGTCCTTTCAATACTTTGGCCATG